>JARQOD010000005.1:392359051-392393695 GCA_033576555.1 Oophaga sylvatica | reverse complement strand
TGGGCTTTTTTCCTAATGAGCGTTTTCTTGATGCCCCAAAAAATCAAAAGGGGTTCTCAGGAAAAAAAATTTACCCCAGTCCTCAGCGTCCCGCCTGTCCTTTTCCAAAATATCAGTCTGTCCTGAGTTTTTTTGGAGAGAATTTGGCTTCTTGCTACCCCCCTTGAGACCAGGCCTTGCCCCAAAGAGTCTCCGCCTCACAGTGCATGCAAAAAGCACTCCCCCTGCCTGCTGCCATTCCTGAGCAAGCTCTGCACTGCTGGTAGCCCGATCCGCAGCTGAAACACTTTTAAGAGACGGTCCTGGCGCTTGCTGGTCTTTTCTTGGGCGCCCTGAAGCCTTTTTGGCAACAATGGAACCTCTCCCCTTTTAAAGTTTTGATGATGCGATAGATTGTGACTGAGGTGCAATCTTTCTAGCTGCGATACTCTTCCTGTTAGGCCATTTTTGTGCATTGCAATGATGACTGCACGTGTTTCTTTAGAGAAAACCATGGTTAACAGAATAGAAACATGATGCCAAGCACCAGCCTCCTTTTAAAGTGTCCAGTGGTGTCATTCTTACTTAATCATGACAGATTGATCTCCACCCAAGTCCTCATCAACCCCCAAACACGTGTTTTTAAGAGCAATCACTGAAAAGGGGTTAGTGGTCCTTTTAAGGCAGGGCTGCAATGATGTTGAAATGTGTTTTGGGGGAAATAAAGTTCATTTTCTAGCCAAATATTGACTTTGAAAGTAATTGCTGTTAAGCTGATCACTCTTTATAACATTCTGGGTTATGCAAATTGCCATTAGAAAAAGTGAAGCAGTAGACTTTGAAAAAATTTAAATATTTGTGTCATTCTCAAAACTTTTGGCCATGACTGTACAGTGTCCATTTCAATGCCAACGACATCAATTCTTATTACTTAAGCTTGTCAACCTTAATTTACTTTATAATAATAGTTACGCATTGAAAACTGGGGGTTATTTGGCTAAAATTGTGGGGGAGGTAGGGCTGGCTCCTGGTTTTCGTGGGCCCCAGGCCAAAGAGTCTCAGTGGGCCCCTTTAACACATACCACAATTCATGATGCTCCGATATGGCAAAGAATTATAGGTATCGTACAATGCCAAATACTTCACTTCTTACATTACATGAGTGATATCTATTGTAAATTCTACAATAGCTCAAAAACCGGACAGTATAGTCCTCCATACAGTATTATGGGCACCACATAGTGTGCCATACAGAATGGGCTCCATATAATGCTCCATATAGAATAGGCCCCATATGTGCTCCATATATAAAGGGCCCTATATGATGCCCCATAAATAATGAACCCCATATGATGCTCTAGTATATGATAGGCCCCATATATGTTGCTCCAGTGTGTGATGAGCCCCATATAATGCTCCAAATATAATGGTCCCCATATATAATGCTCCATATATAATGGGCCCCATATGATGCTCCATTGTATAATGGGCCCCCTATATGATGCTCCAGTGTATGATGGGCCCCATTTATAATGCTCAAGTGTATGATGGGCCCCATATATAATTCTCCAGTGTATAATACTCCCCATATATTGCTCCAAACATTAAAAAAAATTAAATACCTCTCCTCGCTGGGCACTGCTCTACTCTGGACTCCTGAGCGTCACCATCTTCCAGCTCTCTGCACTGTGACTGCTCAGGCAGAGGGCGCACAGACGTGACGTCTTCGCGCTCTCTGACCTGAATGTCACTGTCATGAAACGCGGAAGACATCACAGCGGTGGAGCAGGGAGAGGTAAGTATTGCAAGTGCTGAGGCCCTGAGCAAGCAGCGGGGGCCCTCTCATGGGCACCGACACTGGCACAGGGCCCCTCATAGTACGCCAGTGTCTCTGACAGCGAGTGGGCCCCCCCACCTGCTCAGGGCCCCGACACTTGCCCGGGTGCACCAGGTGCTGACGCCGGCCCTGGGGGGGTAGAGCCCAGTTAGGGAAATGGAAAAAACTGGCATATGTTGAGGTGTAAGCTGGACGTTCAGCAGCTGCAAATGGATGAATTGGAGAAATCGGAGGAAGAGGTGGACAAAGTGATCCATTTTGCTGGCAACCTATGTGTCATCAGGGGAAGGTGGTACAAAATCCTATGAAACCCAGGCATGGTTCATTTTAATGAAGGTGAGATCACCTACATTTTGGGTTGACAGCCAGGTTCTTCTTTCTGTCAGGATTGATCCAGCAGCACTGAAGACTCTTTCTGATAGCACACTACCAGCAGGGCAAGCGAGCTCCTGTAAGGCATATTGTGCCGATTCAGGCCAGGCGTCCAGTTTACAGGCCCAGTAATCAAAGGGGAATGAACTGTGAGGGAGAAAATCGATAGGGGAGGAGAGGTAATTTTGAACCATAGTTGACAACTGCTGTCTCCTGTCTGTTGCAGTCGATTCAGTATTACCAGTCGTGTGAGCGTTACTCGAGAAATCAGACCACAACATGGTCATGAAATCAGTGTCTCCAATGCTACTTTGGCTGTGTGCACCACGAACACCTCTTCCATTTGGTCCAGTACGGCTCGTGGTAGAACCTGCACCACTGCTGTGTGCTGGGAATGCCTCTAACAAACGGTTTACCAGAGTTGCTTGTTTGTTCACCAATATTAGCTCTAGGTTCTCCTGTGGCATGATGTTCTCTAATTTGCCTTTATAGCGTGGATTAAGGATGCTGACCAACCAGTAGTCGTCATCCTTCATAATTTTGGCAATGCGGGGGTCCCTTTTTAAGATCCGCAAGACATAATCACACATGTGGGCCAATGTTCAGGTGTCAATGATGTACTGCCAGTGGTGGGTGGAGGAGCACTTTCTGCCAAATCCACATCCCTCCAGTCACGCACAAACCCTGTACCTGACCTTGGCAAGCCAACATTTTCTCTTGCCCCTGAGAAGCATCCTCCTCTCCAAAATAATCATCCCCCTCATCCTCCTCCTCTTCCTCTTCTTCCTCCACCTCGTCCAGGACAGTTCCCGAAGCAGACAATGCCTGACTGTCATCAAGGCTTCCTCCTCCTCCTCCTCCTCTTCCTCCTCTGCTGCAGACGCCTGATCCTTAATGTGCGCCAAATTTTGCATGAGCAGACACATAAGTGGGATGCACATGCTTATGATGGCGTCATCTGTGCTTACCAGCCTTGTGCATTCCTCAAAACACTGAAGGACTTTACAGAGGTCTTTCAGCTTTGACCACTGCATACCCGACAACTCGATGTCTGCCCTCAAACTGCCTGCCCATGTATCCTCCCACAAATGAATTACAGCCTGCCTCTGTTCGCACAGCCTCTCAACCATGTGCATGGTAGAGTTCCACCTTGTTGCAACGTCTATGATTAGGCGGTGCTTGGCGAGGTGGAGTGATCTCTGCAGCCCCTGCATACGACTGGAGTCTACGGGCGAGCGACGGATGTGCAAGCACAGTCTTCGCACCTTATGGAGCAGGGCTGGTAACTCTGGATAATTATTTATGAAGCACTGCACCACCAGGTTCAAGGTGTGAGCCAGGCTGTTATGTTCTGCTACAAGCACTAAGGAAAGAAGGGATATCTGTCCCTACGATAGAACTAAGCTAGATCCCTACGATGTAACGGGGAACCTGATCCTGCGATCAGACCCGCTAAAGTCCTCAGCTAGTCTGTATGAAGACCTATAGATGCGAGGGAGGGATCCCTACAAGAACTAGGGACTGGGAGAAAGATGGACACCTCCTAACAGAAGTTGTAGCAGTAAAGACAAACAAACAACATAGAACATAGAGGTCCGAAGACCAAGCAAAACTAATTGAGTAAGGTAACAAAGCACCTGGCTAGCTTAAGAGTAGAAATTACAATGAAGTCCAGCAAAGCCAGAAGGGCGGAGCAGGATTAAATAGGCAAAAAAGGTCATGTGACCAGCAAGATAGAAAAAACCTAACAGGAGAGTTCTAACACAGGAAAGGTATGTGCCTGAGTTTTGCCAGGGCTATGGCCGCCACAAAATTATGGCCATTATCACTTACTACCTTGCCTGGCTCAAGATGTAGACTGCCCAGCCATGACTCACTTTCTCGCTGAAAGTAGTCGGCCAGTACCTCCATGGTGTGACTGTTGTCGCCCAAAGACATCATCTTTAAAATAGCCTGCTGACGCTTACCACTAGCTGTTGGATAGTGGGACACCTCGTGTGCAACACTGGCAGCTGCGGATGGAGTGCTCGTCTGACTGCGCTCTGTCGACGAGCTTTCGCTTCTGGAGGAGGAGGAGGAAGGTCGAACGCCTACAGCCAACTGTTGCCTATACCATGGGCTAGGCAGCACTATCCCACCGCCGCTGTCCCCTGTGGACCCTGCATCCACCACATTAACCAATTACGCAGTGATGGACACGTAATGGCCCTGGCCATGCCTACTGGCCCATGCATCTGTTGCGAGGTGCACCTTTCCACTCACTGATTGTTTGAGTGCATGGACAATGCGGTCTTTCACATGCAGGTGGAGGGCAGGGACGGCTTTTCTAGAAAAGAAGTGCCGATGGGGTCAACAACTGGGTCATCCATCACCTCCTCTTCAATTTCATCTGCACCTTCCTCTGTGTCACCGTGTAAGGTGTTAGAGTATGCGGGAAGGGGCACCTGAGTTTCATCAGGGTCAGATTCTGGCTCAGTAGACTGCGAGGGCAATGCAGTGCTCTGGGTTAATGTACCAGCAGAATCAGATAGCAGTGGCTGTGCATCAGTGCACTCCATGTTATATTCATCTTGGACTGGGGATTTCAGGATTTCACTTGATAACCCAGGCATGGTATGTGAAATGAGCTCCAGGGAGTATCTGAAGTGTGGCCTGCCGCATCCTTCACTTTGGGTGGGGGTGAAGGACACAAGGAAAGGTGTTGTTCCTGACCAGGAGCCTGCACTGACAACTCAGTGCTTGCAGCTTTTGAAACTTCAGAAGAGGAGGCGATAGAGCTAGAGGCTGTTTCGGCAATGTAAGTCAAAACCTGTTCCTGATGCTCCGGCTTTAAAAGTGGTTTACCTACTCCCAGAAAAGGGAGCCTTCCAGGCCTTCTGGAGCCAGACGATGATGCAGGCTTAACACCTCCTGTCTTAGGTGCTATTGTGCTTTTGGCACTACCAGCAGATTCACCACCACCACCATCAGTCCCTGCTGGCCCCCCCTCCCACATCCATGGCCTCTTCCACCATACTTCCTCATGTTTGGGAAAATGTACCAAAATAGCAGCAGATATATGGTGCTGTATGAGGAGTGTACAGCTGTATACGGTGTAGGGAAAAATTTAAATCTTCGTATATATTTCCGGAGTCACACACAAACGCTCTCTCAGTATGTATTTCACCGTAATACAGAGAGCAGATATACAGTACTGTCTCAGAAGCGTACACCTGTATACGGTCTAGGGGAAAATTTAAATCTCCGTAAATATTTCCGGAATCACACACACACGCTCACTCAGTATGGATTTTACCGTAATACAAAAAGCAAAAAAACGGTACTGTATCTGAAGCGTACAGCTGTATACGGTGTAGGGGAAAATTGCAATCTCCGTATATATTTCCAGAGTCACACACAGACGCTCACTCAGTATGGATTTGACAGTAATACAAAGACCAGATATACGGTATTGTATCACAAGCGTACAGCTGTATTCGGTGTAGGGGAAAATTTCAATCTCGTATATATTTCTGGAGTCACACATAGATAGTCAGCATGTATTTGTCCGTGATACCAGCCAGTACACGGTAGTGTGTGAGGAGCGTACAGCCCTATACTGTGTGGGAAAAAATGAACGGTCGGTAACTGTGCAGAAAAAAAGAATAAAAGTATTAGTGCTGTGTAAAAAGAAGTCTGCACAGCAGTGTACACAGAGCAATACAGCTATCAGGCAGCCTAATAACCAGCGCTGCTGCACACAAGAAAATCCTCCCCTGTCACTGCACACTAACTGTACAGCACAATTGCTATCAGCACAAGCACAGAAGAACTTCTCTTTCCAGCCCTAACTCTCTCCCTACTGATAAACAGCGTCAGCAACCTCTCCCTACTGTTAATATCGGCAGAAGTAAAATGGAGGTCGGCACTCAGGACTTTTATAGACACTATGACGCCCCCCAAAGCAAGCCAATCACTGCAATGCCCTTCTTAAGATGGTGGTGGACGCTGCCCATGTCATCTCGTTGCCCACAGTGTATGTCCTTGCTCATTGGCTTAAAAAAGGTGCCTGAAAGCATTCTGGGAAATTCGACTTTGGCGCTAGTCAACGAAAGTCGGCGACTTTTGAATCTGACCGACTTGTTTCGCTCAACTCTAGTGTCCAATACTGAAGTTCTTGACTTGACTGAGTAATAGGTTGGATTATGAATTCCTTGATCTACTTGTGACTCATGAATCAAGTTCTCTTCTTCATTTTCATTAAAGAGTGTTTCCAAAGACAATAGGCCATTTTGTTTAGCAAAGGAAAACAAATTCTCAGTGTTGCCATCTTCTGTTTCAGCTGTAATTTGTGAGCTTAAAGGATCATCATTATCCAACTCTTCCTCTTCTTCCAAAAAATATCTCTTAACTGTTAAAGCTCTAACAAATTTATTAACATCCAGTAATGTTTGGAATAAATTAAATCTTTGGTTAGGGACAAAATCGAGTCCTTTGGCAAGTAAGGTGTGTTCTTCCTTTGTTTTCCAAAAACTTTTATTAGGGTTTTATATAACAATGGGAAGGGAAGATAAAGAAGGGAAGGGGCAGGGAGGGGAAAGACAGAAAGGGAAAAAGGGACCATGTGGTCCTTGAAACCCATAGGGTAGAAAGCAACAAGTTAACTTTTACAAACATCTCAATAACTCAATATCAACAAAGGCATTGAATACAAATAGATAAAAAAAAAAAAAAATTAAAAAAAAGAACAGAGTAAGGTAATGCTGTATAATACCTTTGGTAAGCATTAAGGAAATAGAGTAATCCATTTGGACCATTTTCTGGTATATTTGTCAAACTTATTATTCACCTGAGCTATTTTTTGTTCAAAAGCTTTATGGAGGGTAATTTTTTCGATAATGTCTTGGATTTTGGGAGGATCTGGTCTTTTCCAATTAAAGGCAATAGAGTTTTTAGTGACTAGTAAAATGTGGATCACTAAAGGAATAGAGAAATGCTCAATGTCGTCTGAGTTTAATGATAAGAGGGCTAGTTGAGGTGACAGAGTAATGGGTTTGGGAAGTAGTGAATTGATTAAGGCTGATATGTCATTCCAAAGGGGTTTGATTAGAGGGCAGTTCCAGAATATATGAAGTAAGTTACCATATTGGCCGCATCCCCTCCAGCAAGTTGACAGATTTTCTGGATTTATCTTGGAAAGTCTAGCTGGAGTATAGTACCATCTAGTCAACATTTTGTGATGGGCCTCCTGAAGAGACATGGAGATAGTGGCGGCATAGGAAATGGAGCAAGCCTGTTCCCAATCTGCTGACTCTGGGGCTATATGAAGTTCTTTCTCCCATCTCAGCAGATTATGGGATCTGACAAACACTTGGCTTTTATTTAACCACATGTATATATATGAGGTGCTCCAAAAAATATTATGGTTTATGTTGATTATGAGGTTAGCTGCGGGTTCTGATAAGTTTGGCTTGGTTGAAAGAAATTTTTCAATTAGGTCTTTAAGTATAATGTACTGACAGAATGAAGAAGATGAGACATTGAATCTCTCTTTTATTAGGGTGAAAGGGATGTGGATGTTTTCATTATAAAGGTCTTTAACTCTTCTAACGCCATGTGTTGCCCAAATGGAATCAATATCTTGATTGTAAAGGGTGCAAATTAATTGGAGTGGGAGATTTTTAAGGAAAGTAAATTTGTTTGAGCCCCGTTTTTGTTTGGAAAGTAATTTCCAGGCGTCCAACGTAGCACTAAATATGGGGTGGGAAAGAGAGGGTGTTTTTTTTAAGTAGGATTGCATCTAGGATTAGGTGATAAGGTGGGATATTTTTATTAAGAAATCGTTCCAGCTCACACCAAGCTGGGGGATCTGGAAGGGGCCACCAGAATAGACTCTGTTTGATTAGAAAGGACTGGTAATATGCCGAGATGTTAGGCAAGCCTGAACCACCAAATCTTTTGTTATTATAGAGGATATTGGTGGCAATCCTCGCCTTTCTATTGCCCCATATAAAGTTATTGGTGCGGGTTTGTAAACTTGTTAGGTAAGGGACTGAGATCGGTAATGGCAATGATCGAAATACATACAGGATTTTTGGGAGGATGTAGGATTTAAAAGTGATAATCCTCCCCCACCATGAGAGGCCTTTGTCTCCAAATGAGGACATGTCTTTGGAAATAGATTTGTGAAGAGAGGCTAAATTAACCGGGATCAGGGAGGAGATAGAACTAGAAAATTTCAAGCCCAGATAGGTTATGTAGTCATATGACCAAGACCAGGGTGTTATTTGTTTAATGTTGTTGATGAGGGAAGGGTTTAGATTTAATGGCAGGATTTTCGATTTGGATTCGTTTATCTTGAAGTAAGATACCTTGGAGAAAGTTGAAAGCAAGCTTTGAATTTTCATAATTGACGTGGAGGGATTTGAAACTGTTAAGGTACTGCCACACTACACAATCCCGCTAGCGATCTCGTTAGCGTCGCATACTAATGAGATCGCTAGCGGGATTGTTTCTATATCGCTAGTAGCTACCTATTTTAGCGATGTCGTTAGGACGCTATCGCGGTTAGTGATCTCCTTAACGACTTTAGCGGTACAAAAGTACCGCTAAATCGCTAAAAAAGGTGCCACACTCAGCGATTAGATACTTACCAGCGGGGCGCCAGCGACGAAAATAGGGTCCGGAACGATCGCTGTGATGAACGAGATCACAGCAGGGGCCTCGTCGCTGGTAGATGCCGCACACAACAACATCGCTAACGGGATCGCTAAATAGTGACGTTTTTTAGCGATCCCGTTAGCGATGTTGTTTAGTGTGGCATACCCTTTAGGATTATGTCGTCCGCAAAAAGGCTAATTCTATACTCTCTAGAGCCCGCTACAATGCCTTGAATGTCTGGGTCATCCCTTATAAGCTGAGCCAAAGGCTCTATGGCTAGGACAAAGAGGAGGGGTGAAAGTGGGCATCCCTGTCTAGTGCCATTGGAGATTTTAAAGGACGGGGACAGGTGATTATTAACGTATATCTTTGCGGTGGGGTTGGAATAAAGGGCTGAGATGCTAGACAGAATTCTTGATTGGAAGCCGAATTTATGAAGGGTTGCAAATAAGTATACCCAATTTAGGCGGTCGAATGCCTTCTCGGCATCGAGGGAGATGATAGTTGCTCTAGATTTCTTAGAATTAATCAATTTTATAAGATTAATCAATCTCCTTGTGCCATCGATGTGTTCTTCCTTTGATAAAATGAAATGACTTAGCACAATCACATTGTTCATGTGGGTATTCACATTCAAAACCGATTTTTCTTTTGATGAGTGGAAACTCTTTGCGGCATTGTGGTCTCTCTACTTTCTCTTTGCCCTCCTCCTATGGCGCTTTTTGATCCAACAGAGGTTTCGGCCACATGAAGGTCTTGGTCCGATGTATCTGTTATATCAAATTCTGAAGAAAAACTTACATTTTTTGAAGTTGACAAATTGTTTCCATATTTTTCTCTCTGTAAGGCCGGGATCACACATGCGAGGAAATCGTCCGACACTCGCATGTGAAATCCCAGCTCTAGCGCCGGCACTCGGGAGTGGAGTGCGTGGCTGCATGTACAGTCATGGCCAAAAGTTTTTAGAATGACACAAATATTAATTTTTACAAAGTCTACTGCTTCACTTTTTCTAATGGCAATTTGCATATACTCCAGAATGTTATAGAGAGTGATCAGCTTAACAGCAATTATTTGCAAAGTCAATATTTGGCTAGAAAATGAACTTTATCCCCAAAACACATTTCAACATCATTGCAGCCCTGCCTTAAAAGGACCAGCTAACCTCTTTTCAGTGATTGCTCCATTAACACAGGTGTGGGTGTTGATGAGGACATGGCTGGAGATCAATCTGTCATGATTCAGTAAGAATGACACCACTGGACACTTTAAAAGGAGGCTGGTGCTTGGCATCATTGTTTCTCTTCTGTTAACCATGGTTATCTCTAAAGAAACACGTGCAGTCATCATTGCAATGCACAAAAATGGCCTAACAGGGAAGAGTATCGCAGCTAGAAAGATTGCACCTCAGTCAACAATCTATCGCATCATCAAGAACTTCAAGGAGAGAGGTTCCATTCTTGCCAAAAAGGCTTCAGGGCGCCCAAGAAAGACTAGCAAGCGCCAGGACAGTCTCTTAAAAGTGTTTCAGCTGCGGGATCGGGCTACCAGCAGTGCAGAGCTTGCTCAGGAATGGCAGCAGGCAGGTGTGAGTGCATCTGCACGCACTGTGAGGCGGAGACTCTTGGAGCAAGGCTGGTCTCAAGGAGGGCAGCAAAGAAGCCACTTCTCTCCAGAAAAAACATCATGGACAGACTGATATTCTGCAAAAGGTACAGGCAGTGGACTGCTGAGGACTGGGGTAAAGTTATTTTCTCTGATGAATCCCCTTTTCGATTGTTTGGGACATCAGGAAAACGCCTCATTCGGAGAAGACAAGGTGAGCGCTACCACCAGTCTTGTCTCATGCCAACTGTTAAGCATCCTGAAACCATTCATGTGTGGGGTTGCTTCTCAGCCAAGGGAATCGGCTCTCTCACAGTCTTGCCTAAAAACACAGCCATGAATAAAGAATGGTACCAGAATGTCCTCCAAGAGCAACTTCTCCCAACCCTCCAAGAGCAGTTTGGCGATCAACAATGCCTTTTCCAGCATGATGGAGCACCTTGCCATAAATCAAAGGTGATAACTAAATGGCTCAGGGAACAAAACATAGAGATTTTGGGTCCATGGCCTGGAAACTCCCCAGATCTTAATCCCATTGAGAACTTGTGGTCAATCATCAAGAGACAGGTGGACAAACAAAAACCTAAAAATTCTGACAAAATGAAAGCATTGATTGTGCAAGAATGGACTGCTATCAGTCAGGATTTGGTCCAGAAGTTGATTTAGAGCATGCCAGGGAGAATTGCAGAGGTCCTGAAGAAGAAGGGTCAACACTGCAAATATTGTCTTGCTGCATTAACTCATTCTAACTGTCAATATAAGCTTTTGTTACTCATATGTTTGCAATTATTATATTTCTGTCTGTGATAAAAACATCTGTCAAACACACATAAAAACCAGAGGGCAGCAGATCATGTGAAAATATAATATTTGTGTCATTCTCAAAACTTTTGGCCATGACTGTATTTATATGCAGCCGCTCGCTCCACTCCGAGTGCTGGCCCCAGAGCTGGGATTTCACATGCGAGTGTCGATCGATTTCCTCGCATGTGTGATCCTGGCCTAAGCTAGATTTAGGACTGCGATATTTAGTAGACCTCTTCCACGTGTAAATTTAATCATACTTATAATCCATAATGTCTCTCAAAAACTTATTTTTCTTTATTGCCATGATGTCCTGCTCCATTTTAGCAATATTATTTTTAAGAGCATTATTCAGACCATCAAAATTCACATCAGAAGCAAATTTAGAGACAGACTCTGTGAGCTGGTCTGTTTCTTCTTTTAACTTTTTTAATTTGCTTTCCTCTTTGATAATTAAATTCATTAGCTCTAAGGAGCTTTTTGAAAGAATCTTGTTCCATTCTATGAGGAACTCGTCCGAAAAAATAACAGTAGGCATTTTTTTAATTCTGAGCCCTCTTGGGATTATCTGTTTTTCCACATAGGTATTAAGGGTGTTTCTATCCCACCAAGCCCGGAGCTCTTAACTGCTGACTTTTTCCAGCCGCTCCATTAATATATTTAATTCAACAGATTTGGAGGTATTAAAATTATATCACCGAAAACCTCTCTAAGTTTAGAATGCTCCTTCGGGAAGCTTTTTGGATCATCCAATCAGATACAAAACAACCAAAAGGATTAAATTATCACAGAGATACCATGTATATTTAGTAAGCATAACTATGTTTGATAAATATTTGAGAAAAATATACCTTTTTTATGCATTTATATATATGAAAGATAATAAATATGCTGTCTGTTAATAACAAAAAATATGGGCTATGGTATATGATGTTGTAATAATATATAAATCTTAGGATTGTTTTTTGATATGCAATTTATTCATGTTGAATCAGTTTTTGCAATGTGAGTTTTATTGCATGCATTTTGTTAGGTATAGCTGGTAATTAACTGTGATGTCATAGAAATTCACACCTGTATAAATTACTTCTCTAGCTGCTATTTTGACACATTCTATGACTAAGGGCTGATAGCCAGAAACGTGTCAGAATGTAACTCTGTTTTTATCTAATTGTGGATATATCTACACATTTTTATTATGATGTGAAATAAAGAGAATTGTTTTTGATTATTCAGCTGTGTGATCCAACAACCCTTTTTTTCCCTCTCAAAAATTTGGCATACCTTGAATCTGCTAAGAGGCTTTCTTCTAGACAAGCCCGTTGGTCACTTTTTTCACTATGTCAATTCTCCATTACTTTTCGACCGGGGTGCAAAACTGTTAAAGCGGATGCCCTGTCCAGAAGTTTTGACCCGGAGTCTCCCCCGAGCCGCCGTCCTCCATTCTTCGTCTGGGGGTGGTAGTCAGAGTTGGAACAAGAAATTTTGAGGGCTCATTTCCTACCCTGGCGGCCAGGCCAGCGGATAAATTGTTTGTTCCAGATTTATTGCAGCCTAGACTTCTGCAGGAGTTTCATGAGTCTTGACTGAGTGCTCATCCCGGTATCACGGCCACTAGAGATGCAGTAGCCAGGGTGTTTTGGTAGCCTTCACTTGTGTCCAATGTAAGAGATTCATTTCTGCTTGTGGAGTTTGTGCCTGTTCCAAAAGCTTGCATAGCCAGCCGGCTGGGGAACTCATTGTTACGGATCTGCAGCTAAGGAATAGGACAGGAGGGAAAGAAGCTGACCCTGCACTGGGACTAGGCTCTATCCCTGCGATGGGGCGGGTGACCTATTCCTTGAGAATAGACCCACCAATGTTTACTAGACTAGACTCGAGCGAAGACCTGAAGGTGGGGGGAAGGGTATCCCTGACAAATCTAGGGACTGGTAACAAAACACTGGTAACCTCCTAGCAGGGAAATAGAGGAAGCTGCAGAAACAAAAGGAAAAAACAAAAAGACTAAGCAAGCAGAACTAGAGTTCCAGGAACTGCACAAAGTATAACACAACAAGCTATCAAAGCTCCTAGCCAGAACTCAAGTAGATTAACACTAATGTCCAGCAAGGACTAGGAGGCAGGTGCAGGGTAATAAAGGGTGATACAATCACCTGACCAACGACAAGCCCAGCACCAGGGAAAAAAGACCAGCAGCCAGAAAACCACAACAAGATGGCGGATGGTCAAACTAAATAGATTCTAACACTCATACCTTTACCTGTTCCTGATAGCCCATGGACTCATCTCTCCATTGACTTTATTACCGGTCTTCCACCTTCCAGGGGCAATACCGTGATCTTTTGGGTGGTGGTGGACAGGTTTTCTAAACAGGCCCATTTCATTCCCTTGGCAGCATTACCCTCAGCAGAAACATTGTCAAGGTTGTTTGTGCTGCATGTGTTCCGTTTGCATGGGGTACCCCTGAATGTTGTGTCTGACAGAGGTATTCAGTTTGTGGCCAAATTTTGGAGGGCATTCGGTAAGTAATTGGGCATCTCACTCTCTTTCTCGTCAGCGTATCACGAGTAAAGGTCAGTTATAATATCAGGGGAAACTATCAGGAGAAACCGCCAGGTGGGCACTTACCAATGGTTTCAGCAGCCCTGACAGTGAGAGCCCAGAGCCTCTGACAGCCTGTGACAACTGTACTCACAGCTCCTGGGAGCTGAGCAAGATGACAACAATACAGCAGAGCTGGAGTGAGCAGAACGCCGGGTGGTGAGTGTACTGACAGGACCGGTGTCATGTGACCACAAGGGGCGGGGCTTAGCATTCTACTGCTGGAGATGAGTACAGGATGCTACTGGGACCCTGGAGCAGAGGAGAAGGGAAAAGGGGTCATCGGACACCAGGGAAAGGATGGGGCACCAGAGGGAGACGAAATCCAAGACAAGTTGAGGTCAGTAAACGTGAGAGGCAACGTGGTACACAAGGAGCAGGCTAATCAAGAATAGTCAGGGACGTGGCAGGAGTCAGAAAACCAGAGAAGCATATACATAGTACAGAATTGAAAGGCAAAATCACAACGGGGAACAGAACCGAGTCAGAACCATGCAAGCAAGCTAGGACACAGGCACAAGGCACAGGCAAACAGGGGTCAACACACTCAGCCAAGGGCAAAAGTATAACTGATGGGGATTGAAGCTTCCCAGGGCTATATGAAGCTCTCCCCAAACCAAGGAGAGTCCACAATAATAAACCCCAGGTGTGCAGGTCAGAGCCTGCACTGGGATCAAAGTAATTAAAGAATCTGGCACTCAACTTCAAATAATGTGTAATTTATTGCATCCGTTATTGCAAAGATAGTAATCAAACAGCAAAACGTTTCGGTCCACAATCGGACCTTCGTCAGTTGTTATATACAAAGTTAAACAGAACCAAAATTAGATAAAAAAATAACAAATAGAGAAATAATAGAAAATAAAGTATATACATGGGAATTCATAAGAATAACATGGTCAGAGTGGATTATTGCGTAATATTCATGTTAGGAAGATGGCATATTCAGCACAGTCATAATTCAGAAGCAAATTTAGAGATGCATGAATAATAGAGAAACCTGTATAGACATACCGTTTATGATTCCTGAATGAATTTAGAGCCAAAGTGTGCAGACAGGAAAAATGGCCTAGGAATAATAAGTGATAAAGTATAGTGATGGTACATGGTGTCATAGTATATAGGTGGTAAGAGGAATATGCCGTAACATACCACTAAGTAGGTTAGGATCTTAAGTCCAGTTAGGTAAGGTTGCAGCCTAAGACAAAAATACGTCATTAAGTGACCATGGTATCCGGGCGGTTATAGTGGCTATGCATGGAGATGGCTGGTGTTCTTACCTAGTGGGAGATGCTGCCGACGCGGTATCCACCGCTAGTCTAAGGCAGTCAGAGCGGTGACTGACTTATGAGCTGGACGCTCATGGAGAATGTGCCGTGTGGCTGGAAGTGCCCGACATACTGTGAAGGCGTGCGGTCCACGCTGATAGCCGGAACCGGAAGTGACATGGTCTGGGGAGTGACAATGCGTTCCATATTAGAGACAGCTTGCGTTCCAGGCTGTAAGGAAGCTGTTCAGGGACATATTGTAATAACGATGCTGTCAGACAGTGATGTGAGGTTTGAACTATAGGTGCAATGCCTCTATGGAGAGGTAACAAATACACAGAGGTATAAGATGGTGGATAATAGAGATCCAGAGTGAAGTGGAGTGATATTCAGTATAGACGGCTCTGAAAAAATAGAGAAGCACAATATTAGCTATACAATAGATATCACAGATTTATATAAAAGACAATAAATCATAGTCTCAGTTCAAACCTTTTGGGGCAAATGTTTCAAGTGTGTGAATCCAGAAAGATTCACGCTTCTTAAGAAGTAGTGTCGTGTCACCACCTCACCTGAGGGGAGGGACAGAGTCAATTACCTGGTATTTCAGCTGGGAGATAGAATGCCCCATCTTATGGAAATGACTTGGAATAGGGAGGAGGTTCTGACATCGTATGGTGGACTTATGCTTTGAGATTCGGTCTCTGACCGATTGTGTTGTTTCGCCTACGTAAAGCAATCCGCAGTGACACTTAACAAGATATATGACAAAAGAGGATTCACACGTGTGATAATCCTTAATGTAAAATGTTTTACCTGTTCTTGGGTGTTGAAACCTACCTCCCTTTAGTACGTTGTTACACTAGGCACAGTGTAAGCAGGGATAAGTACCTGTTTTTGGTTTAGACAGAAATAGTTGTTTGCGTCTATGAGTAGAACCAATGTCAGCACGGACAAGACGATCTTTGAGATTAGGTGGCCTTTTAAAACAGGGCAAAAAAGGCACTTGGAACTCTGCTATGTCGGGATGTGCAGAGGATAGAAGTGGCCAGTGTCGTCTAATGGTTTTGTGAAGAATAAAGGCAAAAGGATGAAACGAATGTATGAATGGAACCCGCTGTCCGGTCTCATTCCGTCGGATAGTGGGTGGTGAATTTTTGGCTCTGTCGAGTAATAAGGGTGGGTAACCCCGTTTTGAGAATTTGAGGGTCATATCAGTCAGGCGTTGATTACGTGTGGGACTATCTGAAACAATACCACCTACCCGCTGAAATTGGGACTTGGGTACGGAGCGTTTGACTGCAGGCGGATGGAAGCTGGTGAAATGTAGTAACTAGTAAGCTATTTCTATCAGTGGTTTTACATTGGAGACATTCTGAGACCCTGAGCAAATTATTCATTACTCATGTTGTGCGATTGCATGGTTTGTTTCGAAATTTTGGAGGGCATTGGAATGGAATTGTCCTTTTCCTCTGCCTATCACCCTGAAACCAATGGTCAAACCGAATGCACCAACCAAGCGCTTGAGCAGAATCTACGTTGTTATGTCTCTGAGCATCAGTCCGATTGGGTGGAACACCTACCGCTAGCAGAGTTTGCCATGGATAATCAGTACCAGGAGCCCATCAAGACTACCCTTTCTACTGTAATCATGGGCTGCACCCACGTTTTGGTTCGTTCTCTTCTAGGATGTCAGATGTCCCTGGGGTAGAAAGGACCATAGACCAGTTAAAAACTATTTGGTCAGAAGTCAACATAAACTTGAAAGGGGCTCCGACTAGACAGACTTCATTTGCTAATAAACGACGCTCCAAGGGCCTGGACCTGGGAGTGGGGGACAAAGTTTGGCTTTCTACCAGGAATATTAAGCTCAAAGTGCCGTCTGCCAAACTAGGTCCCAGGTTTATTGGTCTGTATGAAATTATTGAGGTGATTAATCCAGTAGCCTTTCGCATGAAGCTCCCTCAATCATTTAAACTGCCCAATGTATTCCATAAGTCCCTTCTCAAATTGTACCGCTCTCCGATTCGTCCTGTCCAGTCTCCTCCTCCTCCGGTTTTGGTAGGGGGGGCTTTGGATTACGAAGTCCAAAGGATTCTTGATTCCCTTTTAGTGAGAGGATCCGTGCAGTATCTGGTGCATTGGAAGGGCTACGGTCCGGAGGAAAGGTCCTGGGTGCATGCCAGTAACGTCCATGCCAAGGGGTAAATCATGAAGTTTCATCTCCTTCATCTCAACAAACCGGGTTTTGAGGGTCCAGAGGCCCCTCTTAGAGGGGGGAGGGGTACTGTCACGTCGCCGTTGGATTCAGTGGCTGGTGTTCCTGCCTCGGCCGCTGGGAGGCGTAGGCTTTGCTCTTCTCTAAGAGGTGAAGTGGTTGGTGTCAGTCATGCATCACCATCTGGCCTGGTTCTGGGGGCGGTCCAGATCAGGTCATCAGACTGTGACCCTGTGAGAGGTAGCCATGCCCTTCAAATGCCTTGGAGCCTGGCTTGCAAGCTGCCAGATATAGTCTTGGTTTCCCCAGTGTGCTAGTTTGTTTTGCTGTTGTATTTCTGACCTTTGCCTGGATTTCTGACTGTTCTACTGCCTGCCGATTTTGTACCTCTGCTGCCCGCCTGGTTTTGACTTTAACTTTAGCCTGAATTTCTGACCCTTCTACTGCCTGCCGATTTTGTACTTTTGTTCCCCTCCTGGTTTTGATCCTTGGACTTCTGACTGCGCATTTGGTCTCGCTTTTTATTCCTGTCCTAGCGTCCTTTCTACTTCGGTCCAATGCTCTCATAGTCAGCTACGCCCTGCGCTTCGCTATAATTCCAGATCCCTGTATGGGGTAAAGAGTCTCGGGGTTTCTCGGGGTGCTGTTTTACCTGCAGTTCAGACCTGCAGTGGGCGGACGTCACAGTATCCCATACAAATGGCCACGTCACCTCACGTTTCTGAGTCATAACTTTGTTAGGCCTTCCCTACCCCCAGCGGTCAGTATTCCGTTGCACCCCTAACTATTGTCTGGTCTTGGGCTTCAGCCCTTGAGTCATAGTCTGTCCATGTCACCAGACCCTTTTAAGTCACCATATCGCTCAAGTCTACTTCTTTACCAGACCTCTCTCTCCATGACCGCCTCCAACGGTTGGGGCGGCCGTGAGACTCACTTACAGTCGAGCTTACTATCTGGTCTGAATCTGACCCATGTAGTATGCTACAGGGTCTCCCACCTAGATCACTCAGCACTGAGCTAACAGTGGAGTCACTACTTCTAACTCCTCCATTCTTTAGGAAACTTTTAGTTTCTCCAGACCTCGAGTTGAAAGTGGTCGCCATCTTCTTTCCATTTCCTGCAGCTGTTCATTACAGTATGTCACATCTTAGCTGCTCTATCTCCCTTAGGTACGCCACACGATATTCCAGCAGAGTCCATATATCTCTAAGACTCTCCACCGCACCCAAAATGAAGAATGGAACCATACCCCTTTCTCTGGGTACCTGGTCTTCATAGCCACCTGGAATTCTTAATCTCACCACTCCAGACTTATTCACCATCTCTTGCATGGCTCGACCATTTCTTCCAATGACTTTCCTCACCATATGAATAGGCACCTGAACGATATCTTCCACAAGACTCTGAGCTTCCCTCCTCTGCTCTAGTCCTCTAGCAGAATCTTCATTCCTCAATCGGACCGTCCACTTCGTACGCACACATCTCAAGTGCATGTCACTCAGGATAGCTACTCTCCTCGCTGTGATATCATATATGGACAGTACCACTAACTGCTTAGTTTCCGGGGTCCAGCACATCTTACACACCCACACAGCCTTCTTGAATCCTTCATGCACAGACTCCCTGACGCATGCCTCTCTCAGGTCTTCAGGAACGTCTAGCAAGCATTTAAACAGAGAAGTCTCTTCCTCTCCTGCTGTCATTAGACAACCATCTGGTTCAGCTTTCAGAGCCAACTTCTTCTGAATGTCACCAGCTTCCACATGTTTGACCAGGATAGACACCTGTTGCTCCATCTTCTCCCAGGTTGCCTTATTTGTTGCCTGGCTTACTGCCAGGTGACCTTTGAGCTTGGAGACTTCCTTCTCCAGCTCATCCACTCTGCGCTCAGCCGCTTGACTTAGGACCTTTTCTCGTTCTACATGCTCTTTTACTGTCTATTTAAGCCTTTCTATTTCGTGATCCTGTTCACTTTTTGCGGGCACGTGTTGCACCATAACTTCTTTAATTATATTTTCAGATGGGGAGCTTGCCCACCCACACTCTGCCACTGCAGAGTTCTACCTGTTCCTTCATCGACAGGTTCAGCTGAGCTTGCATCCTCTGAAAGGTCATCTGGTATCAAGGTCACCTCTTCTGTGGCTTCCACCACCTTTGTGCCTATGGCTTCCTCTTGGGACTCTATAGTGGCGACTTTGACCCTCTCTTGAGGTCCTGCCCTGTCATCCTTAGCTACCTCTCGATTCTCTATAACTTTAGAGTATTCCACACACTCCAGCTCCTCAGCATTCAGTTCTCTGGAGCCTCACCATATTCAACCATCTCACCCTTTTCTGTCACCGCAGATGGGGATCTATTACAGGTCTGTTCTCCGTGACCTTCGTGGATTCTTGCTCAACCAGCACTCACCAGGATTCCTTCTCCTAGAGCGCCCTCTACTGACCGATCATCAGATTCCAAGCTATCGGTTGCTATGGGCAACATGAATTCATCCACCTTCTTTTCTGTTGACCATGGTCAACAGTCACTACCGGTTTATTGGGCCCTATAGAAGAACTGGAGACTCTAGAGTCTTCAATTCTTCCATTATGGGTCGGCGGCTGTGCAATAATCAGTTGGACCTACCACCACCACGTCAGCTTCCAGGCTCCAATATTCAACCTGTGCCTTATGTCCTTGTTGCAGATGAGGCTTTTCAATTGACCTGTCATGTAATGAGGCCCTATCCCTGTAGAAACATGGACCACCGGCGCAGAATCTTTAACTTGCGCCTATCACATGCACGACGACTGGTGAAGTGCGCCTTTGGCATTCTTTGTGCCAAAGGGCGGGTCCTCCAGTCAGCCATTCAGTTGAGTGACACTAATGTTAATGAGGTGATAAAAGCATGTGCCATCTTACCTAACTTCACCTGAATACATGATGGCTCCTCATCTGATGGTGCTGAAGTTGTGTATGCCAATGTGGGTATGCCTATTCCACATGTTATCCCTCCCCGTCGTCCGCTCTCTAGACTCAAAGTACGTGATGTGTTCACTAATTATTTTGTAACATCTCATGGAGCTACTCCCTTACAAAAGAATGCAATATCTATGTTGTAAATATATTTTTTGCTTTATTTAAAAGCTTGTTTGCTCTTGAAGTTTGTGTGTGCTTTCATTTTAATTGTGGCAAATGTTGAAATATTTTGTTGTCCAAGTTATGAATTAAATAACACACAAAACACATACAATTGAAACTTTTTATAAAGGCAAAATATAACTTAGGATAAAAAAATAAAAATCACTCATATGGCTTTTGTGGCCAGACAAATTTGGCCAAACATTTTTTTGCATATTTCCTAAAACAAAATACACATAAAAACTGAAATTTTCATTATCAACATAACACAAAACCACAAATTATAAATTCTCGTAGGTTGGTGGTGGGGATGGTGGGAGTCCAGCTTCACTTTGTTGCTGGGTTTGATGCCCAACTTGGACCTCACTCTGTTTGGGAAAATATTCTGGGCCAGGATGGGTGATGTGGCTAGGATCCTGGTGGGGAGTATATAAGTGGGCAGACGGATATTGGAGATGATACTCCTGTGGATTTTGGTAGCCACGTGATTCATACCCCCAATATGGCCATGTTGACCAAAGCCAGGTTGGGACCAGCCTCCAACACTGGGTCTGGTCAAGTGGCCATATTGGGCAGGTGGATTATAGGCTGCCATTTGGCCATGTGGAGGCCAATGTTGGGTTGGGGTGGATTGGCATGTGGTGTAGGCACCTGTTAAGGAGGTGGCTCAGATCCTGATTGAGCCTGCACTTCTGGGTTTGAGGAAATTCTGAGCTGGTTACGGGCTGGCAGCTGCCACCGCTCCAAAAACTCAAAAGCCTTATTGGGGGTGTGCAGGCATCAATCAGGATCTGAATGGATTCCCGGGGTAGTGGACGGAGGTACCGGGCCAGGCTGTGGGCATAGACCTCCTCACCATCATCCTGTGCAGCCCTGGACAGATAGTTTGATACCCTGATAATAGTTTGATACCCCTGTATCCACATGCCTCCTTGTGTCAGAGGCATGGATGTCTCTTCTTCTTAGTCGGCAACGGCGGGATATGACATCAGGCTGGGGTGAAGTCTCAAGAGGCACAAGTAATTCAATAAAGGACAACAATATATAAAGGGTGCGGCTGTTATTATTACAAAAGTGCCTTAGTGCATGCAATGTAAACTATCGCCTCCGGATATCTGAATGCCCAAAACCCGTATGACCTCTAACAGTTGGAAAACTTCCATAGTTGCATTAGTGTGGTTATCGAATGCTATTACCTGCGGGCTGCTCGTGAAAGTCATGGCGTCCCTGCTGCCCCGACGCGCGTTTCGCAAACCTTGTCCTTTATTGAATTACTTATGGTGTTTTTCCAAAGTTCTCAGGATACAATAAGTTTTAGACTTCAGAGTCAGTTGTTTTCATTGCATGCATTGGATATGCCTCAGAGTAGTGACACCATTGTAATTATTCCCATGAGGACCCCTCTCTTTTTAGTGTGTCCGTATGAGAAGCACCTGTTGTTGGGTAACATTTACTGATTACTTTTCTGTACCGGAGATTTAAATCTTGATAGGGCAGTTGCTTTTTTGTCTCAGTGAAGTCTATGGTTATATGTTCCTGATTTTTTGTTGTTTCAGTATAATATTGAGATTTTATGACTTTTTCAATAAAAAATTACTACTTTTGCAAATTTTGTCATCTTTATTCATTTACCAATATTTAGGTAAAGGTTTTTGTGAGTTATATTAGTTTAATAAGGATTTGACCCCATTGAATTAGGGGCTTTATTACAGTTAGGACTAAATTGTGAATTTATGCTGTATACAATGTATATTGTTCAGAGGATAATAAAGAGGAGACATGAAAGTATGCTGTGATTAGGAAGGGGAGCAAAATTCATCCCAGATACATTGTGAGCCTTATATAAAAAGAGAGCACAATGGCATAAATGAGGCGAGGGCAATAATAAGTTAAACCAATAGGTATAATAATAATAATAATAATCTTTATTTATATAGCGCCATCATATTCCAAAGCGCTTTACAGTTTAACAGTTTAAAAAAAAAAAAGTCATAAGTAACAACGTTAACAATACAATAATTAAAGCAAAATAAGACGACCCTGCTCGTGAGAGCTTACAATCTACAATGAGGTGGGGGAGATACAAAGTACAGGTGTGTATATACAATGGTGCATTTACAATGATGGTCCAGCCATCTTGAGGGAGTGAGAGATGGATGGAGATAGTGAATGGGCTACACACACACACTTACACATAGAATGACTTTGATTAGTGAATGTGATAGGCTGCTCTGAACAGATGTGTTTTGAGGGAGCGCCTGAAACCATGCAAATTGTGGATAGTCCTAATTTCTTGGGGTAGAGCATTCCAGAGGATTGGTGCAGCACGGGAGAAATCTTGGAGTCGGGAGTGGGAGGTACGGATTAGTGCAGAGGTTAGTCGAAAGTCGTTTGCAGAGCGCAGCAGTCGGTTAGGCCGATAGATAGAAATGAGGGAGGAGATGTAGGGGGGTGCTGCACTGTGGAGAGCTTTGTGGGTGAGAACCAGTACTTTGAATTGGATCCTATAATGAATGGGCAGCTAGTGTATGGACTGGCGAAGAGCGGATGAGTCCAAGTACCGATTAGCCAGATGGATGACCCTGGCTGCTGCATTAAGGATGGACTGGAGAGGGGATAGTCGAGTAATGGGGAGGCCAAGTAATAGAGCATTGCAGTAGTCCAAGCGGAGTGGATCAATGCTACAGTGAGGGTTTTTGTTGTTTCCATGGTGAGAAAAGTGCAAATTCTAGAGATGTTCTTTAGGTGTAGGCGGCAAGAGCGGGCAAGAGATTGTATATGGGAGGTGAAGGAGAGATTGGTGTCAAACATAACACCCAGACAGCAAGCCTGCTGCCGGGGTGTTATTATGGTGCCGCCCACGGAGAGGGAAATGTCAGATTTAGGGAGGTTAGTAGATGGCGGGAGCAGAAGAAGTTCAGTTTTGGAGAGGTTAAGTTTCAGATAGAGAGCGGACATGATGTTGGAAACTGCGGACAGACAGTCGGTGGCGTTCTGTAGTACAGCGGGGGTAAGGTCGGGGGATGACGTGTATAGTTGTGTGTCATTAGCATAAAGATGGTACTGAAAGCCAAATCTGCTGATGGTCTGTCCAATTCGGGCCGTGTAGAGAGAGAAGAGAAGGGGGCCAAGGACTGAGCCCTGGGGTACACCGACAGCGAGAGGAAGATGAGATGATGTGGAGCCAGAGAACGAAACACTGAAGGAGCAGTCAGAAAGATAGGAGGAAAACCAGGAGAGAACAGTGTCCTTAATACCTAGTGACTGGAGCCTAGAGAGTATGATACGGTGGTCAACCGTGTCGAAAGCTGCAGAAAGGTCGAGAAGAATGAGCAGAGAGTGGTCACCGTTACGTTTTGCTGTCAGAAGGTCATTGGTCACTTTGATGAGTGCAGTTTCAGTCGAATGTAGGGGTCGGAAGCTGGACTGTGAAGGGTCTAGGAGGGAGTGAGTGGAGAGGTAACGGGTAAGGCGGGAGTAGACTAGGCGCTCCAAAAGTTTAGAGATGAAGGGGAGATTGGAGACCGGTCTGTAGTTGTTTGTGCAGGAAGGGTCGAGAGAAGGTTTCTTTAGTAGTGGAGTAATGATGGAGTGTTTGAAGGAGGATGGAAAATGCCAGAGGAGAGTGAGAGATTAAAGATTGTAGTTAGGTGAGTTGTGACAACTGGAGAGAGAGACTGGAGGAGGTGTGAGGGAATGGGGTCGGTAGTGCATGTAGTCAGACGAGAGGAAGAGAGGAGTCTGGAGACTTCTTCTTCTGTAATGGGATCAAATGTGGAAATTGAGCCAGGGAAAATGCAGGGAGGGATGGGAGTCACAGCACTTGGTGGTTGAGAGCAGATTTCCTGACGGATAGTATCTATTTTTTCTATAAAGTGGGAGGCCAGGTCGTCAGCACAAATGTCTGTGATAGGGGCTTGTGCTTTTGGCCTGAGGAGGGAGTGAAAAGTGTCAAAAAGTTTCTTGGGGTTGTTGGCTAGTGAGGAGATCAGGGTGGTGAAGTAGGTCTGTTTGGCGAGGTGAAGGGCAGCATTATAAGTTCTTAACATGAATTTAAAGTGGATGAAGTCTTCTGGTGTGCGGGTTTTTCTCCAAAGGCGTTCAGCACTCCTAGAGCATCGCTGAAGAAGTTGAGTTTGCAATGTGAGCCAGGGCTGTTCATAAATACCTCCAATATAGCTCACAAAATATGCTTACCTATACACAGGTCAGGGGAGCTCAACCACCGCACCCAGCAGCCCCTTAGGGGTTCCCCTGACATGTGTATAGGTAAGCATATTTTGTGCCCTGGGATGAATTTTGCTCCCCTTCCTAATCACAGCATACTTTCATGTCTCCTCTTTATTATCATCTGAACAATATACATTGTATACAGCATGTATATTTTTATATTGTATTTTTCTATGACTTTTTGTGATATTCTTATGTGATCATCTAATAAACACATCTTTTGAATATTTTTCTAAATATGTTGTTTGGGACATTATTGCTCCTTTTTTTCTTGTATGTAATTGTTTGGAGCTGTCTAACTGACTCTATATTCTATATTAATTTTGGGAGAGGCAATTTTTTCTGCTCTCGGCCACTTTATATGGTTTTGCTTTATGATTATATTGACTATGTGAGCTTAGTCTTACTGTATATGCTGAGTGTTGATGCCATTAAGTGGACGTTATTACAATGTATAAGATTTGTGAAGTAGCAAGATGGTTCACTTATAGGGATAAAAAAGAAGAAACTTTTAGGCTGGGGTCATACGAGCGTGGATTCTCTCTTCCGATAGAACCGAATTGATTATGTAAATGACACTGATTGATAATCTAAATGATCGGAATGTCAGCTTTGTGTGATCCAATTGTCTTGGACGAGAAAATAGTAGCACAGGTAAGGAGAAGATGGAGTGCAAAATTTCTCCATCTTCTCCATTGAGCACGTGGAAATTAGATTGCACTCCGATGTCATCCGAGAGCAGTTTGATGTTTTCCACTTACCCATAGACCTACAGTGGGTTCGGAAAGTATTCAGACCCCTTTAAATTTTTCACTCTTTGTTTCATTGCAGCCATTTGGTAAAAAAGCAGAAATGTAGAAATTTTTGCAAATGTATTAAAAATGAAAAACTGAAATATCGCATGGTCATAAGTATTCAGACCCTTTGCTCAGTATTGAGTAGAAACACCCTTTTGAGCTAGTATAGACATGGGTCTTCTTGGGAATGATGCAACAAGTTTTTCACACCTGGATTTGGGGATCCTCTGCCATTCTTCCTTGCAGATCCTCTCCAGTTCCATCAAGTTGGATGGTGAACATTGGTGAACAGCCATTTTCAGTTCTCTCCAGAGATACTCAATTGGGTTTAGGTCAGGGCTTTGGCTGGATCAGTCAAGAATGGTCACAGAGTTGTTCTGAAGCCACTCGTTTGTTATTTTAGCTGTGTGCTTGGGGTCATTGTCTTGTTGGAAGGTTAACCTTCGGCCAAGTCTGAGGTCCACAGCACTCTGGAAGAGGTTTTCATCCAGGATATCTTAGTACTTGGCCGCATTCATGTCTCCTCCTGTCACCAGCATGTTTCACTGCTGGGATTGTATTGAGCAAGTGATGAGCAGTGCCTGATTTTCTCAACACATACCGCTTAGAATTATCACCAAAAAGTTCTATCTTCATCTCATCAGATCAGAGAATCTTATTTCTCATAGTCTGGGTGTCCTTCATGTGTTTTTTAGCAAACTCTATGTGGGCTTTCATATGTCTTGCACTGAGGAGAGGCTTCCATCGGGTCACTCTGCCATAAAGGCCCGACTGGTAGAGGGCTGCAGTAATCGTTGACTTTGAAGAACTTTCTCCCATCTCCCTACTGCATCTGTGGAGCTCAGCCACAGTGATCTTGGGGTTCTTCTTTACCTCTCTCACCAAGGCTCTTCTCCCACGATTGCTAAGTTTGGCTGGACAGCCAGGTTTAGGAAGACTTCTGGTGGTCCCAAACGTCTTCCATTTAAGGATTATGGAGGCCACTGTGCTCTTAGAATCCTTGAGTACTGCAGAAATTCTTTTGTAACCTCGGCCAGATGTGTGCCTTGCTACAATTCTGTCTCTGAGGTCCTTGGCCAGTTCCTTTGACCTTATGATTCTCATTTGGTCTGACATGCACTGTGAGCTGTGAGGTCTTATATAGACATACTGTATGTGTGCCTTTACAAATCAAGTGCTATCAGTTTAATTAAACACAGCTGAATGAAGGAGTAGAACAATGTCAAGGAGGATCACAAGGAACTGGACAGCATGTGACTTAAATATAAGTATCTGAGCAAAGGGTCTGATTACTTATTACTATGTGATATTTCAGTTTTTCTCTTGTAATAAATTTGCAAAAATTTCTACATTCCTGTTTTTTTCAGTTAAGATGTGGTGCAGAGTGTACATTATTAATGAGAAAAAATGAACTTTTTTGAATTTACCAAATGGATGCAATGAAACAAAGAGTGAAAAATTTAAAGAGGTCTGAATACTTTCCATACCCACTGTATAAGCTCATGTGAGCAAGTCCATAAAATTAATGTGTGGAGGGTGGTGAATGATCCCAAGTGTCTTGAGTCGCAAACTCTACAGACACAACCAGGAGAAGTTATAATGTGATTTAGATTAGCTGAAAACAGCTATAATCAGGGACAATGTCACCCTTGACTGTAAATCGTCTGCTGAGCACTTCTGTAAACCTGCTATCTACCACTAAATTGTCTATGCATGGTGGTAAAAACTATATAGTCACTATATGTGGTCATGATGTTGCGCTATTATTTTCCCTGTTATTATTAAATAGCATGCTATCACACATAAACTAGTTTTTATGATGAGTCAATTTATTTGGGGGGCAGGTCTTCTATAGATACAGGTTTGAAGCCTAACTTGTTATGAAACATACATTCAATGCCCCTGTGAATAAACCATATATTTTGTTTTTCCTATTTATATTCACTTTATTCATTTATATCCACATTTACTTTACAGTGTGGATCAACACCATCTGTTTTAGTTATATGTGGCTTAGAGCCTGCGAAAGGACCAATCAAGTACTATACTATGCCTTCTATGGCCACCATCATAATCTAAGCTTTAGAATTAGGTATAAAGATGAATGTACCAGCGACAAATTATTTGCAGCATTCATGTTTGTTCAGCTCATAGGTGTCCCGACTTCCATAACCGTATGCATGTTATAATTACTCTTAGACACATACTGTGCAAATAAATATGTATAATATATTTGTTTCTTTCATTCATAAGATCTGACATTTTTTCCATGTATGACAATTTCTAGAGCTTTTTAATTTGGTGTAAATATTGCTAAAAGTGTAAAATGATCAGTCTATGCAGGAGCAACGGTCCAGTGAAAGACATTTTCTTTTTAACATAACAGGTTTTGGCATCGTGTTTCTAACTATTTCGATCCAGCCATCATTCACACAGGCACAAACATAAATGGTTTACTTTCATAAACTTTTGCATGATTTGTCATTATCTTTCTTTATAGGTAGCTTGCAAAATAACGTATACTCTGCTTAAAGCTGTGTTTTTTCCCCTACAAAATGCAACAAATTCCTAGCTCTGATTTTTGGGGTTGGATATTATTATGGATGAAGAGAAAAAGTTCTTTTTAAAAATGGCACATTTTCTAATTATAAATGTTGTTATCTCTTAGCATCCATTGCCAAAATTAACATGTGCCTTGCACTAAGAAATCCCAGGATTGTCACAACTTGTGCCAGCTGTTGAGGTTATGACACCTGTGCCAGTATCGCCAGCTCTGCCCACTGTCATCTGTTCCAACCGTTCCATCTGTACTGTTTGTACCAATTCTCCCATTACTGCATCTGTACCTTCTGCAGAAACTGTTCCAATAATGCCAGCTGTGTCATTGGTGCCAAATATGCCAGATGTTCTATTCATCCACCCTGGGCCAGATCAATGTAGTTTTTTGCTCATTAGTTTTAGCTGGTAGCCTCTATTCATATTATTTTATGTTTTTTATTAAGATGATTCAATGTAAAAATAAGCTATAAACACAATTATTTCAAGTCTATCTGTAAAGATTAAATATTGGGGCTCACTGGTCATTCTGTTTGATCCGTTTTGTCAAAATGACAGGTTTTTGGGAGGGACAGGATTTTTTGTTCAGTTCTGTAGATTCTGGCTGATAGGAAATAATCATAATACAGTGCTCATAAAACACACACAGCTATTACTCTGAAGCAATATGCAAGACTTAGATGGCTGAAGCCAATTTGTATCATATTTTTCCCAAATTAAAATAATTTACATTATCATGGCTGAATGAAGTGACTTCTGAAAAAAATATCATGCCCATCATGATGTATTGCAAGTATTAGCAGACATTAAAGTTAATATATGATAACTGAAATTTGACATTTCTTGTTAATATGTGCAGTGAGTAACATACAACAGATCTTTAGCTGAACTAATAATATTTGTTTCTATTAATTTAGGTGCATAAATATGTCTATGTAGATAGAATTATTTCATGTATTGAATTTAACTAAGCTAAAAGCAAAATAAAAGGAAAATAAGTATAAAGCAGTGCCTATAAATCTACTGACATGAAGTAAATAACATTATTCATATACGGCAATTACAATGGCATTTGTCAAGAGGAGAGATACAGTATATTAGACTTAATCAACTCTTGACGTTGAAGCTACTTTATCAAGGATGAAATGTACTGAGAGATAGACAACTAGGTTAAAGAATCTCCAAAACAAGAGGTCCTTTGGGTAGTTAATAATATGTAGTGGTAAGTATCTTCCAAAAGTAGGACAACTGGTAGGTACTAATATCAGCAATACTGTATAGGTTCTTCTCTTTGATGTCAAAATCAAAGCTTTAAATCACTCATAAGATGGACTCCACAAAACCTTTAATAGTATATGTGACTTATTAGCAATAGTGACGGGCGAGCACTAAAATGCTCGGGTGCTCATTGCTCGGGTTGAGCAAATTGAAATAATGCTTGGGTGCTCGACCCCAGCAACGAGCCCAATGTAAGCCTATAGGAAACTCGAGCATTTTTCCGGTGGCCCCTGTCCTGTGATCTGCAGATGGACTAAAATTGTGGAAATCGATGGGAACAGTGCTCAAATGACATGGGAACAGCATGTGGAAGACCCCTGGAAGCATTTCTGACTCCCAGGTCACTGCTGTGAATAATGTTGTCAGTGTCTTACGCCACTTTTACAGACTCAAAATAAGGCCGGGGCTCATACTAGCGACATATCGCATAGCACTCAGACCAGTATTCATCTATGGGGCATCCCCCATCACCGTTTTTTTCTCCGCTGTTTTCTACGAGCGAGAGAAATCGCAGCATGCTGCGATTGTCACCGACACTCAGCTGGCTCACAGTCTCGGCTCACTCGCACCCATATAAGCCTATGGGTGCGAGTAAGACAACGCACATCACTCGGATATTATCCGAGTGATGTGCGATATATGCTGTGTGATGGACACACAGGTTGTGTCCAGGGAGCGTGACAGACACACAGATTGTGTCCAGGGAACGAACACTAGGGTAAATGAGTGGGGAAGATAGCAGTAACTAAAAGAAGTGTATGGCTGCTGCTGAGAGCACGCTGCACTAAACAGGACCTGAGACACGTGATCACCGGGGGAGTGGCTGGAGAAGGAGCTAAGCTCTGTGCAAGGGAGATAGAGAGTGGTCAGACAAGCCGAGTTGAATAGCCAGATGGCAATGCAGTATCCAAGGGCGAAAACTAAAGGATAGTCACATACAAGCTGAAGTCAGAAACCAGATAGGAATGCAGTAAACAAGGGCACAGACAAGGAGGGCAGTCAGAGGGCAAGCCAGACATCAGAACCAGAGAAATAGCAGATGTACAGAATCAGAACGCAGACACAAAACGAGGGACAAGCCGGATCATACACAGGACAAGCACACGGGAACAAACGGTATACACAGGTATAGCAAGGTCAGCTGCTCAGCCGAGGACAGAACTATCACTGACAAAACCACAACAGGAGAGTGGGTTAATATAGCCCTCCCCAGACCAAAAGGAGGCCAGCAAAGTTAACTCCATAGAGCCTAGGACTGGGAAAGGAATTCCCATCCAGAACCATGACACGCTGACCCCCGCAATGAAAGAGATAGAGAAATTAGTTTCTCTGCCTCCTCCGCAGCTGTGCTCGGATCCGCTCTGTGCGAGAGGCTTGGAGCACAATTGCATGACACTCGGCTCCCACTCACAGCAGAGCAGGAGCAGAGGGTCATTAGCATATTGCATCTAATGCTCTCGCATCGGATGCCATACTGACCCTGGCCTAAAACATACAAAAACGAAAGCAAAATGTATTTTCCTGTGAAATATGTTAAGGAACATCCTTTCCAGGGTAATCACTTGAATATAAGGAAAAGTAAATAACCAAAAACAAAAATGCTCCTCCACACCTTGGGCTATGTTCACACATAGCGTTTTTGCAAGAACTTTAATGGTATAGAGCTTGCTGTCTATCACCTACTCCTTTGTTATCCTGCAACAACTTTAATAGTATAGAATTCTGCTTGCCGAATCCTTGCTATAATTCATCTGTTGCATTGTACTCAATACTCACTGCTGTATATCCATGGTTGGGGTCACTGTAGATATTATCTTGGGAAAGGTGTTATAGCATAGAGATGGAGCCAGGCCTAGTGGCTTTGATCATCTGTCCACCTACTGGTGTGTTGAGCATCTGCTAATTTATCCCAAACCAGCTCCCACAATCCCTCTCTCCTGACCCTGTAGTGTGGCCTATAAATTTAGCAGCATTCTAAGGGATGCACGCAGTGTGGGGTGCATGCACGCATCCTCTCAGCATAGCATCCCAGCAGCTAAGCATCTAGAAGAAGCAGTTACTCCATGGCAGTTAGTCAGGGTAGGAGATAGGTAACCCACACTTTGCTCTCCCTTTTATCCAGGTGCTTTATTGCCATTCTCCTGTTACCTTACCATCCACATTCACCACTCCATCCCCCCCTCCATCATGACTCATACACATCAGCCCCTGTATACTTCCCTCTCCCATGTACAGCTCCCATGCACTTCTCACATTCCTGAAAAACCTCACCCCATCTTGCCCAAACACATCACACAAAAAAACTTCTGACAATTCCAATAACTACTTGCTCTATATCTTCCTACTCCTACTGATTTCAGGGGACATCTTCCCCCAACCCTGGTCCACCATCCCCCAACCTCAACCCCTTCCTCACATCAAAACCTTACTAACATTATTCATGTTAGTTGCACTTGTTCATCTCCTTCTTTTAATTGTGCCCTCTGGAATCCACAGTCTATATGTAACAAACTTCCTTTCCTGCACAATTACTTTCTGAACAACTCTCTTAATCTGTTGGCCCTCACTGAAACCTGGATTCAGGATTCTGACACTGTCTCCCCTGCTGCCATTTCCCATGGTCTCTTACAATTCTCCCATTCCCCGAGACCCACAAACAGACTTGGTGGTGGACTCGGCATACTCCTGTCCCCACAATGAACTTTCAGGTCATCCCACCAGTTCCATCACTCTCATTCCCTTCTTTTGAGGTCCACACCATCAGGCTCTTCTGTCCCCCCTCCCTCAGAGTAGCAGTCATATATCGGCCCCCAGGCTCACCCACTTCCTTGACTATTTCTCTGCCTGGCTGCCACACTTCATGTCCTCAGAACTCCCAACCCTTATCCTGAGATACTTCAACATCCCCATTAACAGCCCCACTTCCACATCTGCATCCCAGCTTCTATCAGTAACCACTTCTCTAGGCCTCTCACAACTCCAGTCTCAACCTCTGAAACACACAAAGATGTTAACACCCTTGACCTGGTCTTTGTCTGACTCTGTTCAATCACCTACCTAGATAACTCACCGCTTCCTGTTATGTTTTGGTAGCTGAGGAGGACAGGAGCAAAAAACCGCAAAGGCAGCCAAACACCAGAGAGGTTGGGATCTAATAGGTTGCAGACCCCTAAACTAACCGCACAACTAGAAGCAGCCGTGGGACATTCCTATGGTGCCCTAGACGCCTCATCACAGCCGGAGAGATTAGCTACCCCTGAAGATGGAAAGAGGAAAGCTAACTGCCCCGGAGTAGAGCCCCAAAGGAATAGGAACCCCCCAAACATATAATGGCGGTTAGACAAGATGAAAATACGAACACAGACAGAAAATAGATTGAGCAAACGCTGGGGACAAAACTGTCTAGATAGGACAGTACAGGAGAGAATGCAACCCAGCAAAACCCTAGGAAAAACTCCAACACTTCTGATTCCAAAAATGCTGAGACCACACGGTTTTGACCACCTATATCAGATCTCTGGTGTGAACATGCAGCTACCCAGCAGTAACAAATCACAAGAACTGAGCAAAAGAACAAATACAAAAAGAGAACAGAGACCAGCACAAGCCCCCAAAAGGGACCAGGCTGAACTCAAAAGCAAGGCAGCAAAAAAAAGAAAATCAAACCACAGAAAAAAAACAGAAAGTAACTTATCTGAATGATAGCAGGAGACAGCAGAAAAGCAAGCTGAATTCCAACCTAGACCAGGAAGAAACAATTGATCACCGGCGAGGATCAGGGGAGGTCAGCTCACTTATATCAGGCCAGTCCGTCCCCCCTGATAACATTCATCAATTGCAGGTGTAGGACTTTTGCTGTTCAACATAGGTTCAATACCTTCAGCAACCACCAGAGGGAGCCTCAGCTCCGAAGTCGTCTCCAACACGTTCACAACAGTATCCCACCTTGAGGAGGGGTCACCGAACCCTCACGTGCGCCACCAGGCCGATCAGGATGAGCTTGGTGATAGGCACGGACCAGTCTCTCAGCATGAATGTCAGAAGCAAATACCCAAGAATTGTCCTCCTGACCATAGCCTTTCCACTTAACCAAGTACTGAAATCTCAGCCTAGCCAAACGAGAATCCAATATCTTCTCAACCTCATACTCCAAATTGCCCTCAACCAAAACAGGATCAGGAGGCGCAGCCATAGGAACCACTGGCTCGACAAATCTCTTCAATAAAGATTTGTGGAATACGTTGTGAATCTTAAATGTTCCTGGAAGTAGCAAACGGAAGGAAACAGGATTAAGAATTTCCACGATCTTATAAGGTCCAATGAACCTTGGCTTAAATTTTGGAGACGCAACCTTCATAGGGATATTTTTTGAGGACAACCAAACCAAGTCACCCACTTTAAACCGAGGACCATCAGTCCTATGCCAGTTGGCAAACCGCTGGGCCTTCTGAGAGAGAGACAACTTAGCCACTACTTGATCCCAAATCTGCTGTATTCTCTCCACAATAGAGTCAACACCCGGACAGAGAGAAGCCTCCACCTGCCCTGAAGAAAATCAAGGATAAAACCCGAAAAAGGAGACATCAAGGTGGCAGAACTAGCCCTACTATTCAAAGCAAACTCAGCCAAAGGCAAAAAAGAGACCCAGTCATCTTGATCAGCAGACACAAAACATCTCAAATAAGTCTCCAAGGTCTGGTTTGTTCACTAAGTTTGTCCATTGGTCTGAGGGTGGAACGCAGAGGAGAAAGACAGCTGAACTCCCAGTTTGGAACAAAATGTCCTCTAAAATCTGGAAACAAACTGGACTCCTCTGTCAGACACAATGTTCTCTGGAATGCCGTGCAACCGAACCACCTGTTGAAAAAATAAGGGCACCAACTCGGAGGAGGATGGCAACTTAGGTAGTGGCACAAGATGTATCATCTTGGAAAACCTAGCACAGATCACCCAAATAACGGTCATTCTCTGAGAGATAGGGAGATCAGAAATAAAATCCATAGAGATATGGGTCCATGGCCTTTTGGGCACAGGCAATGGCATTAACAAACCACTAGAGCGAGAGCAAGGTTTGGACCGAGAACAAGTCCCACAGGGCTGCACAAAGTCCCTGACATCACGAGACAAAGTGGGCCACCAAAAGGACCGACTCACCAAATCTCTGGTACCAAAAATACCAGGATAGCCAGCCAACATGGAGCAATGAATGTCAGACATCATATTCTTCATTCACTGGTCTGGGACAATTTCCCAACAGGGCAGCATTCAGGTTTATCCTCCTGAAATTCCTCCAAAGCCAGTCTCAAATTGGGCGAGATAGCGGAAAGAACAACACCCTCC
>JARQOD010000005.1:392281441-392358951 GCA_033576555.1 Oophaga sylvatica | reverse complement strand
AAGCAATTTTTTAAAAAACAAAAAACCCCCTTTTTCCCCCCCTTTTCTAAAAAGGGGGGAAACCCCCAATCTGGTTCAGCTTTTCAGACCCAAACCCCCTTTTCCCCTGAATGTCACCTTTTTCCCCCACTTTTTTCCCCCAAAAGGAAAGACCCCGGGGTTGCCCATTTTCCCCCCCGGGGGTTTTTCCTTATTTGTTGCCTGGCTTACTGGCCAGGTAAACCTTTTTTGGGGGCCCTTGGAGATTTTCCTTCCCCCGCTAAATCCACGGGGGCCCCAAAAAGGCCTTTTTTGACGGGGGAAAACCTTTTCCCCCGTTCTACATGCTTTTTTACTGTCTATTTAAGCCTTTTTTTTCGTCCCCCCTTTTCACTTTTTGGGCACGTTTTGCACCATAACTTTTTTAATTTTATATTTTCGGGGGGGGAAAATTTTTCCCACCCCACTCTGCCACGGCAGGTTTATTTTTTCCCTTTCCCCATCAAACAGGTTCGCTGTTTTTGCATCCTCTGAAAGGTAATCTGGTATCAAGGCCCCTCTTCGGGGCTTCCCCCCTTTGTCCCAATTTTTTTCCTCGGGGACTCTATAGGCGACTTTGAACCCCCCTCTTGACCCCCTGCCCTGTCATCCTTAGCACCTCTCTTTTTCTCTATAACTTTAGAGTTTTCCACACACTCCAGCCCCTCAGCATTCATTTCGGGGGAAAACCCTTTCCCCCATATTCAACCACCCCCACCCTTTTTTCTGCCCGCAGATGGGGATCTATTGGGGGTTCGGTTTTCCCGCCCCCTTTTTCGTGGATTTTGAAAAAACCCCGCACTCACCATTTTTTCCCTTTCCCTAGAGGCCCTCTACTGACCGTTTTCATCAGATTCCAAGCTTTTTTTTTGCAAATGGGCAAAAAAAAAAATTTCTTCCCCCTTTTTTTTCCCTTTTTTCCCCCAAAAGGTCCAGTCCCCCCCCGGGGTTTTTTTTGGGGGCCCCATAGAAAAACGGAACTCTAGAGTCAAAAATTTTTTCCATTTGGGGGGTGGGGGGCCCGGGCCCCCAATAATCAGTTGACCTACCCCAAAACCACGTCCCCCTTGGGGGCCCCTCCAATTTTAAACCCCCCCCCCCTTTTAGGTCCTTGTTGCAGATGGGGGTTTTTTAAACTTGACCTGTCATGTAATGGGGCCCCCCCCCCCCTAAAAAAACCCCATGGACCCCCCGGGGCGCAAAAACCCCCCCCCCTTTTAATTTTGCGCCTATCACATGCACGACGACTGGTGTTTTTGTTTTTTTTGGGGATTTTTCCCCCAAAAGGGGGCGGGTCCCCTCCAGTCACCCTTTAAAGTTGAGTGACACAAATTTTTAAAATTTTTTGAGGTGAAAAAACAGGTGCCTTTTTACCTAACTTCCCCAAAAAATACATGTGGCCCCCCCATTTTTTTTGGTGCTAAGTTGTGTCCCCCAAAAATGGGGTATCCCTTTTTCCCCACATGTTACCCCCCCCCCGTCGCCCGGGCCCCCTCTAGACCAAAGTACGTGATGTTTTAAAATAATTATTTTGTAACATCTCATGGAGCTACCCCCCTTTCCCAAAAAAATGCAATAAACTATGTTTAAATTTTATTTTTTTTTCTTTATTTAAAAAAACTTTTTTTCTCTTTAAAAAATTTTGTGTGCTTTTTTTTTTTAAAATTTTGGCCCCAAAGGGGTTAAAAAATTTTTTTTTTCCAATTTTTTAATTAAATAACACACAAAACACCTACAATTGAAACTTTTTATAAAGGGGAAAATTTAACTTAGGAAAAAAAAAAAAAAAACAAACCCCCTAGGCATTTGGGCCAACAAATTTTTGGCCCCAAAAAATTTTTTTTTCATATTTTTCCCCCAAAAAAAATCACATAAAAACTGAAATTTTTATTATTAAAAAAAAAAAACACAAAACCACAAAATTTTTTAAAAATTTTTCCCCCTTTTTGGGGGGGGATGGGGATTCCCCGCTTCACCCCTTTTTTTCTGGGTTTTTTTTTCCCAAAATTGGCCTCAAAAATGTTTGGGAAAATATTCTTTGGGGGCCCCCTGGGTGATGTGGCCCCCGGGGGCCGGTGGGAGTAAATAAGTGGGGGGGGGCGGATAAAGGAGATGAACCCCCGTGGAATTTTTTTTGGGAGCCAAAGTAAACAAAACCCCCCAATATGGGGCCCCCTGACCAAAGCCAGGGTTGGGACCCAGCCCCCCAACACGGGTCGGTCAAAAGGGGGCCCCCTTGGGCAGGGGGATTAAAAAGGGTGCCATTTGGCCCCCTGGAAAAGGGCCCAAAAAATTTGGGGTTTGGGGGGGATTGGCATGGGGGTGTAGGCAAAACCCCCTTTAAAGGGGGTGGCTCAGATCCTGAAAATTTTTCCCCCCCCCTTCTGGTTTTTTGGGGAAAATTTTACTGGGGTTTCGGGGTGGCAAAAAGCCACCCCCCCCCCCAAAAAATCAAAACCTTATTGGGGGTGTCCCCGGCATCAACGGGTTTTTGAATGGATTCCCGGGGTAGGGGGCGGGGGGAAACCGGGGGGCCCCGGCTTTGGGGGAAAGACCCCTCACCAAAATCCTGTGCACCCCCCGGACAGATTTTTTTTTAAAAACCCCCCCGATATAGTTTGAAAAAAAAAAACCCCTTTTTCCCCCCATGCCTCCTTTTCCCAACAGGGGGGGCTTTCTTTTTAGTGGGCCCGGGGGGATAGCATGGGGGGGGGGGAAAAAAAAAATTTTCAAAAAGGAAAAAAAAAAAGGGGGTCCCTTTTAAATAATCAAAATTTGGGTCACTTCCACGCCTGATACTGTGAAAAAGAAGCCCAAAAAAGGGGGGAAAATTTCCCAAAGGGAAGGGGGTTTTGAACCCCGGGTCTCAAAATAGGGGGGGCCCTGTCCCAAAATTTTTTGAAAACCTTGTTTTTATTAATTACAGGTGTTTTTTAAAAAGCTAGGAAAAGGGGGGGTTTTAGAAAAAGTATTTTTTTTTGCATCTTGGGTTTGGGTTTAAAAACCCCCTTGAATTACCCAAAACCCCTCTTTTTGTGTTCCGAGGGGGAACCCCTTTTTTAAAAATTTTGATTTTTTTCCCCCCGAGTTAAAACTTAAGGGGGCCGGGTTGGGAAGTCAAGGAAAACCTTTTTTTTTGGGTTTTTTAAAATAAAAATTTTAGTTTTTAAAAAAAAAAAATTTTTTAAAAAATTTTGTCATTTTTTTTTTTTTTTAAACCAATTTTTAGGTAAAGGTTTTTGTGAGTTAAATTTTTTTTTAAAAATTAAGGTTTTAAACCCCTTTTTGGGGAATTAGGGGCTTTATTACGGGGGGGACAAAATTGTGAATTTATGCTGTATACAATGATATTGTTCGGGAAGGGGATTAAAGAGGAACATGAAAGTATGCTGTGAGGGGGAAGGGGGAAAAGCAAAATTCCCCCCTTTTTCATTAAAAACCCTTTAATAAAAAGAAGCACAAGGGTTTTTAAAAGGGGGCCCCAAAGGGCAAAAAAAATTTAAACCAAAAAGGTAAAATTTAATAATAAAAAATTTTTTTAAATTTTATTAGCGCCATCATATTCCAAAGCGCTTTACATTTTAAAAAACCCTTTTTTAAAAAAAAAAAAAAAGTCAAAAGTAAAACGTTAACAATAAAAAAAATTTTAAAAAAATTTTTAAAACGACCCCGCCCCGTGAGAGCTTACAATCCCCAATGAGGGGGGGGGAAAACAAAGAAAAAAGTGGAAAAATACAATGGTGCTTTTTTCAATAAAGGGGCCAGCCATCTTGAGGGGTGAGAGAGGGGTGGAGATAGTGAAGGGGGGTAAAACCCCACACCCCTTAAAACATAGAAGGGGCTTTTATTAGTGAATGTAAAAAGGGTGCCGGGGAAAAAATGTTTTTTGGGGAAAGGGGGCGCCGAAAACCCTGCAAATTGGGGATAGTCCAAATTTTTTTGGGGGGGGGGGCCACCCCCGAGGATTGGGGGGCAGAAAAGGGAAAACTTTTGGGGGGCGGGAGGGAGGAGGGGTTTGTGCGGGGAAGGGTTTTTTCGAAAGTCTTTTTCAGAGCGCAGCATTTTGGTTGGGCCCCCATAAAAAAGAAATAAAAGGGAAAAGGAAAAAAAAAGTAGGGGGGGGGGCCCGCACTGTGGAGAGTTTTTTGGGGTTTTAAAACCCCTACTTTTAAATTTTGGGTCCTAAAAAGAATGGGCGGGGAAGTGTATGGACTGGCGAAGAGGGGATGAGTCCAAGTACCGTTTAAAACCAATGGATTAAACCCCCGGGGTGCTGCATTAAGATGGACGGGGGAGGGATAGTCGAGTAAGGGGGGGGGCCAAGTAAAAGAGCCCCCGGGAGAAATCCAAAGCCCCGGGGGGAATCAATGCAAAAATGAGGGGGTTTTTTTTTTTTTCCCTGGGGGGAAAAAAAACAAATTTTAGAGATGTTTTTTAAAAGGGGGTTTTTCGGCAAAGCGGGCAAGAGATTGTAAAAGGGGGGGAAGGGGAGATTGGGGGCAAACAAAACACCCAGCAGCAAGGGGCCCCCCCGCCGGGGGGTTTTTTAAAATTTTTTGGGGCCCCCGGAGAGGGGGAAAAAACGATTTAGGGAGGTTTGTAGATGGCGGAGCAGAAGAAGTTCAGTTTTTTTGGGAAAAAGGTTTTTAAAAATTTAGAAAAGGGAGCGGACAAGATGTTTTAAACTTTTTGGGCAGACCCCCCCCCGGGGGGGTTTTTTTAGTAACCCCGGGGGTAAAAAGGGGGGGGGGTGAACCCCCTTTTAGTTGTGTGTCATTTGCAAAAAGATGGGAAAGAAAGCCAAATCTGCTGATGGTCTGTCCCCCAAAACGGGGGGTGTAGAGAGAGAAAAAAGGGGGGGCCCAAAGGGCTGAGCCCGGGGGGACACCCCCAGCGAGGGGAAAATGAAATATTTTTGGGGCCCAGGAAAAAAAAACAAAAAGGAAAACAGCCCCGAAAGATAGGGAAAACCAGGGGAGAACAGGCCCTTTAAAAAACCTAGCCCCCGGAGCCCGGGGAGTATGATAGGGTTTGGGGCAAAACCCCTTTGAAAGCCGCAGAAAAGGGGCGAGAAGAATGGCAGAAAAGTGGTCACCGTTATTTTTTTCTGTCAAAAGGTCTTTGGGGCCCCTTTGATGCGTGCATTTTTTATTTTAAAAAGTGGGGGGCGGAAGCTGGACTGTAAAGGGGTTTTTTAAAAGGGGGGAGTGTTTTGGAAGGAAAGGGGGGAAGGGGGGGAGTAAAACTTTGGCGCTAAAAAAATTTAGAGATGAAGGGGAGGTTGGAAAAACCCTTTTGTAGTTTTTGTAAAGGGGAAAGGGTCAGAGAAGGTTTCTTTAAGTGTGGGGGTAATGATGGGGTGTTTGAAGGAGATTAAAAAAGCCAAAGGGGATGAAAAGTTTTAAAAATTTTATTTTGGGGGAGTTGTGAAAACGGGGGGGGAACGGAGGAGGTGTGGGGGGAAAGGGGGGGGGAGTGCATGTAGTCAGCCCCAAGGAAGAGGGATTTTTGGAGACTTCTTCTTCGGGAATGGGTAAAAAGGGGAAAATTTTAGCCGGGGGAAAAAGCAGGGGGAGGGGGGTCCCACACTTGGGGGGTTAGAGCAGATTTCCTGAGGGGTGTATCTTTTTTTTTAAAAAAATGGGAGGCCAGGTCGTAAACACAAATGTCTGTAAAAAGGGGGGGTTGTCCCTTTTTTGGGGCCCCGAGGGGGATTTAAAAAAAGGGAAAAAAATTTTTTTTGGGGGTTTTTTTTGGCTAGTGAGTAACAGGGTGGGGAAGTGGGGCTGTTTGGGATAAAAGGGGAGCATTAAAATTTTTTTAAAAAAAAAATTTAAAATGGATGAAGTTTTTTTTGGGGTGCGGTTTTTTTTTCCCAAAAAGGGGTTCAGCACCCTAGAGAAAAAACCTGAAAAAAATTGATTTTTTAAAAAGTGACCGGGGGTGTTCATAAAACCCCCAAAAAAAACTCACAAAATATGCCCCCCCATACACAGGGCAGGGGAGCTAAAACCCCCCGCACCCACAGCCCCTTGGGGGGTTTTCCCCCGGGCATGTGTATAGGTAAGCATATTTTGTCCCCCGGGGTGAATTTTGCTCCCCCCCCCCAATCACAGCAAACTTTCATGTCTCCTCTTTATTATCATCTGAACAATATACTTTTTATACCGCTTGAAAAAATTTTTTAAAAAATTGGGGATTTTTCTATGATTTTTTTGTGATAAATTTTTATGTGAACATCTAAAAACACATCTTTTGAAAAAATTTTTTAAAATGTTGTTTTGGGGCATTAATTTTTCCCTTTTTTTTTTTTTGTATTAAAATTGGGGTTTGGGGGGGTTTTCAACCCCCCCTATATTCTATATTAATTTTGGGGGGGGCAATTTTTTTTTGCTCTCGGCCCCCTTTATATGGTTTTGCTTTAAAAAAATTTTTTAAAATTTTTATGTGAAAATTTTTCTTACTGAAATGGGGGGGGTGTTTTATGCCATTAAAAAGGGAAAAAATTTTTTCAATGTAAAAGAAAAAGTGAAGTAGCCCCAAAAAGGTTTTACTTTAAAAAGGGGGGAAAAAAGAAAAACTTTTAGGCTGGGTCAAAAACCCAAAAAATGGGGGTTTTTCCCCCTTTCCCATGAACCCCCTTGATTTTTTTAAAAGACACTGAAATTTTTTTAAACCCAAAAGATTTTTAAAAAACAGCTTTGTTTTTTCCCCAAATTTTCTTTTTGGGCCCCCAAAATAGTAGCACAGGGAAGGAAAGATGGAAAGGGGAAAAATTTTTTTCCCTTTTTCCCATTGAGCACGTGGAAATTTTTAAAATTTTTCTCCGATTCATCCGAGAGGGGGGTTTGATGTTTTCCCACTTTCCCAAGACCAAAAAGGGGGTTTGGAAAATATTCAGACCCCTTTAAAAAATTTTTTTTTTTTGTTTCAAATTTTTGCCCCTTTTGGGGGAAAAAACAAAATGAAATTTTGGGGGAAAGGGGTTTTTAAAAAAAAAAAAAGAAATATCGCATGGTCCCCCTAAGAAAAAGAAACCCTTTTTTTATATTGAGTTTTAAAAAAACCCCTTTTTTTTAGTATAGACATGGGTCCCCTTTTTTGGGGAAAGTGCAACAAGTTTTTTTAAAACCCCGGATTTGGGGATCCTCTGCCATTTTTTCCCCCTTTCAGACCCCCTCCATTTCCATAAATTTTTGGAAAAATGAACATTGGTGAACAGCCATTTTCCCGTTCTTTTCCAGAGATACTCAATTGGTTTGGGGTTTAGGGTTTTTGGGGGGAAAACAGTCAAGAATGGTCACAGAGTTTTTTTTGAACCCCCCTCGTTTTGTTTATTTTGGGGCGTGTGTTTTTGGGGGTTTTTTTTTTTTGGAAAAGGGGGTTCCCCCTTTGCCAACCCCTTTGGGGGGGCCCCCGGGACTCTGGAAGAGGTTTTCATCCAGGATATCTTAGTACTGGCCGCATTCATGTCCCCTCCTGTCACCACATGTTTCACTTCCCGTGATTTTTAAAATTTTTCAAGTGATAACAGGGGGGCCCGATTTCTCAAACAATACCGCTTAGAATTATCACCAAAAAGTTTTTTTTCAAAAAAAACGATCAAAGAATCTTTTTTCTATAGTCTGGGTGTTTTCCCTTTTGGGGGTTTTTTTTTTTTAAACTCCCATGTGGGGCTTTCCCCCTTCCCCTTTTTCTAGGAAGGCTTCCAAACGGGGGGCTCTGCCCAAAAAAGGGCCCCCCCCGGGGGAAAGGGGGGGGAGTAATCGTTGACTTTTTTGAACCCCTTTTTTCCCCTCTCCCAAATTTCATCTGTGGGGCTCATCCACATGATCTTTGGGGGGTTTTTTTCCCCCCCTCACCCCAAAGGGGGTTCTCCCACTTTGGGTAAAAAATTTGGTTGGGCAGCCAGGGGTTTTAAAACTTCGGTGGGGGCCCAAAAGTCTTCCCCCTTTTAAGGGTTTAAAAAAGGGGCCCCCGTGCTCTTAGAATCCTTTTAAGGGGGCCCCCCCGAAATTCTTTTTTTAAAACCCCCGGGCCAAAAAATTGGGGGCCCTTTTTTTCCCAAAATTTCCCCCCTCTGAGGGGTTTTGGGCCCTTTTCCCCTTTTTTCCCTTTTGATTCCCATTTGTCTGAAAATTCAAAAATGAGCTGTGAGGTCTTATAAAAAACATACTGTATTTGTCCCCCTTTCCCCAAACAAGTGCTATCAGGGTTAAAATTTAAAAAACCCCCCCAATGAAGGGGTAGAACAAAAAGTCAAGGAGGACAAAAGGGGAAATGGACAGCATGTGATTTAAAATTTTTAAAATATCTAAAAAAAAAGGGCTGATTACTTATTACTATGTGTTTTTTAAAGTTTTTCTCTGAAAAAAAATTTTTTGGCAAAAATTTTCTTAAATTCCTTTTTTTTTTTTTAAAAGAGGGGGTTGCAGAGTGTACATTTTTAAATGAAAAAAAAAAATGAATTTTTTTTGAATTTACCAAATGGATGAAAAAAAAACAAAAAAAAAAAATTTAAAAAAGAGGTCGGAAACTTTCCATACCCACTGTATAAGCTCGGGGGAGCAAGTCCTTTTAAAAATTAAAAATTTTTGGGGTGGGAAAAAAAAACCCCAAATTTTTTTATCGCAAACTCTAAAAGACAAAACCCAAAGGGGAAGTTATAATGTGTTTTTTAAAATTTTGCTAAAAACCCCGCTATAATCAGGGCAATGTCACCCGATTTTAAAAACCCTGCTGACCCCCTTTTGTAAACCTGCTATCTACCACTAAATTTTCTATGCTTTGGGGGTTTTAAAAAATATATAGCCCCCTATATGGGGGCATGATTTTTTTCCCTATTTTTTTCCCCCGTTTTTTTTAAAAACCCCGCTATCACACATAAACTTTTTTAAAAGATATCAATTTATTTGGGGGGCAGGTCTTCTATAGATACGGGGTTTTTAACCAAAATTGTTATAAAAAATACATTCAATGCCCCTGTGAATAAACCAATATTTTTTTTTTCCTATTAAAAATTTAAATTTTTTCATTTATATCCCATTTTTTTTTAAAAGTGTGGATCAACCCCCTCTGTTTTATTTTTTATGTGGCTTAGAGCCTGCGAAAGGACCAATAAAATACTATCACCCCTTTTATGGCCACCATCATAATCTAAGTTTTTAAAATTTAAAAGGGATAAAGGTGAATGTACCAGCGAAAAATTTTAAATTTTCAGCATTCAGGGGTTGGGGGGCAGCCATGGGTTTTTTCCCCCATTTTCCCTAACCGTATGCATGTTATAATTACTTTTTGACACATACGTGCAAAAAAAAAAAGTAAATATATTTGTTTCTTTCATTCATAAATCTGACATTTTTTTTTCCCAAAAATTTACAATTTCTAGAGCTTTTTTAATTTTTGGGGAAAAAAATTGGGGGAAAAAAAATAAAATATCATCTAAGCAGGAGCCCCAAAGGGGCCCCCGGGGAAAAAATTTTTTTTTTAAAAAAACAGGTTTTGGGGGCGTGTTTCTAACTATTTTTGATCCACCCCTCATTCACCCCCGGCACAAAAAAAAAATGGGTTTTTTTTTTTTAAAACTTTGCATGATTTTTCCCTTATCTTCTTTTTTTGGGGGCTTGCAAAATAACGTATACCCCTGCTTTTTAAAAAAGGTTTTTTTTTCCCCCAAAAATCCAAAAAAATTCCCAAAAACTTTTTTTTTTGGGGGATTTATTAGGGTGAAAAAGAAAAAAATTTTTTTTTTTTTAAAAAAAAGGCACATTTTCAATTTTTTAAAAGTTGTTATCTCTTTAGCATCCATTGCCAAATTAAAAAGTCCTTGCCTTTTAAAAAAACCCCCCATTGGGGGGGGAAAAATTTTTTTGGGGCCCCCTGTTTAAAAGGGTTTTTACAAACCCCCCGCCGTAAAAACCCCCTCTGCCCCACTGTCAAACTTTTTTCCAAAACCCCCCCATCTGTACTGTTTTTAAAAAATTTTCCCATTACTGGGGATCTGTTTCCTTCTCAAAACTGTTCCCCAAAAAGCCCCCCCGTGTCAATTGGGCCAAATTTTGCCCCGAAAGGGGTTTTTTTTTTTCCCCCTGGGGCCAGATCAATTTTGGGGGGTTTTTTTGGGGGATTAGTTTTTTTTGGTAGCCCTATTCATTTTTTTTTTTAATTTTGGGTTTTTTTTTTTAAAATTTTTTTAATTAAAAAAAAGCTATTAAAAAAAATTTTTTTAAGTTTTGTAAAGTTAAAATTTTTGGGGGTTTCCACGGTTTATTCGGGGTTTTATCCGTTTTGTCAAAATGACAGTTTTTGGGAGGGACAAAAAATTTTTTTTTCTGTAATTCGGGGTGATGGGGAAAAAATCAAAAAATACAGTGCCCCTAAAAAAACACCACCTATTACTCTGAAGCAATATCAAGACTTAGAGGGGTGAAGCCAATTTTTTTTTCTTTTTTTTTTTCCCCAAAAATTTAAAAAAAATTTTTCATTTTCATGGTTTTAATGAATTTAAATTTCCCCGAAAAAAATATCATCCCCCCTCATGATGTATTCCCCAAATATTAGCAACATTAAATTAATATAGATAACTGAAATTTGACTTTTCTTGTTAATATTTAAGGGAGTAACAAAAAACCCCGATCTTTAGTGAACTAATAATTTTGGGTTTTTAAAATTAAAATTTTTGGTGCATAAATATTTTTCCCTTTTTTAAAAAGAATTTTTTTTATGTATTGAATTTAACTAAGCTTTTAAAAAAAAAAAAAAAAAAGGGGAAAAAAAATAAAACCGTGCCTATAAATCCCACTGACATGAAGTAAATAACATTATTCATATTTTTCAATTTTAAAAAGGCATTTGTCCCCCAAAGGGGGGAGATACAGTATAAAATTTTCTTAATCAACTCTTGCGTTTTTTCTCTTTTCAAGGGGGGGAAAAAAACCCTTTTTAGATAGACAAAAAAAGGGTTTAAAAAACTCCAAAACAAAGGGCCCCTTTTGGGTTTTTTTAAAATATGTATGGTAAGTAAAAATTTCCCCAAAAAAAAAGGGCAACGGGAGGTAAAATTTAAAATCAGCAATACTGTATAGGTTCTTCTCTTTATGTCAAAAAATCAAAGCTTTAAATCACTCATAAGATGGACTCCACAAAACCTTTAATAGAAATGTGACTTATTAGCAATAGTGACGGGCGAGCACAAAAATGCTCGGGTGCCATTGCTCGGGTTGAGCAAATTGAAAAAATGTTTTGGTGCTCGACCCCCCCAAACGAGCCCAATGTAAGCCTAAAAGGAAACTCGAGCATTTTCTTTTCCGGTGGCCCCTGTCCCTGTGATCTGCAGATGGACTAAAAAATTTTTGGAAATCGATGGAACATGCTCAAAGACAGGGGAACAAGCATGTGGAAGCCCCTGGAAGCATTTCTGACTCCCAGGTCACTGCTGTGAATAATGTTGTCAGTTTTTTACGCCACTTTTACAGCCCTCAAAAAAAGGCCGGGGCTCATACAAGCGACATATCGCATACACCAGACCCATATTCATCTAGGGGAAATCCCCCCATCACCGTTTTTTTTTTCTCCGCTGTTTTCTAACGCGAGAAAAAACGCGGGCATGCTCCCGATTGTCACCGACACTCAGCGGCTCAAAAGTCTCGGCTCCCCCGCACCCAATAAACCTATGGGGGCGAGTAAGACAACGCACTTTTTCACTCGGATATTTATCCGAGAGGATGGCGAATATCTGGGGTGATGGACACACAGGTTGTGTCCAGGGACGGACAGACACAAAAAGATTGTGTCCAGGGAACAACACTAGGGAAAAATGAGTGGGGAAGATAGCAGTAACAAAAAGAAGTGTATGGCTGCTGCTGGGGAGCACGCTGCACTAAACAGACCTGAAACACGGATCACCGGGGGAGTGGCTGGAAAGGAAGCTAACCTGTGCAAGGGGAGATAGAGAGGGGTCAACAAGCCGAGTTGATAGCCAGAGGCAATGCAGTACCAAGGGCAAAACAAAAGGATAGTCACATACAAGCTGAAGTCAAAACCAATAGGAATGCAGTAAACAAGGGCACAAGACAAGGAGGGCAGTCAGAGGGAAAAGCCAGACATCAGAACCAGAGAAATAGCAGATGTACAAATCAGAACGCAGACACAAAACGAGGAAAAAGCCCCGGGTCATACACAGGACAAGCACACGGGAACAAAAAAGGTATAACACAGGGATTGCAAGGTCAGCTGCTCAGCCGAAGGACAGAACTATCACTGACAAAACCCAACAGGAGAGTGGGTTAAAAATAGCCCCTCCCCAGACCAAAAGGAGGCCAGCAAAGTTAACTCCATAGAGCCTAGGACTGGAAAGGAATCCCCTCCAAACCAGACAAAAGCTGACCCCCGCAATGAAAAGATAGAGAAATTAGTTTCTCTGCCTCCTCCCAGCTGTGCTCGGATCCGCTCTGTGCGAGAGGCTTGGAGCCAAATTGCATGAACCGGCTCCCACTCACAGCAGAGCAGGGGCAAGGGTCATTACATATTGCCATCCTAATGCCCCTGCATCGGATGCCATAAATGACCCCTGGCCAAAAAAATACAAAAACGAAAAGCAAATGTATTTTCCGTGAAATATGTTAAGGAACATCCTTTCCAGGGTAACACTTGAATTAAGGAAAAGTAAATAACCAAAAAAAAAAATGCTCCCCCCACACCCTTGGGCTAAGTTTTACACATAGCGTTTTTGCAAGAACTTTAATGTATAGAGCTTCTGGCCCATCACCCTAAATCCTTTGTTTTTCCTGCAACAAAATTTAATAGTATAGAATTCTGCTTGCCGAATCCTTGTATAAAATTTATCGTTGCCCTTGTACTCAAAACTCCCCCTGCTGTAATCCCATGGTTGGGGGGCACTGTAGATAATTATCTTGGGGAAAGGTTTATAGCATAGAGATGGAGCCAGGCCTAGTGGTTTGATCATCTGTCCACCTACTGGGTTTGAGCATCTGCTAATTTAAACCCAAACCAACCCCACAATCCCTCTCTCCTGACCCTGTAAGTGGTGGCCTAAAAAATTTAGGCAGCATTCTAAAGGGAAAGCACCAGTGTGGGGTGGGATGCACGCATCCTCTCAGCATAAACATCCCGCAGCTAAGCACTAGAAGAACAAATTACTCCATGGCAGTTAGTCAGGGTTAGGGGAAGGTAACCCACACTTTGCTCTCCCCTTTTATCCAGGTCTTTTTTTGCCATTTCCCCTTTTCCCTTTAAACCATCCACATTCACCATTTCCACCCCCCCCATCATGATCATACACATCAGCCCTGTTATTTCCCTCCCCTTTAAAACAGCTCCCATGCACTTCTCACACCCTAAAAAACCTCACCCCATCTTCCCCCAAAACAACAACAAAAAAATTTCTGACAATTCCAAAACTATTTCCCTTATATTTTCCCACTCTATGATTTCAGGGACACTTCCCCCAACCCGGTCCACCACCCCCCAAACCTCAACCCCTTCCTCACATAAAAAACCTTCTAACATTTTTCATTTTATTGCACTTTCATCTCCTTCTTTTAAATTGGGGCCCTCAAAATCCACAGTCTATAGTAACAAATTTCCCTTTTTCCGCACAATTATTTTTCTAAACAACCTTTTAAATCTGTTGGCCCCACTGAAACCTGGATTCGGATTCTGACAGTCTCCCCTGCTGCCATTTCCCTGGTCTCTTACAATTCTCCCATTCCCCAGCCCCCACAAACAGACTTGGTGGGGGACTGGGCATACTCCTTCCCCACAATAAACTTTCAGTCACCCCCCATTTCCACACTCCTTCCCTTTTTTGGGGTCCAAAACACAGGCCTTCTGTCCCCCCCCCTCAGAGTAGCATCAAAATCCCCCCCCAGGCCCACCCACTTCCTTGACTATTTCTCTGCCTGGCGCCACTTTTCATGCCCCAGAACCCCAACCCCTTATCCGGGAAATACTTCAACATCCCCAAAACACCCCATTTTCCCACTCTGCACCCCAGCTTCTACAGTAACCACTTCTCTGGGCCCTCTCAAAACCCAGCCAACCCTCTGAAACACACAAAGATGTTAACACCCTTGACCTGGTCTTTGTCTGCTCTTTTCACCCACCTACCTAATAACTCACCCTTCCTTTTTATGTTTTGGTAGCTGAGGAGGAAGGAGAAAAAAAACCGCAAAGGCACCAAAACCAGAGGGGTTGGGATCTAATGGGGTTCAACCCCTAAACAAACCGCACAACTAGAACAGCCTGGACATTCCTATGGTGCCCTAGACCCTCATCCAGCCGGAGAGTTTAGCTACCCCTGAAAGGGAAAGAGGAAAGCTAACTGCCCCGGAGTAGACCCCCAAAAGGGAAAGAACCCCCCCAAACATTAATGGGGGTAGACAAGAGAAAATACGAACACAGACAAAAAATAGATGAGCAAACGCTGGGACAAAACTGTCTTAATGGGACAAAAGGGAGAATGCAACCCAGAAAAACCCTGGGAAAAAACTCCAACACTTCTGTTTTCCAAAAATGCTGAGACCACAGGGTTTTTTTGACCCCCTATATCAGATCCGGGTTAACTGCAGCTACCCACATAAAACAAAACACAAGAACTGAGCAAAAGAAAAAACAAAAAAGGAACAGAGACCAGCCAACCCCCCAAAAGGGACCAGCTGAACTAAAAAAGAAAGGCAAAAAAAAAAGAAAATCAAACCACAGAAAAAAAACAGAAAGTAACTTATCTAAATGATAGCAGGAGACAGCAAAAGCAAGCTGAATTCCAACCTAGACCGGAAGAAACAATTGATCACCGGGCGAGGATCGGGGGAGGTCAGCTCACTTATATCAGGCCATCCTCCCCCCTGATAACATTCATCAATGCAGGGTAGGGACTTTTGCTGTTCAACATAGGTTCAAACCTTCAGCAAACCCCCAAGGGAGCCTCAGCCCGAAGTCGCTCCAACACTTTACAACGTACCCCCCTTGAGGAGGGGGCCCGAACCCCACGGGGCCCCCCAGGCCCATCAGGATGACTTTTTGGGGGTAGGCACGGACCAGTCCTCAGCATGAAAAGTCAGAAGCAAAACCCAAGAATTTCCTCCTACCATAGCCTTTCCACTTAACCAAGTACTGAAACTCAGCCTACCAAACGAAATCCAATATCTTCTCAACCTCAATCCCAAATTGCCCTCAACCCCAAAAAGGATCAGAGGCGCAGCCAAGGAACCACGGCTCGACAATCCTTTTAATAAAGTTTTTGGGGAAAACGTTTGAATCTTTTAAAAGTTCCGGAATAGCAAAAGGAAGGAAAAAGGATTAAGAATTTTACGACTTAAAAATCCAATGAACCTTTGGGTTTAAATTTTGGAGACGCAACCTTCTAGGATATTTTTTGAGGACAACCAAACCAAGTCAAAACCCCCTTTTAAAACCCAGGACCCATCCAAACCCGTTGGGAAACCCTGGGCCTTCTAGAAGAGACAACCTTAGCCCTACTTTTACCCAAACTGCTGTATTTTCCCCCACAATAGAGTCAACACCCGACAGGAGAAGCCTCCACCTGCCCCGAAGAAAAAACAAGGATAAAACCCGAAAAAGGGGGGGCATCAAGGTGGGAGAACTAGCCCACTATTCAAAGCAAAATCAGCCAAAGGGAAAAAAGAGACCCAGTCATCTTGATCACAACACAAAACTCTCAAAAATTCCCAAAGGCTGGTTTGTTCACTAAGTTTGTCCATTGGTCCCCGAGGGGGGAACCAAGGAAAAACGCTGAACCCCATTTTTGGGAAAAAAATGTCCTCTAAAATCGGGGAAAAAAACTGGGCTCCCTTAACACAATTTCTCTGGAAAGCCCTGCAACCGAAACCCCTGTTGAAAAAATAAGGGGACCACTCGGAGGAGGATGGCAACTTAGGGATGCACAAGATGTACTCGGAAAAAACCCAGCACAGTCACCCAAATAACGGCATTTTCTGAAGGGTAGGGAGATCAAAATAAAATCCATAGAGATATGGGTCCATGGCCTTTTGGCACAGCATGGGGATTAAACAAACCACTAAGCGGAGCAAGGTTTGGACCGAGAACAAGTCCCCCAGGGCTTCACAAAATCCCCGACAACACGGACAAAGGGGCCCCAAAAGGGCCGACCACCAAACTCTGGTACCAAAAATACCCGGGTAGCCACCAACAGGGGCAAGAATGTCAGACCAAAACTTTATTCACTGGGCTGGGGCAATTTCCCAACAGGGGGAGCATTCAGGTTTACCCCTAAATTCCTCCAAAGCCATCTCAAATTGGCGAGATAGCGGAAAAAACACACCCCCTTCAGAAAAAACATAGGCCAGTTTCCTCAGGAGATTCCAAAGAAACTCCTTGAAGGGGCATCTGCCCTTTAAAATTCTTAGTGCCCGGAGAAAAAAACCACAAAAAAAAAAACCTGAAAAAAAAGGCCCACCTGGGCCCGTCTGGGTTAAGCCGTTTGGCTGATTCAAGATAAAATAGGGGTTTTTATGGTCCTAGCCACCCCCATTTTGGGTCCTTCCGCCAATGCCCCCCATTCTTCAAAAGCCCACTTCATAGCCAATAACTCCCGATTTCCCACATCATAATTACGTTCAGCTGGGAAAATTTTCGAGAGAAGAAGGCACAAGGGTTACTCTTAGAGGTCTCCGGATCCCTTTGGGACAAAACGGCTCCTGCACCAATCTCAGAAGCATCAACCTCCACCTGAAATGGTAGAGAAACATCAGGTTGCCGTACAACAGGAGGAGAAATCAATCTCCGCTTAAGCTCCTGAAGCGCAGAAAACTGCCTCAGGAGACCAATTCACTACATCAGAACTCTTTTTGGTCAAATCAGTCAGTGGTTTCACAATACTAGAGAAATTACCTATAAATTTACGATAAAAATTAGCAAAACCCAAAAATCTCTGAAGAGCCTTCAATGAGTATGGGTTGAACCCAATCACAATGGCCTGAACTTTGACAGGGTCCATTTCAATAACAGACGGAGACAAAATAAATCCCAGAATGAAACCTTCTGTACGCCAAAAGACATTTTGATCCCTTCCATACAATGCATTTTCTCTCAAAATCCGGAATCAGTCCTAACATGTTCCACATGAGAATCCCAGTCATTGGAAAAAATCAAGATATCATCCAAATAAATGATCAGAAATTTATCCACAAAATCCCGGAAAATATCGTTCATAAAGGATTGGAAGATGGAAGGGGCATTAGTGAGCCCAAAAGGCATCACTAGGTACTCAAAATGCCCCCTGGGGTATTAAACGCCGTATTCCATTCATCACCGTGCTTGATGCGAATAAGATTATACTGTCATGGGTGTATCGCCACGAGGATCGTCGCGATTACACACTCTGACTTCTCACAGCTGAGTTGCTGTTTCTTTGTGTTTGGTAATGAGGAGTTAATTTTACCTAGCTCTTTGCTAAGACTAGGTCCAGCCTCGCCCGGCTGCTTTTGATTATGTTCTAATTAGATTCCTTCATATACCTGCCAGTCTGCTTGTTAGATGCCGGTGAAAGCATTCATGTAGTCTAGCAGACTGGATCGGTTCTGAGAATACTTAAGCTAAGAGCTCCTTAGTTGTTTTTACTCTTATAGCTTATAGTTTAATCTCTGAGACCTTAGGTGTTCCTACTGTGTGTGAGTGTTGTATGTAAGACTTTATTTACGTTATTTCTTGTCTTTCTTGTATGTCTTTCTGTTTATTAACCGTTACTTGTTCATTCCCTTTGGTGGTAATCAGGGTCCTTCTTAGGACTAGATTACAGTTGGCAGGGATTGATAGGAGACAGGGTTTACGCTGGTGGCCTGGACCTCTGTACCTTTAACAGTACCTCCAGGTAGAGGGATTAGTTAGGACCCCAGTTTAGGGTCAGCATAGACCCCGGTCACCCTCTAGCCGGAGACAGCGTATAACGAATTCCGTATTGACCCACTGGACATTCTGTCAGGTAATTCTATGTTATCATATATCTATGTGCATGTTATATAGTATGTTGCCCTTTTGAATAGATTACTGTCATCACATATATATATCTGCTATACAGCGTGACATTTTCACCGGCCCATACTAAGGAATCTCCCCAGCTGTCATGGATCCAGTAGCCCAGCTGGCCCGGCAGTTGCAGGGGTTGTCCATGGAGTTTGCAGACATTAAGTCCAAGGTTTTGTCCCCCCGGAGCAAACCAGATCTGAACCTAAGGTTGCTCTCCCGGACAGGTTCACTGGTGGGCGGGACAAATTTTTTTACTTTCCGGGAGGCATGTAAATTGTACTTTCGGCTGCGGCCTCGGTCATCTGGGAGTGAAGAGCAGAGGGTGGGAATTGTTATCTCGCTCTTACAAGGGGACCCTCAATCTTGGGCGTTCTCTATTCCTCCAGGCTCCCCAGATCTCCAGTCAGTGGATCGATTTTTTACTGCCCTGGGTCTGGTATATGATGATCCGGATCGAGTTTCCCTTGCTGAAACAAAGTTACGTAAAATACGGCAAGGAAATCGTCCAGCGAGGAATATTCTTCTGAGTTCCGTAGATTGGCAACAGATACTCAGTGGAATGACCCAGCTCTTAGGAGCCAGTTTTGTCAAGGGTTGTCTGACAAATTAAAAGATGTGTTGGCTCAGTATGATTCTCCTCCATCACTGGAGCTGCTATGGCCCTCGCTATTCGCATTGATAGACGAATTCGGGGAAGACACGAGGTAACTCCGCCTCCCGTGATGACTCCACCTACTACTAAGGTCCCTTATACTGAGGTTCCCCTGGTCTGTTCTGAGGAACCCATGCAGTTGGGAGGGACATCTTTTTGTAGGAGGGAATCGGCGGTGCGCCGCAAGACTAGAAGGTGTTTCTTTGCGGGAGAGAGGGACATTTTGTTGGGGGGTGTCCATCCCGGGCCTCTTTGAGCAAAGGAGTTAACCTGGGAGTGTGTATTTCGTCCCCAAATCCCTCTCAGTTTCTCGTGCCTGCGGAGGTGGTGATTGGTACTAGAACTGAGAGGATTTCTGTTTTTCTTGATAGTGGGTCCGGGGCTAATCTGGTGGACGCTCGTTTGCCCAGGTGCATGGTATGAAAACTGAGTGTATTGGCCAAACCGGTCCCTATAGTCTCTATTGATTCTAGACCTCTCGGTCAAGGTAGCTTGGTACAAGCTGTTCATAACATAGATCTTCGAGTAGGGGCAAGACATAAAGAGCAATTGTCTTGTTATGTGTTGGAGGGTCTACCTACTCCTATTGTGTTGGGACTTCCTTGGTTGGCTAAACATAACCCAGTGATTGATTGGCAATCCAGAAAGGTAAGCCAGTGGGGTGAATTTTGCAGGAATAACTGCATGAGCACGGTCATCGGTGCGGTTGTGCCTAGGACTTTGTCTCCTTTTCTGGAGGACTTTGGGGAGATGTTCTCAGAGGAGGGATGTAAAGAGTTACCTCCTCATCGCGCATATGACTGCTCAATAAAGTTGCTTCCTGATGCCTTATCTCGTACTTTCCCAGGGGCCGGGAGGACGGATGATCCGGTTCCTATTCCTCAGGAGGGAGTTGTAGTGTCAGCTGTATGCTCTGAGCTTGAGGGGAGGTATTCGGGGCTCAGGGGGACGCCCCTGTGGGACTTCCAGGGAGACTGATAGTTCCAGATCGGTTAAGACTGAAGGTTACGGGGAACCGTTACAAACGGATGGCTGATAGGGGGAGAGTTTCTGGTCTAGATCTGAAGGTGAACGATCTGGTTTGGTTGTCTACCAGGAATATAAAACTTAAAGTTTCCTCCTGGAGGTTGGGTCCCAGATTCATCGGGCCGTACAGGATCAGTTCCATAATTAATCCTGTGGCATTTCGTCTGGACCTCCCTCCTACGTTTAAAATTCATAATGTGTTTCACAAATCATTACTTAAAAAGTATGTGGCACCAGTCATACCGTCACCTCTACCTCCTCCTTCAGTGGTGGTCAATGATAACGTGGAATTTCATGGGTCGAAAATCATTGACTCACGTCTCAGTCGCCGATCCCTTAAGTACTTGGTTCATTGGAGGGGGTATGGTCCTGCGGAGAGGACGTGGGTCCCTGCGTCTGATGTTAACGCAGATCGATTGGTTCGGACCTTTCACACAACTCACCCGGGCAGACCTGGCCCTGAGGGTCCGGAGGCCCCTCGTAGAGGGGGGGGTACTGTCATGGGTGTATCGCCACGAGGATCGTCGCGATTACACACTCTGACTTCTCACAGCTGAGTTGCTGTTTCTTTGTGTTTGGTAATGAGGGAGTTAATTTTACCTAGCTCTTTGCTAAGACTAGGTCCAGCCTCGCCCGGCTGCTTTTGATTATGTTCTAATTAGATTCCTTCATATACCTGCCAGTCTGCTTGTTAGATGCCGGTGAAAGCATTCATGTAGTCTAGCAGACTGGATCGGTTCTGAGAATACTTAAGCTAAGAGCTCCTTAGTTGTTTTTACTCTTATAGCTTATAGTTTATCTCTGAGACCTTAGGTGTTCCTACTGTGTGTGAGTGTTGTATGTAAGACTTTATTTACGTTATTTCTTGTCTTTCTTGTATGTCTTTCTGTTTATTAACCGTTACCTGTTCATTCCCTTTGGTGGTAATCAGGGTCCTTCTTAGGACTAGATTACAGTTGGCAGGGATTGATAGGAGACAGGGTTTACGCTGGTGGCCTGGACCTCTGTACCTTTAACAGTACCTCCAGGTAGAGGGATTAGTTAGGACCCCAGTTTAGGGTCAGCATAGACCCCGGTCACCCTCTAGCCGGAGACAGCGTAAAAACGAATTCCGTATTGACCCACTGGACATTCTGTCAGGTAATTCTATGTTATCATATATCTATGCGCATGTTATATAGTATGTTGCCCTTTTGATATAGATTACTGTCATCACATATATATATCTGCTATACAGCGTGACATTTACGCCCCCCTGAGGTCAAGCTTGGTAAACCAACTAGCACCTTTCACTCTGGAAAATAGGTCAGAAATCAAGGGTAACGGATATTGATATTTAACAGTGATCTTATTCAGGAGACCATAGTCAATACACGGCCTCAATGAACCATCCTTTTTGGCCACAAAGAAAAAGTCGGCGCCCAAGGGTGAAGATGATGGTCTGATATGACCCTTCTCTAAAGACTCTTTGATATAAGATCATATAGCATCATGCTCAGGTACCGATAAATTAAAGAGCCGACCCTTGGGAAATTTACAACCAGGTACTACAGTAAGTCAATAGCGCAATAATAACTCCTATGAGGAGGTAAAGATGCAGACTTACTCTCACTAAACACATCAAAAAAATCAGTCAAATAGTCAGGGACACTTGAGACTGGGGAGAGGCAGAAAAAACAGGAGTGTCAGTACGAACACATTGACAACCCCAACTGGTCACAGACACAGATTTCCAATCCAAAACAGGATTATGAGTCTGTAACCAAGGAAAACCCAGTACAAAAATGTCATGTAAATTATGTAACACCAAAAATTTGCAATTCTCTTGGTGGTCCGGGTCAACCCGCATTATCACCTGGGTTGAAAACTGGGGTTTATTCTCCGCCAAAGGGGTAGAATCAATGCTCAGCAAAGGAATAGACTTCCGCAGGGTATCATGGGAAAACCACAACGTTTGGCAAAATCAAAATCCATCAGGTTTATAGCTGCTCCTCAATCAACAAAAGTCTGAGCCGAAAATGTGGACAACAGAAATTTAGTCTGAACACTACCCAAAATAACTGAGCGCGCAAAACGTCTTCCCGTTTGGGGCAGATGGAAATAGTATGAGAAGCGTCACCACAGTAGAAACACAACTTATTACGCCTTCGAAACTCACGACGCTGTGCCCCAGAAGTCACTCCATCATACTGCATGGGCTCAGGGGCTGGCTCGCAAGGCACCACAATCTCACGCACTTTTCTACGCTCGCGCAAACGTCTGTCAATTTGAATAGCTAAGGACATAGAATCATTGAGACCAGAGAGAATAGGAAATCCCACCATATCGTCCTTTACAGTCTCTGCCAGACCCTACCGAAAAAGAGCTGCTAGAGCATCATCATTCCATTTAGTAAGGACTGCCCACTTTCGGAATTTCTGACAATACAGCTCAGCGGCTTATTGACCCTAATTCAATGCCAACAAGGTTTTCTCAGCTTGATCAGTAACATTAGGTACATCGTACAACCCCAGAGCCTTAAAAAACACATCAACATCATTCAAAACAGGATCCCCAGGTGTCAGGAAAAAGGCCCAATCCTGAGGGTCGCCACGCAACAGGGAGATGACAATTTGAACCTGCTGTGCCGCGTTCCCTGAGGACTTAGGCTTTAAGGCAAAAAACAACTTACAGTTATTTTTAAAATTCAAAAATTTAGACTGATCCCCAAAAAATAAATCTGACATAGGGATCCTAGGTTCCACAACCGGCAACCTAGTGAGATAGGTATCAATACTCCGAACTTCAGCAGCAAGCTGCTCCACACGATCGGACACATGCTTGACCTCCATTGGAGAAAAAAAAAATTCCTCCTCAGCCCCCAGAGAAAAAGAGGGAAAAAATGTAACAAACTAAAAAACATTTCTGACAACTCTGATAACTTTTTTTTTTACTATTTTTCCCTTCTGTTGAGTATCATAGAATTTCAGTATGGCCGGTGATTCTGTTATGTTTTGGTAGCTGAGGAGGGCAGGAGCAAAAAACTACAAAGGCAGCCAAACACCAGAGAGGTTGGGATCTAATAGGTTGCAGACCCCTAAACTAACCGCACAGCTAGAAGCAGCCGTGGGACGTTCCTACGGTGCCCTAGACGCCTCGTCACAGCCGGAGAGATTAGCAACCCCTGAAGGTGGAAAGAGAAAGCTAACTGCCCCGGAGTAGAGCCCAAAAGGAATAGGAAGCCCCCAAACATATAATGGTGGTTAGACAAGATGAAAACACGAACGCAGACAGAAAATAGATTGAGCAAACGCTGGGGCCAAAACTGTCTAGGTAGGACAGTACAGGAGAGAATACTGTCTGCAACACAGCAAAACCCTAGGAAAAACTCCAACACTTCTGATTCCAAAAATGCTGAGACCACACGGTCTCGACCACCTATATCAGATCTCTGGTGTGAACATCCAGCTACCCAGCAGTAAAAAAAATCACAAGAACTGAGCAAAAGAACAAATACAAAAATAGAACAGAGACCAGCACAAGCCCCCAAAGGGGACCCGGCTGAACTCAAAAGCAAGGCAGCAAAAACAAGGAAAATCAAACCACAGAAAAAAAACAGAAAGTAACTTATCTGAATGATAGCAGGAGACAGCAGAAAAGCAAGCTGAATTCCAACCTCGACCAGGAAGAAACAATTGATCACCGGCGAGGATCGTGGGTGGTTAGCTCACTTATATCAAGCCAGCCAGTCCCCCCTGATAACCATTCATCAACTGCAGGTGTAGGACTTTTGCTGTTCAACATAGGTTCAATACCTTCAGCAACCACCAGAGGGAGCCTCAGCTCGGATGTCGTCTCCAACACGTTCACAACAGCTTCCCCTCTCTGACCACAACATTCTCTCCTTCATTCTCACAAATCCTCGCCGACCCCAGCACACTCCTACCTACCACACAATCAGAAATCTACAAGCCATTAACCCTCATACACTTTTAGACTCCCTACACTCATCACTGTCCACAATCTCCTCTTTTTCCTGTCCTGATCTGGCTGTACATCACTACAATGACACTCTCAGAAGCACCCTTGACTAAGTGGCTCCCCTAACCCTCAGAACCTCCAAGCACTGAGTAAAACAGCCCTGGCTCACATCACAAACTCTATTTCTCCAGCGATGCTCTGTGAGTGCTGAACGCTTATGGAGGAAAACTCGCACACCAGAAGACTTCACCGACTACAAATTCATGTTAATGACCTATAACTGCCCTTCACCTTGCCAAACAGACCTACTATACCACCCTGATCTCCTCACTATCAAACATCCCAAGAAACTTTTTGACACCTTTCACTCCCTCCTCAGGCTGAAAGCACAAGCCCCTATCACAGACATCAATGCTGATGACCTGGCCTCCCACTTTATAGAGAAAATAGATAATATCCATCAGGAAATCCGCTCCCAGCCACCAGGTGCCGTGACTCCCATACCTCCCTGCATTTCCACTTGCTCACTCTCCACATTTGATCCTATCACAGAAGAAGAAGTCTCGAGGCTCCTCTCTTCTTCTCATCCAACTACATGCACTACTGACCCCATTCCCTCACATCTCCTCCAGTCTCTTTCTCCTGTCGTCACAACTCACCTAACTACAATCTTTAATCTCTCTCCTCGGGAATTTTCCCCTCCTCTTTTAAACACTCTATCATTAGTCCATTATTAAAAAAACCCCGCTCTCGACCCATCCTGCACAAACAACTACAGACCAGTCTGCAATCTCCCCTTCATCTCTAAACTCTTGGAGTGCCTGGTCTACTCCTGCCTTACTCGTTACCTCTCCACTTATTCGCTCCTAGACCCTTCATAGTCCGGCTTCCGCCCATTACATTAGACAAAATCTGCACTCATCAAAGTGACCAATGACTTTCTGACAGCAAAATGTAATAGTGACCACTCTGCTCATTCTTCTCAACCTTTCTGCAGCTTTTGACACTGCTGACCACCATCTCCTACTCTCTAGGCTTCAGTCACAAGGCATTAAAGACACTGCTCTCTCCTGGTTCTCTTCCTATCTTTCTAACCTCTCCTTCAGTATTTTGCTCGCTGGCTCCACTTCATCTCCTCTTCCTCTCACTGTTGGGGTACTTCAGGGCTCAGTCCTTGGCCTCCTTCTCTTCTCTCTCTACACGGCCCCAATTGGAAAGACCATCAGCAGATTTGGCTTTCAGTACCATCTTTATGCTGATGACACACATCTATACACGTCATCACCTTACCCCGCTGTACTACAGAATGCCAGTGACTGTCTGTCCGCAGTCTCCAACATCATGTCCGCTCTCTATCTGAAACTCAACCTTTCCAAATCTGAACTTCTTCTGCTCCCGTCGTCTACTAACCTCCCTAAATCTGACATTTCCCTCTCCATGGGTGGCACCATAATAACACCCCGGCAGCAGGCACGCTGTCTGGGTGTTATGTTTGACACCAATCTCTCCTTCACCTCCCATATACAATCTCTTGCCCGCTCTTGCCGCTTACACCCAAAAAACATCTCTAGAATCTGCCCTTTTCTCACCATGGAAACAACAAAAACCCTCACTGTCGCATCCACCCCTGCCTGGACTACTTGTAACGCTCTATTAATTGGCCTCCCCCTCACTCAACTTTCCCCTCTCCAGTCCATCCTTAATGCAGCAGCCAGTGTCGTCTATCTGGCTAATCTGTACTCGGACGCATCCGCTCTTCGCCAGTCGTTACACTGGCTGCCCATTCATTATAGGATCCAATTCAAAGTACTTGTTCTCACCCACAAAGTTCTCCACAGTGCGGCACCCCCTTACATCTCCCCTCTCATTTCTGTCTATCGGCCTAGCCGATCGCTGCACTCTGCAAACAACTTTTGACTAACCTCTGCACTAATCCATTCCTCCCACTCCCGACTCCAAGACTTCTCCTGTGTTGCACCAATCCTCTGGAATGCTCTACCCCAAGAAATTAGGACTAGCCACAACTTGCAGTTTTAGGCTCTCAAAACACATTTGTTCAGAGTGGCCTATAATGTTCCATAATCAAAGTCATTTTATGTGTAAGTGTGTGTGTAGCCAATTCACTATCTCTATCTATCTCCCAATCCCTCAAGATGGCTGGACCATCATTATAAATACACACCTGTACTTTGTATCTCCCCCACCTCATTGTAGATTGTAAGCTCTCACGAGCAGGGTCGTTTGTTGTTAATGTTGTTACTTATGACTAGAGATGAGCGACTTTGCCTCTGAGAGGGTCGAGTCGGGTTTCGGTCGGCTCAACGTTTCCAAAATTCGAGTCGAACAAAGTCAGCAGACTATCGGAAAAAGTCGAGTCAGAGTCGGAAACCCGACCCCAATGCAAGCCAATGTGGAATAAAAGTCGGCAGTGAGTGGAGGACAGTAAACACACCTACAGTGCCCATTTCAATGCCAACGACATCAATTCTTATTACTTAAGCTGTCAACTTTAATTTACTTTATAATAATAATTACGCATTGAAAACTGGGGGTTATTTGGCTAAAGTTGTGAGGGGGGCAGGGCTGGCTCCATGTTTTCGTGGGCACCGGGCGAAATAGTGTCAGTGGGCCACTTTAATACATATCACAATTCATGATGCTCCAATACGGCAGAGAAATATAGGTACAGTACAATGCCAAATACTTCACTTCTTACATTACATGAGTGATATCTATTGTAAATTCTACAATAGCTCAAAAACTGGACAGTATAGTCCTCTATTCAGTATTATGGGCACCACATAGTGTGCCATACAGAATAATGAGCCCCATATATTGCTCTATACAGAATAATGAGCCCCATATATTGTTCCATACAGAATGGGCTCCATATAATGCTCCATACAGAATAGGCCCCATATGTGCTCCATATGATGCTCCATATATAAAGGGCCCTATATGATGCCCCATAAATAATGAACCCCATATGATGCTCTAGTATATGATGGACCCCATATATGATGCTCCAGTGTATGATGAGCCCCATATAATGCTCCAAATATAATGGTCCCCATATATAATGCTCCATATATAATGGGCTCCATGTGATACTCCAGTATATAATGGGCCCCATATATGATGCTCCAGTGTATGATGGGCCCTATGTATAATGCTCCACTGTATGATGGGTCCCGTATATAAAGCTCCAGTGTATAATGGGCCCTATCTATGATGCTCAAGTGTATGATGGGCCCCATATATAATTCTCCAGTGTATAATGCTCCCCATATATTGCTCCAAACATTAAAAATATGAAATACCTCTTCTCGCTGGGCACTGCTCCACTCTGGACTCCTCAGCGTCACCATCTTCCAGCTCTCTGCACTGTGACTGTTCAGGCAGAGGGTGCACAGATGTGACGTCATCGCGCTCTCTGACCTGAATGTCACTGTCAGGAAACGCGGAAGATATCACAGCAGTGGAGCAGGGAGAGGTAAGTATTGCAAGTGCTGGGGCCCTGAGCAAGCAGGGGGGGCACACTTGTGGGCGCAAGCACTGGCACAGGACCCCTCATAGTACGCTGGTGTCTCTGACGGCGAGTAGGCCCCCCCACCTGCTCAGGGCCCCGGAACTTGCCCGGGTGCGCCTGGTGCTGACGCTGGCCCTGGGGGGTACAGCCCAGTTAGGGAGGTGGAAAACTGGCATATGTTGAGGTGTAGGCTGAACGTTCAGCAGCTGCAAATGGAGGAATTGGAGAAGTCGGAGGAAGAGGAAGACAAAGTGAGCCATTTTGCTGGCAACCTATGTGTCATCAGGGGAAGGTGGTACAAAATCCTTTGAAACCCAGGCATGGTTCATTTTAATGAAGGTGAGATCACCAACATTTTGGGTCCTTCTTTCTGTCAGGATTGATCCAGCAGCACTGAAGCCTCTTTCTGATAGCACACTACCAGCAGGGCAAGCGAGCTCCTGTAAGGCATATTGTGCCAATTCAGGCCAGGTATCCAGGTTACAGGCCCAGTAGTCAAAGGGGAATGAACTGTGAGGGAGAACATCGATAAGGGAGGAGAGGTAATTTTGAACCATAGTTGACAACTGCTGTCTCCTGTCTATTGCAATCGATTCAGTATTACCAGTCGTGTGAGCGTTACTCGAGAAATCAGACCACAACATGGTCATGAAACCCCGGTCTCCAATGCCACTTCGGCTGTGTGCACCACGAACACCTCTTCCATTTGGCCCAGTATGGCTCGTGGTAGAACCTGCACCGCTGCTGTCTGCTGGGAATGCCTCTAACAAACGGTTTACCAGAGTTGCTTGTTTGTTAACCAATATTAGCTCTAGGTTCTCCTGTGGCATGATGTTCTGTAATTTGCATTTATTGTGTGGATCGAGGATGCTGGCCAACCAGTAGTTGTCATCCTTCATAATTTTGGCAATGCGGGGGTCCCTTTTTAGAATCCGCAAGACATAATCACACATGTGGGCCAATATTCAGGTGTCAATGATTCACTGCCAAATCCACATCCCTCCAGTCACGCACAAACCCTGTACTTGACCTTAGCAAGCCAACATTTTCTCTTGCCCCCTGAGAAGCATCCTCCTCCCCAAAATTATCATCCCCCTCATCCTCCTCCTCCACCTCGTCCAGGACAGTTCCCTGAGCAGACAATGCCTGACTGTCATCAAGGCTTCCCTCCTCCTCCTCCTCTTCCTCCTCTGCTGCAGACGCCTGATCCTTAATGTGCGTCAAAGTTTGCATGAGCAGACGCATAAGTGGGATGCTCATGCTTAGGATGGCGTTGTCTGCGCTTACCAGCCGTGTGCATTCCTCAAAACACTGAAGGACTTTACAGAGGTCTTTCAGCTTTGACCACTGCACACCCGACAACTCGATGTCTGCCCTCAAACTGCTTGCCCATGTATCCTCCCACAAATGCATTACAACCTGCCTCTGTTCGCACAGCCTCTCAACCATGTGCATGTTGGAGTTCCACCGTGTTGCAACGTTTATGATTAGGCGGTGCTTGAGGAGGCTGCTGCAGCCTCGGCAAACGACTGAAGTCTACGGGCAAGCGACGGATGCGCGAGCACAGTCTTCGCACCTTATGGAGCAGGGCTGGTAACTCCGGATAATTATTTATGAAGCACTGCACCACCAGGTTCAAGGTGTGAGCCAGGCAAGGTATGTGTCTGAGTTTTGTCAGGGTTATGGCCGCCACAAAATTACGTCCGTAATCACTCACTACCTTGCCTGGCTCAAGATGTAGACTGCCCAGCCATGACTCAGTTTCTCGCTGCAAATAGTTGGCCAGTACCTCCACGGTGTGTCTGTCATCGCCCAAAGAAATTATCTTTAAAACAGCCTGATGACGCTTAACACTAGCTGTTCGATAGTGGGACACCTCGTGTGCAACACTAGCAGCTGTGGATGGAGTGCTCATGCGACTGCGCTCTGTCGACGAGCTTTTGCTTCTGGAGGAGGAGGAGGAGGGTCGAATGCCTACAGCCAACTGTTGCCTAAACCGTGGGCTAGGCAGCACTGTCCCACCGCCGCTGTCCCCTGTAGACCCTGCATCCACCACATTAACCCAGTGCACAGTGATGAACACGTAACGGCCCTGGCCATGCCTACTGGCCCATGCATCAGTTGTGAGGTGCACCTTTCCACTCACTGATTGTTTGAGTGCATGGACAATGCGGTCTTTCACATGCAGGTGGAGGGCAGGGATGGCTTTTCTAGAAAAGAATTGCCGACTACTGGGTAGGTCATAGTGTGGGACAGCGTAGGCCATGAGCTCTCGGAACGCTGTGCTTTCAACCAAACGGAAGGGCATCATCTCTAATGAGATCAGTTTGGCAATATAGGCGTTCAAAGCCAGTGAGTTTTTGTAGTCTGTCCACGCTTGCAAGTGCATGGTGTTTAAATGTCTAAGCATGCAACTGGTATTCAAATTTCGGAGATTTTTCCCTCGGATAAAGGTCCTTCCGCACTTCTTACAGATAACCTTTGCCTCATCAATAGGATTTTGGTCAAAAAAGTGCCACACTGCACTCTTCCTACTATGGGAAAACTTTTCAGGGCTTGCACGCTGAGCTAATTTGACCATCTGGCAAAGCTGTCCTGCAACTCTTTTTATTTTTTTCACACGTTTTTGGACTGCTACGGGCCTGCCAGATAACCGCAGCTGCGATGTCGATGCCTGCTGTGGATCCTCCTCCTCTTCTGAGCTATTGCCAGCAGCACCCTCTTCCCCCAATGGATGCCAATCCGGGTCAACAACTGGGTCATCCATCACCTCCTCTTCAATTTCATCTGCACCTTCCTCTGTGTCACCGTGTAAGGTGGTATAGTATGCGAGAAGGGGCACCTGAGTTTCATCAGGGTCAGAATCTGGCTCAGTAGACTGCGAGGGCAATGCAGTGCTCTGGGTGAGTGTACCAGCAGAATCATATAGCAGTGGCTGTGCATCAGTGCACTCCATGTCATATTCATCTTGGAGTGCGGAATTCAGGATTTCCCTTGATAACCCAGGCATGGTATGTGAAAAGAGCTCCAGGGAGTAATCTGAAGTGTGGCCTGTCGCATCCTTTACTTTTGGTGGTGGTGAAGGACACAAGGAAAGGTGTTGTTCCTGACCAGGAGCCTGCACTGACGACTCAGTGCTTGCATTTTTTTTAAACTTCAGAAGAGGAGGCGATAGAGCTGGAGGCTGTTTTGGCAATGTAAGCCAAAACCTGTTCCTGATGCTCCGGCTTTAAAAGTGGTTTACCTACTCCCAGAAAAGGGAGCCTTCCAGGCCTTCTGGAGCCAGATGATGATGCAGGCTCAACACCTCCTGCCTTAGGTGCTATTGTGCTTTTGGCACTACCAGCAGATGCACCACCACCACCACGCCCACGTCAGTGGCCTCTTCCACCATACTTCCTCATGTTTAGGAAAATGTACCAAAAATACCAGCAGATGTATGGTACTGTATGAGGAGCGTACAGCTGTATACGGTGTAGGGGAAAATTTCAATCTCTGTATATATTTCCGGAGTCACACACAGACGCTCTCTCAGTATGGATTTGAACGTAATACAAAGAGCAGATATACGGTACTGTATCAGAAGCGTACAGCTATATACAGTGTAGGGGAAAATTTCAATCTCCGTATATATTTCCGGAGTCACACACAGACGCTCTCTCAGTATGGATTTGACCGTAATACAAAGAGCAGATATACGGTACTGTATCACAAGCGTACAGCTGTATACGGTGTAGGGGAAAATTTAAATCTCCGTATATATTTCTGGAGTCACACACAGATGGTCAGCATGTATTTGTCCGTGATACCAGCCGGTACACGGTAGTGTGTGAGGAGCGTACAGCTCTATACGGTGTGTGAAAAAAATGAATGCTCGGTAACTGTGTAGAAAAAAAGAATAAAAGTATTAATGCTGTGTAAAAAGAAGTCTGCACAGCAGTGTACACACAGCAATACAGCTATCAGGCAGCCTAATAACCAGCGCTTTTGCACACAAGAAAATCTCCCCTGTCACTGCACACTAACTGTATAGCACAATTGCTATCAGCACAAGCACAGAAGAACTTCTCTTTCCAGCCCTAACTCTCTCCCTACTGATAAACAGCGTCAGCAACCTCTCCCTACTGTTAAGATCGGCAGAAGTAAAATGGAGGTCGGTGCTCAGGGCTTTTATAGACACTATGACGCCCCCCAAAGCAAGCCAATTACTGCAATGCCCTTCTCTAAGATGGTGGTGGACGCTGCACATGTAATCTCGTTGCCCACAGTGTACGTCCTTGCTCATTGGCTGAAAAAAGGCGCCTGAAAGCATTCTGGGAAAACTGATTTTGGCTCTCGTTTTGCCGAACGCATGGCTGACTGCACCCTATGGTCGTGTTTCGTTCAACTCTACTTATGACTGCTGTTTGAAACTGTTAAACTGTAAAGCACTGTGGAATATGTTGGCGCTATATAAATAAAGATTATTATTATTATAATTATTATTGATGCATTTTTCAATTTTAGCATTGCTTTCAACCAAGACAAATGCAAAAATTTAGACTCACCCCAATACACCTTTGAAGAGACGTACAGGAGGGCCTCCTGAAAACAATGTTCCCATTATTAGAAAGTGTTTCTCCCATACTGTTTGCCTATGCAGTGAATGCAAGTGCTGCCAAAAATTTGGAGGCACTCCAATTCCCTTTGGAGGAGATGTGGAGGAGGGCCTCATAAAAAAATGTTCCCATTAAAAAGGAGCAGTTCTCCCATAGTGTTTGCCTATGCAGTGAATTCAAAGGATGCCAAAAATTTGGAGGCACTCCAATGCCTCTTGGAAGAGACGTGGAGGAGGGCTTCATAAAAAAATGTTCCAATTAGAAAGGAACAGGTCTCACATAGTGTTTGAGAAACATAGAAACGCCCAACACTTGTTTGGAAGAAGTAGGCGGTAATACCAACAAATGAGCCGCCATATCAATAAACATTCCACTCCATGTATAATATTGGACACAGGAGAACAAACGGAGTACTGGATTCAATATAATATGAAAACTAACAAAGTTTATTAATAAATATACAAAAATTACCAATAAAATCGGCTATATAGCTGTGACGTCCGCCCACTGCAGGTCTGAACTGCAGGTAAGCCAGCACCCCGAGAAACCCTGAGATCCTTTACCCCTATACAGGGATCTGAAATTACAGCGAAGCCCAGTGGGTAGCTGCCTATGAGAGCAGTGGCCCAGGGCAGGAAGGATGCTAGGAAGGGAATAATAAACTGGACAGAAAGAATAGTCAGGAGTCAAGGTCAAAACCGGGAGAGCAGTAAATTTACAAAATCGGCAGGCAGTAGAAGAGTCAGATATCCAGGCTAAAGTTAAAGTCAAAACCAGGCGGGCAGCAAAGGTACAAAATTGGCAGGCAGTAGAAGAGTCAGAAGTCCAGGCTAAAGTTAAAGTCAAAACCAGGCGGGCAGCAAAGGTACAGAGTCGGCAGGCAGTAGAAGAGTCAGAAACCCAGGCAAAGGTCAGAGATACAATAGCAAAAACAAACTAGCACACTGGGGAAACCGAGACTATATCTGGCAGCTTGCAAGCCAGGCTCCAAGGCATTTGAAGGGCATGGCTACCTCTCACAGGCTCACAGTCTGATGACCTCATTTGACGCCCCCAGAACCAGGCCAGATGGTGATGCATGACTGACACCAACCACTTCATTTCTGACAGAGAAGCAAATCCTGCGCCCACCAGACGCCTGCGCAGGGACCCCTTCTCTGTCACCAACATTACCCACAGGAGAAACATGGTGATGCGCAGCAACAGAGGCCAGCGTCAAAGGAGCGGAACCATATGAGGATACCGCTCTCCTATCACCGGCACCACCAGCCGAAGGAGTCCGGCGCCTCCCAGCGGCCGAGGCAGGAACACCAGCCACTGAGTCCAACGGCGACGTGACAGTACCCCTCCCTCTAAGAGGGGCCTCTGGACCCTCAAAACCCGGTTTGTTGGGATGAAAGACATGAAACTTCCTGATCAAACCCTTGGCATGGATGTTACTGGCAGGCATCCAGGACCTTTCCTCCGGACCATAGCCCTTCCAATGCACCAGATACTGCACGGATCCTCTCACTAAATGGGAATCAAGGATCCTTTGGACTTTCCAAAGCACCCCTACCAAAACCGGAGGATGAGTGGACTGGACAGGACGAATCGGAGAGTGGTACAATTTGAGAAAAGACTTATGGAATACATAGGGCAGTTTAAATGATTGAGGGAGCTTCAAACGAAAGGCTACTGGATAAATCACCTTAATAATTTCATACGGACCAATAAACCTGGGACCTAGTTTGGCAGACGGCACTTTGAGCTTAATATTCCTGATAGAAAGCCAAACTTTGTCCCCAACTCCCAGGTCCGGGACCTTGGAGCGCCATCTATTAACAGACAAAGCCTGTCTAGTCTGAGCCCCTTTCAAGTTTACGTTGACTTCTGACCAGATAGTTTTTAACTGGTCTACGGTCCTTTCTACCCCAGGGACATCTGACATCCTAGAAGAGAACGAACCAAAGCGCGGGTGCAGCCCATGATTACAGTAGAAAGGGGTAGTCTTGATGGACTCCTGGTACTGATTATTCATGGCAAACTCTGCTAGCGGTAGGTGTTCCACCCAATCGGACTGATGCTCAGAGACATAACAACTGTAAGCTTTTCAGGGGATATAGCTCTGAGATCGCCGTCCGGGTAGACAGAATGGCATAGAAACAGTTCATTCAGAGACAGCAGTTCTGGTAAAAACTGGCCGCAACCAGCTTTATTAAAGTCCACAGCAAACAGATAAAACAAATCATAAACGTAAGACCTGGGCTTGTCCAGCCACTTACTACACTTAGATAGATTTCCCTATTGTTAAATATTAATTATTGGTTATGGATTTATACACTCAATTCTGTACCAAGCACGTTAACGATCGCTGACATTACAGATGCTATTTCTGTATGGTAGAGTGTCATCTCCATATACAGAGACCACGTGATCTAAGGGACTTTTATATAATGGCTACACGAAGGGGGGTCTCTTGCTCACTCATTCCACAGACACATGGGACAAGGACTATGATGAATGAACAGCCAGCTGCCATGTAACCACGTGTTGCTTCTCTGAAACGCTCCTGACAGAGACAGAATGTCATTTTACCATTCAGGACACCAAGGAAAGATGTGTACAAGTTTTGCTATGGACAAATGGACAATCTCTACGTAACTATTTCACACATTTTTATGTTTTCCTGTAATGATGTTTTTTGGTAAACAGTCCAATAAATCACTATAATTTTTTTTATAAGAAACGTGACATTTCCTTTAGAAGTATCGCATCTGGTAACAAGTCCTGGAAAAATATATGAAATTAAGCATTTTTAACACCTATCTATCTGGGTCCCGACTCTAACAGCCTGGGCCAAAACAACACATATGTTCAGCATTTACCAGCATGGAGTTTCACAGAGTCTCCTCCTTGTGTCTGAAGGCACCTTCAACGTCCAGACTTGAGAGAGCTCCCCTCCTATTCAGCAGCTATCCGCATGGATTCTCACAGAGACTACTCCTGTGTCCGGGGTACATCGAGCACCCAGACTGAGATAGCTCATACTCTCCTGGAGACACCTTCTTGTGCCTGGACTCCTTGTCCAGACTAAGCGAGCTCTCTGACTGTGTTCGCAGACACCTACTTCTGGTCTCCTAATTAACAGCTGAATGGTTTCAGGCCTGAGCTGCAAGTGTGTACTGAATGTAAGGTGTAGTGACCTTTCTCTACCACTAGGTTTACAAAGCCACACATTTCCCTTATACCATACAGCACAGTACCTAGGTGAAATGTACACCCCATTCGACACATATTCCTTCACTGTCTCACATATCCCCCCCCTCTTCTCCAGACCGGAGGGCTGGTCATCCAGACCGGAGGGCTGGTCAACAATCCAAAAGAGACAGTGAACTCTGGACCAGTCATGGCCTTCATCAGCTTCATCTTCACTATTGTCATCTGTATCTTCACCTGAGCCATAGCCAACCTCAGCTTTCTCTTCATCTGAAGCATCCGCACTACCCTGTACCCTCCCAGGCCTATGCTCTCTGCGGGCCTCGGGTATCTTGCACGGTTTCATCTTGACCTTAGGGCCGGGCCCAGTTTCGACATAGTGCCTGGCCAGAGAAGTACGACCCGGCACATCAGAACACTTCTGCTGACTCTTCCTCAGAAACTCACGTACCTCCTGTCCTTGGTGCACTGACCATGTGTCACCAACTATCACAGAAGGCACAGGGGCTTTTCACTTTTCTCCAGTTCCCCTTGAACCCTCTTCAGCACATCCACCCTCCTGAATATCGGTGGACCCATAAAGTCTACTTCACAGACCTTAAGCTCCTCTGCCATGGTCTCTGACCATTTCAAGCTACTCTGTTCAAATGATTGGGACTGTAGAAGAAGCAGATCGTTTTTCTTTTGCAGTACACATAATTCATCCGCTAAGTCTCCAGCTGAATTGTAATGTTCTACCGTGACAACAGCATTCTTATATAGAGCCTTAGACTTATTGAGCAGCATTTGCTCTTGCAACGAAGAGATTCCCTGTATTCTTCCTTTTACTTCACTGACTTTCTCACGAAGATGCTCATGGCTTTCATCACACTCCTTCATCACAGTTTGGAGTTTTTTCTGAGAAGTAATCAATTTATCTGGTACCCGTTGGACGTCCTTTATGTCTTCGGCCCCTTCTTCAGGCTCTTCTGGTAGAACATGCTCAGAAGCCCTACCGTCAGTCTTACATTCTACCTCTTCAGTCACATCATTACGGTCTCCAATATCTCCATTTATTCCAGCTCTCAAGTTCTCCTTGATAGCTGCATCTGTATACTCAGAACCCACCGGATTCTTCTCTTCCACCACGTTCTGCATCCCATCTGAGCTCCCGTGTGTCTGCAGCGGCAACGGAGTGACACACCGCTTTTCCCATCTGTTGGGACGTGGCTCCGATGTAGACTCCATGAAAGTGCGCTCGAGCTCACCAACGCCAGCCTGACGTCTCAAAATCTCATCTTGTGATTCATCCAGATCCTTGGTATCACTCGGGAACACTGCTGGGGCTCCGGGCGCCGAACTTCCAGCCTGAGCTTCACGAGTTGCAGCTACTGATCCGGACCGTAACCTGTCCACGCCGCTGTCTTCGGCAGAAACAGATTCCTGGACAGAGTCAGTCCCCATATCTTCAGTCTTGTTCCTCACAGCTTCACCTGAGACCTCAGCCTCTGATGAGGCATCTGGCTTGGTGACCACCACTTCCATGGCTTTTTCCACCTCTGCAGCATTACCCTCAGAGTCCTGGGCATGATGCAGCTCCATACCATACATTGATAACTTCTCATCTTCAACAGCATCCACTTGTGCTGTGTTCAGTTTCAGAGTCCTGCCTTCAAAGCTCAGCTCTCCTCCCCTCACCTTAGTCTTCGCCAGGGAACCGGCCAACCGTAAAACATCTTCAGATGCCATCTTCTGTCCGGCTGTAAGGTCAGCATCAGCTTTCTTCTCAGGACTCTCAACCTCCTCTGCTACCATGCCTTCCTCATTTGCACTGGTTGCTTTATGGTCATCAGAAGATTCACTATCACTACCACTATCCCTGTCTGACCCCTTTTTCTCAGCCACATCTGGCTCACTGTCAGGGCTATACAATTAATTTTCATTCACATCCTGCTCACTGTCAGGGTTATACAATTCATTCTCATTCACATCTTGATCTGGAACCTTAGTTAACATGTCATCCACAACATTAACTTCACCATCTGGTCCCTCAAGTATGTGACTATGTGACAACCCCAGCACTATACTTCTATATAGCTCAGGTACTAGGAGCTGACTCACGACCTCTCCCTGGACTTCAGTGTCCCTATACAACAGGTGAGTGTTTATGGCAACATGAGGTAACCTCTCCTCAGAGCCAGGCTCTTGGGAAACCTCATTTAGAACATTTATATTTTCCTGGGCCGTTTTAAGAGAGGGGTCTCGCCACTGCTCACTCTCAAAATTGTCACAGGACACAGGTAAGTCAGGGACACTCGGTTCCCGAGAACCACCATCCTCGTCTCCCAACATCACCTGCAAAGGAATTTCATCACTATCACAGTCATCATTATTATCAATATCATTATCATGATTATGATCAGTATCATCATCACTATCATGATCATCATCATTATCATTATCAGCATCAGCATCATTATCATGGTCATCATCATTATCATGATCATCATCATCATTATCATTATCATTATCATCATCATCATTATCACATAAGTTTAATGGCCCACTAGCATTGTGTTCCGCCCCTCGGGACTGCGCACCCTCAATAGGAGCTTCATCACACTGTCCATCAGAAACATTTTTCCCCAGAGATCCTTAGATCGGGGAAAGTCATTACCCAATATAACGGGTTGCATCAGGTTCTTCACTACCCCCACTTCACATGAAACCTTCCCACGTTTGGGGATCAAGTCCATGACAGTCTCTGGGTAGACTTTGGTGTCTCCATGGACGCACACCACACTCAGGTGCTTATCAGGGAAGAAGTCCCTATCAATCAGGCTGTCACATACGGAAGTCACTGGACTCTCTGAGTCCAAGAGGGCCTGTGCTGGGCAGTCATTTACAACCACCGGGGACACCTGTGGTCCAGTCTCTTCGGCTGAGGTGGACACACACACAGGTTCTGCGCAGAGAGAGAGGGATCTGCCAACATCACAATGCATAGGCTCCCCCTCTATTGGACAGTTGGCTGCAATTTCACGACATCTCCAACACTGTCCATCACACTTTTCCACCCACATGTCCCCTCGGGCCTGAACCCGCTTATCAGCATACCCCATGTCCCCAACAGCTGGAACGCTCTTACCGCGAGAGTTCAGCGTCCGGGAACTCTGAAGTGACGACCTCTCAGACGGCTGGTCACGGAGACAGTCTTTGCTGGCGAAGGCCTTCTCCATCAGGCTGACCAGACGATTGGCGTCCTGGTGGTCTCCTTGTCCGACCTCTGGCTGTACCTCAGGAGGACATGCTCGGGTGTAGCGGTTCACTGTCACCTTTCCAACTCCATAATCAGGTTTGCTGACTGCAGACTCCCAACTGCATCTCCAGTCAGGAACTCCCCTGGCACGGGCTGTCACCGTAACACCCAGCCGGGTAAGAATCTCCGCTTTCAGCTTGGCATAGTCTTGGCTGTCCTGCTCGCTCAGGTCAGCATATGCCCTTTGGGGTTCTCCAATCACATAGGGTGCGACCATCATGGCCCATTCCGATAGGGGCAGATTTTCCTTCTCTGCCAGTCCCTCAAACCTAGTGAGATATACCTCCACATCATCACGAGGTGTCATCTTTTTCAGGGACCGTCTTACCGCCTTCTTTACAGCAGACAATGCAGGTGACTTTGCAACATTACTTTGGGACGATGCGCTGCAAGTCTTTTGTAGTGCTGCAACCTGCTCAAAAAACAATCGGTTATTCTCCTGCTGCTGCTGCAGGAATTGCTGCTGGGCCTGCTGCATGCGCTGCTGGTGCTGCAGGCGCTGCCGCTCCATGCTCTGCTGCATGCTCCGCTGGGCCTGGACCAGGTACTCAACGAGCTCCTCCATACTGCCGGACTTATCTGTCTCAACCACGGCAGTCTTATGTTGCACATTAACTTGCGCCATTTGTTCAAACAGCGCCTCCATGCTGTCATCCATGCTGTCAGACTTCTCTGTCTCAACAACGGCAGTCTTCACTCAAGACATACACACTCCACAGTCTTTTCCACAGAAAATTCAGCTTTGCTGTGCAGACACTTTTTTTTTTTTCTTGCAAACTCTATTAGGGCCACTGTCTCTTTAAGACTGCTCCAACAGACTTTTCCTTTGCTGCTGCACACTCCACAGTCTTTTTCACAACAAGTTCATCTTTGCTGTGCAGACACACTTTTTTTTTTTTTTTTTTCTTTTGCAAACTCTATTAGGGCTACTGTCTCTTTAAGACTGCTCCAACAGACGTTTCTTTTGCTGACACACTTTTTTTTTCTCTGCTGCTGCTTCAACAGACTTCACCTTTATTGCTGTCTCTAAGCCACTGTGCTGCACGCACATTCCAGCACCAATTGTATCAGCCACTGTGCTGCCCCAGCATTCTCCGCCAATTGTAAGCTTTTCAGGGGATATAGCTCTGAGATCGCCGTCCGGGTAGATGGAATGGCATAGAAACAGTTCATTCAGAGACAGCAGTTCTGGTAAAAACTGGCCGCAACCAGCTTTATTAAAGTCCACAGCAAACAGATAAAACAAATCATAAACGTAAGACCTGGGCTTGTCCAGCCACTTACTACACTTAGATAGATTTCCCTACCTATCCGGGTCCCGACTCTAACAGCCTGGGCCAAAACAACACATATGTTCAGCATTTACCAGCATGGAGTTTCACAGAGTCTCCTCCTTGTGTCTGAAGGCACCTTCAACGTCCAGACTTGAGAGAGCTCCCCTCCTATTCAGCAGCTATCCGCATGGATTCTCACAGAGACTACTCCTGTGTCCGGGGTACATCGAGCACCCAGACTGAGATAGCTCATACTCTCCTGGAGACACCTTCTTGTGCCTGGACTCCTTGTCCAGACTAAGCGAGCTCTCTGACTGTGTTCGCAGACACCTACTTCTGGTCTCCTAATTAACAGCTGAATGGTTTCAGGCCTGAGCTGCAAGTGTGTACTGAATGTAAGGTGTAGTGACCTTTCTCTACCACTAGGTTTACAAAGCCACACATTTCCCTTATACCATACAGCACAGTACCTAGGTGAAATGTACACCCCATTCGACACATATTCCTTCACTGTCTCACACAACGTAGATTCTGCTCAAGCGCTTGGTTGGTGCGTTCGGTTTGACCATTGGTTTCAGGGTGATAGGCAGAGGAAAAGGACAATTCCATTCCAATTCGTTTACAGAATGCCCTCCAAAATTTTGAAACAAACTGGGTGCCCCTTTCGGACACAATATTCACAGGAATACCATGCAATCGCATAACATGAGTAATGAATAGTTTGCTCAGGGTCTCGGAATTAGGTAATCCGGACAGAGGAACAAAATGACACTGCTTGCTGAATCTATCCACCACCACCCAGATACAAGTCTTCCCTTCGGAGAGTGGTAGATCAGCAATAAAGTCCATGGAGATATGGGTCCAAGGACTCTCAGGGGCAGGCAAGGACTGGAGCAACCCGACAGGTTGATTGTGGAGAGACTTAGCGTGAGCACAGGTTTCACAGGCCAGTACATAGTCCTTACAGTCCTTTACTACAGTTGGCCACCAAAAGTTCCTACTTACAAGTCTGATGGTGTTTTTGATGCCTGGATGCCCTGCAAGAACGGAATCATGTGATTCCTTCAGAACTTGAAGCCGGAATGTGGCTGGGACAAATAGTTTTTGGGGATGAGTAGTGTCAGGGGCCTGTTCTGGGGATCTATGGATTTCTTCCAGAAGATCCAAGGATACAGCTGAAATAACAAATCCCTTGGCAAGTATTGGAGTCGGTTCAGAGTCCTCGACCTGTGAGGGGCAAAAACTTCAAGAAAGGGCATCAGCCCTTACATTTTTAGTACCCGGTCAAAAAGTAATAACAAAATCAAACCTAGAAAAGAACAAGGCCCACCTTGCCTGTCTAGGATTCAGTCTTTTTGCTGACTCCAAGTAGGTCAGGTTCTTGTGGTCAGTAATTACAGTGATCTTATGTTTGGCACCTTTGAGGAAGTGGCACCATTCCTCGAAGGCCCATTTGATTGCCAACAATTCCCGATTACCTATATCATAATTCCTCTTGGTGGAAGAGAATTTTCGGGAAAAGAAGGCACATGGACGAAGTTGAGTGAGGGATGCAGTGCCTTTCCATAGCACTGCACCGACTCCAACTTCAGAGGCATCTACCTCTACAATAAAGGGGCGGTCCAGATCAGGCTGAACCAATATCAGGTTAGAGGAAAAACATTTCTTTAGGGCAGAAAATGCATGAAGTGCCTCAGGCTTCCAGCTAACCACATCCGCCCCTTTCCGAGTTAAATCAGTGAGTGGCTTGGCTATCTCCGAAAAACCTTTAATAAATTTACGATAGTAGTTAGCGAAACCCAGAAACTGTATCTCCTCCATCATGAAGACACATTTCTCTAGTTTGGCGAATAAAGAATGCTCTCTGAGTCTCTGGAGGACAGAGCAACATGTTGGACCTGCGTCCTAAGGTCAGAAGAGTAAATCAGGATGTCGTCCAAATAAACAACCACATAAACACCACTAATGTCTCTGAAAATCTCGTTCACAAAATTCTGAAACATTGCAGATGCATTACTGAGCCCCAATGGCATTACCAGATACTCAAAGTGGCCGAGGGGTGTGTTAAACGCGGTCTTCCACTCATCTCCCTTTCTTATACGGACAAGATTATATGCTCCTTGGAGGTCAAGTTTAGTAAACCAACGGGCTCCCAACAGCTGATTATAAAGATCAGGAAAGAGTGGAAGCGGATACTGGTTTTTCACAGTGATTGCCTTTAACTCACGGTAATCAATGCAAGGTCTGAGACCACCATCTTTCTTTTCACAAAAAAGAACCCGTCCCCAACTGGTGAGGTGGATGGTCTAATAAACCCTTTTCCAGAGAGGTTAAATATTCTCCCTCAGGGAGACGAGAATCTGGTACTAAGTCTATGGGGCTATCGTACTTTCTATGAGGGGGTAATTTCTCTGATTCCAACACAAAAAATACATCCTTATAATCTCTGAATGCATAGGGTACAAAGGGAGGTTTGACTTTAACTTGGTTCACTGATAGCGATATACAATTATCCTGACACTCTGGGCTCCAGCGCACGATATCACCCAAGTGCCAGTCAATGACAGGATTATGTTTGCGTAACCATGGCAAACCCAGAATAACAGCGGATAACAAAAATGACACATGTTCAGCATGTAACGATCCCACTGACATTGATACTTCTTCAGTGACAAACTCCACTCCATTCTGGATGAAAGGAGCGCCATTAATCGCAGTGGTTTTAATGGGCGCATTAAGCCTTAGCAGTTGTACACCAAGATTCCTCGCTACCAGGAGATCTATAAAATTCCCTTCTGAGCCACTATCCACATAAGCCTCCACACACACAGATTTCTTCAGGTAAGACAAAGTAGGTAGAAGGAATTTGGCCACATCAGCGGGCAATACCTGGGCACCTGGGCAGGCATGGCCAGAGCTAAGCAGGTGCTGATGTCCAGGGAGTGAAGGCTTCTGATGTCCAGTGTTCTCCCAGAGGTCTCCAGACTGTGGCTTGTGCAGCATGTTAGTAAGAGATGATGGGAGTGATCCTCCACAGGACTGAGCAATGAAGCAGGACACAGGTGCTTTAGCAACAGAATCAGCTCAGAAAAGGAGAGGAAGGAAAAAAATTCAGGGAAAAGGTTAGGAAATGCTTTTATATATATCCAAAATATATATAAAAACGTTTTTTTTGGGCTAGATATAATGTGACGTCCGCCCACTGCAGGTAAGACAGCACCCCGAGAAACCCGAGACCCTTTACCCCTATACAGGGATCTGGAATTACAGCGAAGCCCAGGGGGTAGCTGCCTATGAGAGCAGTGGACTGGGACAGGAAGGACGCTAGGAAGGGTATAATAAACTGGACAGAGAGAATAGTCAGGAGTCAAGGTCAAAACCAGGAGAGCAGTAAAGATACAAAATCGGCAGGCAGTAGAAGAGTCAGATATCCAGGCTAAAGTTAAAGTCAAAACCAGGCGGGCAGCAAAGGTACAAAGTCGGCAGGCAGTAGAAGAGTCAGAAATCCAGGCAAAGGTCAGAGATATAATAGCAAAAACTAACACACTGGGGAAACTGAGACTATTTACTGGCGGCCTGCAAGCCAGGCTCCAAGGCATTTGAAGGGCATGGCTACCTCTCACAGGCTTACAGTCTGATGACCTCATCTGGACCGCCCCCAGAACCAGGCCAGATGGTGATGCATGACTGACACCAACCACTTCACCTCTGACAGAAGAGCGAATCCTGCGCCCACCAGACGCCTGCGCAGGGACCCCTTCTCTGTCACCAACATTACCCATAGGAGAAACATGGCGATGCGCAGCGACAGAGGCTGGCGTCAAAGGAGCGGAACCATATGAGGATACCGCTCTCCTATCACCGGCACCACCAGCCGAAGGAGTCCGGCGCCTCCAGCGGCTGAGGCAGGAACACCAGCCACTGAGTCCAACGGCGATGTGACAATAGCCAGATCACAGGACAAGCACAGGGGGGAAGAGAAAATTCGACCCGTGCACACAAACATATATCCAATGCCAGTAGTACCCAGTGGCTGGTGAGTCCAAGAAGTAATGGTAAGCTATCTCCATGTAGATATAACCTCCTATTGTCAGCAAGATAAGACCCAAGTGGGCACATAAAGAGTAGGAGACGCTTACCAGGTAGTGTGCACGGCCCCAGAGCAGAGGGTAGAACCCCGACGAGCATTTTGCGCTCTCACAGAGCGCTTTTTTAAGGGGATAAGGGATAAGGGGATATACAGGACCTTTTGTATCCATGGTAAGTGATCACGTGTGATCAAATGAAGTAAATTAGCCAATAAACACGGTAACGTCGGCGCATGCGCTGTGCCAAAGCCAGGTCCTCAACAGTGGAACCAGGCTTCAGGCATCAGAGCGCACGTGCGGGGCTCCATGTGAGGAACATATGGAGGACACAACGTGCATGCGCACAACCGCGTGAGTATAATAAAGATGCAGATATATAGACTTAATGCATTGCAAATGCATGCATATATATGTTAAAGGGAACTTGTCACCCCCCGGGCGTTTTTAAGTAAAAGAGCTACCTTCAGCAACAATAAGGCAGCAGTCTGTGAAGGTGGCTCTTTTTTTTCTGGTCCCCTGCAACGCTGAAATATATAGTTTAAAACTAGGTCCCCATACCTTAAATGCGTCCCTGAGGTATGGCCTCTTCCCCTGACTCATCCTCCCCGCAGCCATCCATCAACCCCCTTCAGCATCACCGTGCCTCCTCCAGACTTGTTTTTCTTTCATTTCGTTTCTGTGTGGCGCCTGCACTGTTGTAACAGTCCCCGGGCATGCGCATTGCGCTGCCCGGGAACTGTCAAAAGACTATTGCGCCTGCGTCTTTGTCTTTCCCCAGATCCCTTCGTGCAGTGTGTTATCATGTATTCACAGTGCGGGGCTGGCAATCTGGCGCCCGCACAGGGTATGAAAATGAAAGTGGAGGGACTGGGAGAAGGGGGCAGGCGCAGCTAAACAAACCCGAGTGTAAAATAGCTGGCCTGTAGGTAGCGATTTTTTTAAGCAAACTGGTGTCAATAACTTTGCTAAGATACTAAAACAAAATTTAAATGGTAGGTCTGAAATGGCACAATTTTGAGCACGCTGATGTGATCTGTGTGACCGACAAACCCCAGTTTAAAATAACTGGCCTGTAGGTAACTATTTTTTTTTTTTTAAGTAAACTGGTGTCAATAACTTTGCTAAGACACTGCAACAAAATTTAAATGGTAGGCCTGAAATGACACAATTTTGAGCGCACTGATGTGATCCATGTGACCAACAAACCCTAGTGTAAAATAGCTGGCCTGTAGGTAACTATTTTTTTTTAGCAAACTGGTGTCAATAACTTCGCTAAGGCCTCTTTCACACATCCGTTTTGCGCCTAACGGCGAGATCCAGCCTTTTTTTGTAAAACCGGATCCGGTGAAATGTAATGCCAGATTCGTTTTTTCCCATTGACTTGTATTAGCGCCGGATCGTGCCGCATGGCCTTGCGGTTCGTCCGGTTTTTGCCGGATCCGGTGTCTGGTCTCATTCCGGAGTCTGGAAAAAACGGCAACTGTAAAGTTTTTTGTCTCCGCCGAAAAAGCCGGAAGCGCTGGATTCGGCGCTTCCGTTTTTTTGTCACAATGAAAGTCTATGAGCGCCGGAATGCACCGGATCCGGCAAAAGCCGGATCCGGTGGCCGGATCAGGTTTTTTGTTTCTGTAGCCCAGCCCACAGCAAACATATATAAAGCAGGTCAGTGAGACCCTCAGCCATAGGCATCTAACCAGCCAGGAGCAGAGGAGCCAGGACAAGAGCACCACCACCAACACCAGCACCAGCAACAGAAGAAATGGAGCACCAAGGGGAGGAGAGGTCATCCAACAGCAGACAGTAAATATCACATCGCCATTCCCAAAAAATGTAACCAATTTTTTCTATTTTAGCCAGGGCCATGGAATATCCATATATTCACTGGCCCTTTTTGTGTTTTTATTCCACAGCAGACGACGCCAAACTGAAGCAGCAGCAGCAAGGGAGCAGCAGCGCACCAAGGGGAGGAGAGCTCATCCGACAGCAGATGGTAAATATCACATCTGCCATTTACAAAAAATTTAACCAATTTTTTCTTTTTCAGCCAGGGCCATGGAATATCCATATATTCACTGGCCCTTTCTGTGTCTTTATTCCACAGCAGACGACGCCAAACCCAAGAAGCAGCAGCAGCAGTGACACCAGAACAACCAGCAATCCTGGAGGCCGGGGACCTGCAACGCCAGGATGACACGTCTTCTTCTGGGAGCCCTCCCTCTCATTGTCAGCATTTAGCGGTAAAAAATTATTATATATATTTTGTTTTCATAATCCATCTGTGGGATATATGTATAAATTTTTTTTTTAAATTACAGGAAACACAAGCTGCAGAGGAGCTCCCTGAAGAAGGACGGGGTGGACAGATATCTGGAGTGGGCTCACAATTCGTAAGTATCCTGCATCAATCGCAGAAGCACAACATCACACTTCACACAATACATAGAAAACCATTTAGTACAGACATCACACAGCACACAACACATATGCCTACATCCCAATTTTTTTTTTCTTTTAGCCTCCCGAATCTGGTGCTCGTCCAAGAGGTCCTGGCAGTGCCTCCAGAATCATCGGCGTGAGAGACGCGGCGGTCACCATCGTGTAAGTATATATATATATTTTTTTTTTTTACTTGGTAGTGTGGAGGCTAATGTATTTTTTTTCTCTTTTTCTTTAACAGGCTTCACAGCGTGCTCCCGACTCCGACGGTGAGGAGGAGGGGTTGGATGTCGACCTCCTCATCGATCTGGTCCGACAAAGGGAGCTGCTGTGGAACATGGGGGACCGCCATGCTGATCTTATCGTGACACGTCAACTCTGGGAGGAAGTCTGTTCGCTACTGGTGGACCACTGGGAGGACCTCGATGTTCGGGCCCAGACTGAACACCGTAAGTACATACAGTTCAGGTTGCTGGTCCTCGTGGCCCCCACGGGTCATATTTTCAGGATTTCCTTTTGCGCAACACTATGGAAATCCTGAAAACATGACTCATGGGGGCCATGAGGACTGTAGTTTGGGAAACACTGATGTTGTATACTAACCAATTTGTGCTTTCTCGTTTCAGGGGAGAGAATTGTGTCTCACTGTCTGTGAGGGATTGCTTCAAGAAGGAGTTCAACAAGGAGATGTGGGCCCCGAGTGGATCTGCAGGACGCCGGAGCAAATACAAATATGCAAGAGCCCTGGCGTTCCTGCGGGCAACAATGGTCACCAGAAGGTAAATATTCAAAAGGAAATGTTAACATGTCTAACAACATTTTTTTTTTTCAGCCAGGGCCATTCCATATCTCTATATTAATTGTATTTTTTTCTCATTATTCCACAGCACGGTGACCAGCACTCGGGTGCCCGCAAAGTTGGACCCTTCTGGGGCGATCTCTCAGGAGACCGGCACCGAGGGACATTTCGACCGCCCTGGCCCATCCGCACCTTCCAGCTTTCCCTGACACGTGAGCCCTCTGTCCCCTCCACCAGCACTGGAGCATCGTGGCCGCCTGCATTACATGAATCTGCTGGTGAGGAGATAGCATTCCCTTTACCCCACCGTTCTGCCACTGGCACCTCTAGTACACCTGCGGCTACTGGGCGGCAGCGGCAGAGGGGTCAGGAAAGGAACTATGCGCCCGAGTTCTTGCATCTCAATGCATCTTTCCAGAATTGTCTAAAAATCTCATCTGAACAAATTGCCACAGGCATGAATCAGATAAACACCAACATTTTGTAGGTGAAGACACTTCTGCAAACCATGCATTCAGAAGCAAGAACTTCTCCAAATCACAGCTTTTTCAAGTCTGTAGCCAAGCGCATGGATACGCTATCTACTGACCAGCAGATGTATGTAATGCATACTAGCCACGCTGCTCTAGTGCAGGCTACCTCCCAACCTCCTCCACCCACCCCAGTCGTTCCTCCACCTGCCCCCCTCCAGCCACTGTCCCTCCTCCCGCTCCTATTCAATACCAGCCACCTCCCCAGTTCCAGCAACCTCCCCAGTACCAGCCACCTCCCCAGTTCCAGCCACCTACCCAATTCCAGTCACCTCCCCAATTCCAGTCACCTCCCCAGTACCAGCAACCTCCCCAGTACCAGTAACCTGCCCCGTACCACACTCCTGCCTCGTACCAACCTCCTTCCCCGTTCCAATTCCCAACCACATCACCGGCTCTTCCAGTCCCTGCCCCACCCTCCTCTCCACCACCTATCACCTGTTCTGCCTCCAACTTGTCCACCCATTCTCTTACTTTTTCCACCCTTCACCTCTTACTGTTCCTTCCCCACCACCATCCCAGTCCGCTCTCCACACTCCCAATGTCGAAGTGTCCCACAGCCCCTCCAGCAGTATTTCCACCCCACAATACACTAATTTATAGTTGTAAAATAAAATACGGATAATTTTTTTCAAAAAAGTTTATTAACAAACAACTGAAATTGTTGCAAGTTTATTAAAAAAAAAATTTCACAATAAAACTTTTATTGTTGGATTACAATTGTTGTCTGTCGTTTATTTCTAATATGTAAAAAATAAGGTTGTTAAAAAGGTACAAATTATTGGGTACACAAAAACACCAATATAACTTTGGGTGAAAGGTAAAATACACCTACATAACTTTGGGTAAAAGGTAAAAAAACACATACCGTATATACTCGTGTATAAGCCGAGATTTTCAGCCCATTTTTAGGGCTGAAAGTCCCCCTCTCGGCTTATACGTGGGTCATATACGGGGGTCGGCGGGGAGGGGGAGCGGGGGTGTCGGATCATACTCACACCTCCGCCGGCGCGGTCTCTGCAGCCCCCCTGCTTCTCCCACGATCTCCGGCTCCTTCCTGCAGCGGTCACATGGCACCGCTCATTAAAGTCATGAATATGCACATATTCATGACTTTAATGAGCGGTATCATGTGACCGCTGTAGGAAGGAAGCGCTGCGGAGACCGCCGGGAGAAGAGGAGAGGCTGCAGAGACGCGCCGGCGGAGGGGTGAGTATAGCGATATTTACCTGTCCCGTTCCACCGCTGCACGCTGCGTCCTCGTCTGACTCCTCTGGCTGTGAATGATCAGGCAGAGGGCGCGATGACGTCGTTAGTGCGCGCCGCGCCCCCTGCCAGATCATTCACAGCCAGAGGAGTCAGACGAGGACGCAGCGTGCAGCGGTGGAATGGGACAGGTAAATATCTCAGATGCCGGGGTCCTGAGCGAGCGGTGACACCGGCACCTGTCCCCCATAGCGCGCCGGTGTCACCGCCTGGTCAGGACACCGGCACCTGGCCCCCAGCGACGAGAGGTGAGTATGTCATTTTTTTTTGTAGCAGCAGCAGCATATGGGGCATAATTGTGCAGCATATGGGGGCATAATCTGGAGCATATGGGGGCATAATCTGGAGCATATGGGGCATAATCTGGAGCATATGGGGACATTATATGGAGCATATGGGGGCATAAACTGTGGAACATATGGGGCATAATCTGGATCATATGGGGGCATAATATGGAGCATATGGGGGCATAAGCTGTGGAACATATGGGGTCATAAGCTGTGGAACATGGGGCATAATATGGAGCATATGTGGGCATAATCTGGAACATATGGGGCATAATCTGGAGCATATGGGGACATTATATGGAGAATATGGGGCATAAACTGTGGAACATATGGGGACATAATCTGGAGCATATGGGGGCATAATATGGAGCATGTGGGGGCATAAGATGTGGAACATATGGGGGCATAATCTGGAGCATATGGAGGCATAATAGGGAGCATATGGGGGCATAAACTGTGGAACATATGGGGCATAATCTGGAGCATATGGGGCATAATCTGGAACATATGGGGCATAATCTGGAGCATATGGGGACATAATCTGTGGAACATATGGGGGCATAATATGGAGCATATGGGGGCATAATCTGTGGAACATATGGGGACATAATCTGGAGCATATGGGGGCATAAGCTGTGGAACATATGGGGACATAATCTGGAGCATATGGGGGCATAAGCTGTGGAACATATGGGGGCATAATCTGGAGCATATGTGGGCATAATCTGGAACATATGGGGCATAATCTGGAGCACATGGGGACATTATATGGAGAATATGGGGGCATAAACTGTGGAACATATGGGGACATAATCTGGAGCATATGGGGGCATAATATGGAGCATGTGGGGGCATAAGATGTGGAACATATGGGGGCATAATCTGGAGCATATGGAGGCATAATAGGGAGCATATGGGGGCATAAACTGTGGAACATATGGGGCATAATCTGGAGCATATGGGGCATAATCTGGAACATATGGGGCATAATCTGGAGCATATGGGGACATAATCTGTGGAACATATGGGGGCATAATATGGAGCATATGGGGGCATAATCTGTGGAACATATGGGGACATAATCTGGAGCATATGGGGCATAATCTGTGGAACATATGGGGGCATAATCTGGAGCATATGAGGGCATAATCTGTGGATCATACGGGGCATAATCTGTGGAATATATGGGGGCATAATCTGGAGCATATGTGGGCATAATCTCAAGCATATGGGGGCATAATCTGGAGCATATGGGGGCATAATCTGTGGAGCATATTGGGCATAATCTGTGCAGCATATGGGGGCATAATCTGTGGAGCATCATATGGGGTGTAAGGTTTCACTCACTCGGCTGCTTCAGTGGTAAATCAGGACGCACTTTTATATCAAAAGTTCATCAGGTTTATTACATCATAAACCTCCTGGTAACATACAATACAAATCTTCAATGCTTCAGCTCCAGCCTGGAGCCTCACTCCTCAGACACAGAGTCCTCTCTGTAATGTCTTGCCTGGACACATGGAAGTCTGTGCACACTGGTAGACTCCACAACACTCTCTCTCAGGTGCAAAACACACTCCATTACATAGGTGTAACTCCACCCACAGGTGAGGTCAGGAATCAGGATCACATGGTTAGATCACATGGTCATGACCTCACCACAGGTCCTTTAGACACACACCATTACATACAGGCTTTATCTTGGGTATTCAGACACATACCCCTTGGGTGGGTTTGTAGGTGACTGGACCCGCCCAGCTCTCCAAGTCACCTGGAAGCCTCCCAATTTATAGCACAATTCAGCAGTAGATCTGCTGAACCAAAACATATCCAGGCTTCCATCACAGGGCCACCCACCTCTGCGATACATACCGTCCATCCATCACATGCCTCCATGCATATCCCGAGGGCCGTACACAGTGCCCCCTAGCTGCATCAGGGGTCATTACACCACATACCTCCCGCCTCTGTTCAAACTTGTGGGGTTGAACACTTGTTACCCGACCAGAGATCCTTCTCGGTCGTTTCTGCCAGTCACACCGTCTCTCTAAGTCGGGCCCTGCTACTGATCTCTTTTGTAGGCGTCTGTCCTCCGACTCTGTCACATCTGTTGCTGACGCCCCCCTGTCAGACCACCCGCATCCCCAGCGGTCAGTACGGCATCGCAATTCTCTTGCACCCCTACGTCTTGGCTGGTCTGCGTCCTTTTCATTTTTTCCACTATAGGTTCTCCTACTTAGGTCACTCATCACTGAGCTAACTGAGGCATCACTACTTCTACCTCTTCTCCTCTCAATACCACGGGTTGAAGGTGGAGGCCATCTTCTTTCTATTTCCTGCAGGTTTCTGTTGACCTGGTCCCTCTCAAGTCGTAGCAGCTCTACTTCTCTTAGGTACGACACACGATACTCCAGGAGCATCCGGATATTCCCAAGGCTCTCCCTGGACCCGATAATGAGGAACGGAACCATCCCATCTTTAGCCACTACCTGGACTTCGTCATCAGCCAGAATCCTGACTCTCGTCACACCGGACTTATTCACCATCTCCTGCATCACTTTCCCGAGTCTTCCGATGACTTTCTTCACCAGACCTCTGGGCACTTGAACGATGTCTTCCATCAAGCCAAGCTGATTTTGAGCCTTTCTTGCTTGCTCCAGACGTTGAGCGGCTTCTTTATTTCTCAACAGGATCACCTGTTTCGTGCGGAGACAATGTAGGTGCATGTCCCTCAGGATAGCCACCCGCTTCATCGTGACTTCCCTAGTCGACAGTATGACCAACTGTTTCATCTCTGACACCCAGTTCACATTGCTTGCTTCTACTGCCTTTCTAAAGGCCTCATGCACCTCCTCAATGGCACACACTTCTCGCCTGTCTTCAGGTATTTCTATTACACACTTGAAAACGAACCCGTCACCTTCTTGGACAGACTGTTGTACCTCCTCGTCCAGAGCGTTAGTACGGTTTTCCAAGACCTCGATCTCCTTTGTGTGGCCATCTGCATGGCACTTCCCCTGCTGGATTTCTTCTCCCGTAGATTTCTGGAGCTGGACACCAGTCTCCTCCTGTATCTTGAGCATACGGAGAACTTCATCTCGCTCCTCTGCCAAACAGCGACACTCATCCTCCCTCCGGAGAAGCTCCTGCTGATGCTTCTCTTGGGCCTCTCTGAGCTTAGAGACTTCCTTCTCCAGCTCCTCCACTTTATGCTCAATCACTTGTCTTAGGACCCTTTCTCGCTCGACTGTCTCTTTCACTGACTCTTTAAGCAGCTCCATCTCATGGTCCTGCTCTCTTTTAGCCAGCACATGTCGCACCATCACCTCTTCAATTACTTTTTCAGATGGGCTTTCTTGCCCACCCACACTCTGCTTCTTCAGAGTTCCGCCTGTTCCGGCATCCGCAGATTCAACTATCTCACGACTCTCAGTAACTTCAGAGAGCTCCAGCTTACTGCACTCACTTTCCCTTGCAGTCCAGTCACAGTCTGCATAGGAGTCACTCCCACTCCCCCTGTCATCCTGGAACAGTACGTCCCTACTTAGACAGGTCTCTGCCCCCTTTTCTGGAGCTATACCGTTTCTCACGGTCACACGTCTTGTCACGTCCAAGTCCCCGAGTTGGTCTGACCCACACTTTCTTCTGGTCACCTGGGACTCTAGACTATCGATGTTAGGTGGAGATACCTCCTTTTCACACATGACATGACAAGGAACCACTACAGTCGCCTGCTGTGGGGCTCCCTTAGGGTCATTCGGTCTCTCCTCTGAGCAACCCCACACTTCATCAACCTCCCATGCATTTTCAAAAAATACAAAGTCCCGCTTCCTCTCATACGGGTACAATAAGTTCGGTGGTATACCGCCATTTTGATCCTCGACACTTGTGGACATCTCCAGCATCACTCTGTCCACCACATAGTCCACAGTGAGTCCATGGATGCAGCACACCTGGACCTTTTTCTCGGTCAGACAGAGAACTAGCGGAGTTCCTTTCAGAGTCACCTGACTCTTATGAGTCCAACCGTCCAGAGACTCCTTCCCGATGTAACATTACAGTACACACCTGTGGGCTGTTATCAAACGGGAAGTCTATGTCACATGCGGAATACGTATAACACTCACACCGCTGTTCCTCAGCCATGTCCACTGAGGTAACCGGTGCCACCCCTTTTGGAATCTCTACCCACTTTTGGGCCACCATCCCCTTTTGGGTTACCGCCCCCTTCTGGGACTTCGCCCCCTTTTGGGACACCATCTCAATTTGGGTTACCGCCCCCTTTTGGGACCCCGCCCCCTTTTGGGTAACCATCCCTGTTTTGGGTTGCCGCCCCCCTTTTGGGACTCCTCCCCCTCTAGGGACACCACCCATCACTGGGGTACACATCACGGCTCTTACAGGCCCCAGTCCACACAGTACCCTTAGACAGTGATTTTCACTTAGGGCGTGTACTGGCCCTTTAAGAGTTTGTGCGCCTCGGTTCACACTGTCCTTTTTTTTACCACACCAGCTCCTGCTGGCACTGTCACAGCTTCTGTTGCAGCCACCAACCACCAGCACCTCCAGATGCTGCTCATAAGCTGCTGTGACTGTTACTGCATCTCCGGCTGCTGCAGAACCTCTTGCTGCAACAGTCACTGTACCTCCTGCTACCACAAGTCTCTGCAAGCTTCCGCTGCGCCGTCTTGCCGCTTGTCACCTTCGTGACCCCACGAGTCACAGCCAGCCGCTTGTCACCTTCATGACCCCACGAGTCACAGCCAGCCGCTTGTCCCCTTCGTGGTCTCTGACGAGCCACAGCACACACCTTACACGTGTTCCAGAGAAATAAAAACACCAAAAAAAAAACAGTTTCTCACTGACCCGTCAGCACAACACAGACTCCCGTCTGTCACACTCTTGGCCACAGAGATTCCTGGACACCACCTCTCTCAGAGGCATCCCACAAGGACAAAAAAACAGTCTTTCACTGACCCGTCAGTACAACACAGACTCCTGTCTGTTACACTCTCAGCCAGAGAGATTTTCCGGACACCTCCTCTCTCAGAGGCATCCCACAGAGGAATAAAAACAGTCTTTCACTGACCCGTCAGTACAACACAGACTCCTGTCTGTTACACTCTAGGCCAGAGAGATTTTCTGGACACCTCCTCTCTCATAGAGGCATCCCACAAAGGAAAAAACAGTTTCTCACTGACCCGTCAGTACAACACAGACTCCTGTCTGTTACCTGTTGATCACTCAGGTTTCCGGACACCTCCTCTTCATAGAGGCATCCCACAAGGACAAAAACAATCTCTCACTGACCCGTCAGTACACCACAGACTCCTGTCTGTTACCTGTTGGCCACGCAGGTTTCCGGACACCTCCTTTGAGGTATCTTCTCAGCATGCTTTTTCCTCAATTTTCAATGACCCCGGTCAACATAACACAGACTCCTGTCTGTCACCACTGCTTAACAGCTTCTTCAGATACCTCATATCAGAGGCATCACATAAACATAGCCACAGTTTATTCGTGACCACTGGTCACACTCACGGTTTTCACAGACCGTCCGTTCCTCCTCTGGTTCCTGATTCCCAGTCCTGGAACATGTGCTCCTTGGGCCGCTGCCAGCATTCCATCCACCAATTGTAAGGTTTCACTCACTCGGCTGCTTCAGAGGTAAATCAGGACGCACTTTTATATCAAAAGTTCATCAGGTTTATTACATCATAAACCTCCTGGTAACATACAATACAAATCGTCAATGCTTCAGCTCCAGCCTGGAGCCTCACTCCTCAGACACAGAGTCCTCTCTGTAATGTCTTGCCTGGACACATGGAAGTCTGTCCACACTGGTAGACTCCACAACACTCTCTCTCAGGTGCAAAACACACTCCATTACATAGGTGTAACTCCACCCACAGGTGAGGTCAGGAATCAGGATCACATGGTTAGACCTCACCACAGGTCCTTTAGACACACACCATTACATACAGGCTTTATCTTGGGTATTCAGACACATACCCCTTGGGTGGGTTTGTAGGTGACTGGACCCGCCCAGCTCTCCAAGTCACCTGGAAGCCTCCCAATGTATAGCACAGCTCAGCAGTAGATCTGCTGAACCAAAACATATCCAGGCTTCCATCACAGGGCCACCCACCTCTGCGATACATACCGTCCATCCATCACATGCCTCCATGCATATCCCGAGGGCCATACACAGTGCCCCCTAGCTGCATCAGGGGTCATTACACCACAGGGGGCATAATCATTTTTCACCCTAAGCTTATACGCGAGTCAATAAGTTTTCCCAGTTTTTTGTGGAAAAATTAGGGGGGTCGGCTTATACACGGGTCGGCTTATACATGAGTATATACAGTACATAACTTTGGGTAAAAGGTACATAACTTTAACCTGTTTGCCAAAGTTGTGTCCCGGGTTGTGTAGTATCCAAAGTATTTCACCTTTTTCCCAAAATTGTGTGCCTTGTTAGGTAATCCCCAACAAGGTACCCAATTTTGGAAAATAGGTGAAATGCTTTGGGTAAGAAAAACCAACCAGGGACACAACTGTGGCCAAAAGGTTAAATACAGTAGAAAACCCACAAGAAGGTAGACAAGTTTGGTTTGAAAAGGTTTACTGTGGGTACAGAAGGTACATGAGTTTTAAGGTAACAAAGCAATTTCTCAAACTCTGTCATCCTGCCAGTCTAGTCTTCCTTGAGGTGACATAAAGTATTGGACAAAATTGTCCCTCATCTGTGAAACAGCCAGTGAACTTCGATTGGTAATATGATCGATTATATTCCTCACCAATCGTTATACCGATGCCTCTATCTTCTGCCAGTCATTACAGTGGTTACCCATCCACTACAGAATTCAATACAAACTTATTACCCTCACTCACAAAGCACTCCATGGCTCAGCACCACCCTACATCTCCTCCATCGTCTCAGCCTACCATCCTACCTGAGCCCTCCGTTCTGCTAATGACCTGAGGTTAGCATCCTCAATAATCAGAACCTCCCACTCCCGTCTCCAAGACTTTTCACATGCTGCGCCAATTGTTTGGAATGCACTACCCAGGTTAATACAATTAATCCCCAATCCCCACAGTTTTAGGCGTGCCCTAAAAATGCATTTGTTCAGACTGGCATACCACCTCAACGCATTAACCTAACTATCCCTGTTGGCCCATTCAAAAAAAATTTTCTACCATAATTAGGTACCTCTTATTATGTTCTCACCCGCTTTATGCATTTAATAGCCCTCTGTGTCTGTACTGTTACATACATTGGCTGTTAACTGGTTCATGCAGAATTACATGAACACCCGATTCTTACACTATGGCTGGTCTGAACAATGAAAGCAATTGTTACCATCCACCTTTTGTGTCTCCCCTTTTTCCTCATAGATTGTAAGCTTGCAAGCAGGGCCCTCATTCCTCTTGGTATCAACTTTTATCTGTGTTTATTGTTATGCTGTAATGTCTATTGTCTGTACAAGTCTCCCCTATAATGTAAAGTGCTGCGGAATATGTTGGCGCTATAGAAATAAAATTATTATTATTATTATTATTAATGTTCTGGTAGTCTTGCAAGGTTGTTTCTTCATACTGTTTCTCAATAGAAATTGGTTCCTTGCTGATCACAAAATTGTGTAGGACCACGCACGCTTGTATAACCTCGTCCACAGTCTCAGTCTTTAGCTTTATTGCAGTCAATAGGACACGCCATTTGGCTGTCAGAATCCCAAACGCGCTTTCCACCATCCGTCTGGCTCTTGTGAGGCGGTAATTGAAAATCCGTTTGGTTTGTGTCAATCCTCTGCTACTGTAAGGTTTCAAAAGGTGTTCCGACAGCTGGAAGGCTTCATCACCTACACATACAAAAGGCATAGGTGGCTCAGAGGTTTGAGGCAGCGGCCTAGGGGGTGGGATCTGGAAAGTGTTTCCGTACAGTCGCCGACCCATAGCAGACAGTTTGAAAACTTGGGAGTCATTGGACCGTCCATAAGCCCCAATGTCCACAGCAATGAATTTATATTCCGTGTCAACGATGGCCATGAGGACGACTGAAAAATATTTTTTATAATTGAAGAATTCCGATCCCGATCCTGCTGGCTTTACAATGCGGATGTTTCCCGTCAACAGCGCCCAGGCAATTGGGAAACTGGCATATCTGGAGAAACTTGTCCGCAATTTGAATCCACCTCTCTGTTGTTGGCTCTGGAACAAATTCTCCGACCAAAGAGTCCCACAGTGCACGGCAGGTGTGCTTGATAATTCCAGCTATCGTTGAAATTCCTAGTCGATACTGGAAATGTAGCGAGGAGAGCGATTCTCCAGTTGCAAGGAATCTTTAAAAAAAAAATTAGTTCAAAATTACAGCATTGCGTACCAAAACTCAGCTATAACAATTGGAGAAACTATAAAAAAATGGTTAAAAACTACCAGCAACAACATTCCAGTTACAAGTGTGCTCTCAAGCGAGCAGATCCAATACAAATAGCTTACCTTATAGTGACCATCAGACGCTCCGCCGGAGAAATTGAGAAGCGGCAATAGGTGTCGGATCTTCGGATTTGTTCTCCAATACGCTCCACCAAGAAATAAAAATTTTCTTTCTTCATCCGAAGATATGCAAAAAATTTCTCCGGGTTTTGTGTAAGCTCCATGCAGCGTGTAGAATACACCGCACGAGTTAGTCTCTGTGTTGTGATGGGGTGGATTCACCTACGGCGAAAAACCGGATCCGTCTCATCCGGTTTTACATTATATTTTATCAGGCGCAAAACGGATGTGTGAAAGTAGCCTAAGTGAAGGTGCAAAAAGTGCAAACAAAATCAAAAAAGGATAAGAAAAGATAATAAGACCTGGAGGTCAAAAAGATGTATAATATAACAGTATATCCCCTAGGCTATAGCCATGTAATGTAATTTCATGTAATTTCACAGCCAAAAAATATTTGTTCTGGTGTAACGAACACTGTGTGCAGGTGCGTGTGGCGCCATAACACTCAGGTGGCACAAATATCATATAAATTTTGTAGATTACTATTGTCAGAAAAATCTAAGAATAGTAGCGTGAAGAAAAGGAAGTGGAAGCCTGATGGTCTCGGAAGCCTACTGCTACAGGCAACACGCATGAACAAGACCCAACCAGGAGTCTACACATGTACAAAAATTATTGGCAGACACCGATAGAGTGGCATCAATTGCAATAAAGTAGAATTAATATAGTGGGGACCAACACCTCTTCCACTACAGCCAACCCAGAAGATGGAGACTGTAATGGGCAAGGTGGTGGAATCACTGTTCCGTATCACTCTGAGAGCCTGGAAGGGACATAACTAGGTGGCCTACCAAATCCCTACTCGGACAAGTGGCAGCAGGCGAAAACTGCGACCCAAGGAGGAGCAAAGATGGCACCAGGTGCTACTTCATGGCTGACCTACAGAAGGTGGCAGCTGACCCCCTTCAGTGGGTAAGCTGCTACAGCCCAAAGGAGGGATGAAAAATGCAGTCAGTCACTGTAGGGACTCTGGAACCACAGGTGCAGATGGGACCAGCTGAGAAACAGACAAGCACTGGCATGTGCGGACTGGACCAGGTGCTAGGCAGATGGGCACTGGCAGGTACGATCTGGGCCAGCTGATGGACGGAAGAGCACAGACAGGTATGAGCAGACAGGCACAAACAGGTAAGAGTGGACGGTACAGGGTAGACAAGCAGACAGGAGAACCTGGGAAACCTGACAACTAGCAAGCATGCAAGCAAGGCAAACTAACAATGTAGCTCAGGCACCTCCACATTGGAGGAAAAGCCTTAAATAGAAGGTGTTGCACAGCTATATGTTAGGAATACCTTAGGTTGATGTGGGTGGTCCCTTTAAGCATAGTTCTGGCCTACAACTGAACATTGGTGGACACCGACACATAGGGGGCGAAATGAGGAGGTGGTGTGTGAGTGAAAGACACTAAATGTCCTGTCTGTTAGGTACGAGGAGATCAAACATAGGGCCAAGTCTGTAATGTCGATAGATCAGAAAGTCTGTAGTAAAAGGGAATGGTCCACTTTGTCAAAGACAGATTCCAGGTCCAGGAGAAGGAGGAAGACAAACTCGTGTCACTTTCATTTGGTGGTGAGTAGGTCGTTGGTGAATTTAGTCAGGGCAGTTTCAGTGGAATGGTGCAGTCTAAAGTCAGATTGCAAGCGGTCAAACAGGAAGCAAGAGGAGAGGTGGGAGGACAGTTCAAATTGGATGTGTTGTTCCAGTAGTTTGGAGGCATAAGGAAGAAATGATATGGGGCAATAGGTAGACACAGAGGATGGATCAAGGGTGGGCTTTTTGAGGATGGATGTGATGTTCCAATCAGGATGGAAGACACCAGTTGTTAGTGACAGGTTGAAGAAGTGGGATAGGCCTGTGATGAAGAGTGTTCTGCCCATTCATGAGCAGCAAGATAAAATTTATAGCGTAGTACCAGTTACAGCCTTCAGAGGTCATTAGTTACCCATTTATCTTGTTTCTGTGTATAAGAGAATTTCTCCTTTAAGGAATAGTGTGTTCTGCTTAGAACCTCCCCCTCAGTTTCCTACAGAAGAATATCTGCAGACATGTTTTCCCGGGCTTTCTGAGTCATACACATGTGTTCTGGCTCTCTCCTGTCAGTGGATTCCGGTGAGAGTCATAATACAACTATGTGTTTGTGCAATGTATCTGTATATGCTAGCTATTGTACAGCCACCGTGCAGTATGAAATGTATCTTCTAGTTTAGTTGTAATGCTCTTTGCACTGCATTCAGATAGATGCAATTCTGTTTAGAGTAGTACAATGCTGACAGCCTGAACTTTGCTAATAATAATAATTTTATTTCTATAGCGCCAACATATTCCGCAGCACTTTACATTATAGGGCGGACTTATACAGACAATAGACATTACAGCATAGCAATAAACACAGATCAAAATAGATACCAAAAGGAATGAGGGCCCTGCTCGCAAGTTTACAATCTATGCTATGTGTTTTACTGTCACCGTGCAGCCTCTGTAATGTGAGTTCCTGATATAATTGCACTCTGTATTATGCTGTTGTTTGTGTAATGTGTCAGTATAGACATAGGCTATTTATTTCTATGTAGTTTTTACCCGTTATCGTTCACATCGTCATCTCAATAAATATAGACTTAAGAATCCATACAGACTGTTTACTGGGAAGTAGACGAGGGTTTAGCGGAATGCTGAAATCCACAAAGCACCATACGTGGAGGAAGGAAGAAAAGTAAAAACGGACCACCGGTCGTAGGCAGTGATTGCACAGACTGTACGAGACCACTACCACCCAGACTGCACCGCATACAGGTATTAATGCAGCCGCCATAGAGCCGCGGAGTACAAGAGTCCAGGCCCCAGTAAGAATGGATTAGCTGCCTTCAGTGAAAATGATAGCCAGTCGCAGGCTGTAGTTGATCAGACTGTACAGGACCGCTAAAACCCACACTGCTCTGCATACGGGTATCACAGCAGCCACCATTGCAGCCCGCCAACAAGTGCTACACCATTCCCACCACGTGGAAGCCTGCCCATGCTTAGACTCACTTTCCCGCCAAAATACTTAGAAGTATGCAGCTAAGCGCACAATGTCTCAAACTGACACATCCTCACTCAAAACAAGGTCATGAACAAGCTCTAGCCAGTCGTCAACAGCAGAGCTTGCTGCTGTCGCTTGTGCCGAAGTGGCCAAAACAAGATCCTCCTTTGCCGAACAAGAGATGCATCTAAAGCTGAGACAAGCAGAGCATGAAGCAGCAAATGCACGTTTAAAGGCAGAGCAAGAGGCGGAGAGTGCGCACCTGTGAGCGGCTCTAGAAAGACTTGTGACAGACAAAGAGACAGTAGCTGCAATAGCTAAGGCAGAGTACTTGGAAGCTTTGAAAGATCCTGATTGTGAGAGACGCAGCAACATTCTCAGAACAGATGTAGAGCAGCAAGATCCAGAGCAGTGCGTCGCAGAGTACGTCCATAAACATTCCGGCATGAATGACAGCCCTGACATCCTACCTCTACCAGCCTATGCCGATTACCAGCGATCTAACCCCGAACTTCACTACTACAAACAAGGATACATCCAGCAAAGAGATGTCGACCACAGCTACTGTTCCACCAAGCAGAAGGTACAGCTCCCGTCCCGTCTTAAAGAGACACCTTCTTCACCGGAAAGGTACTGTACAGACTATCCGAAGTCCAGGAGCGTCTCACAGGAGTGGTGATACACCACACACTAGATATGATTGTAGCACACCGGCTCGTACCAGAACTGACCAAGCCACAATGGACTTTGCAAAGTTCTTTGCCCGCCGAGAACTGGTTACAAAAGGACTTGTAAAGTTCACCGATAAACCCGAAAACTATAGGTCATAGCGAGCTTGGTTCCAGAACACCATTCATGGTCTGGACCTTTCTAGCAGTGAAGAGTTAGATCTCCTAGTAAAGTGGCTCGGAAGTAAGTCGGTTGAGCATGCCAAAAGACTAAGAGACATTAATATAAAGCATCCACACACAGGTCTACCTAAAGTGTGGGAAAGACTTGATGAATGCTATGGGACCGTCAAAGTCATAGAGAATACTTTATATAAAAGAATTGATGATTTCCCTAAGATAGGGCCTAAAGGTTATCAAAACTTTAGAGAATTGAGTGATTTATTGATAGAGTTACAGGTTGCCCAGGAAGAAGGAGACTTGCCCGGATTGGCATTCTTAGACACCGCTAGGGGTGTCAATCTGATAATGCAAAAACTTCCTTACAACCTACAAGAAAAGTGGGTTACATATGGTTCACGGTATAAGCAAACTCATATTGTACCGTTCCCTCCTTTCACTGTATTCATAGATTTTGTCACCCAGCAAGCTAAGATCAGAAATTACCCTAGTTCTGACTTCACTCTGACATGCTCCACTGCCCCAGTGAAAAACCCAGTAGGACACCCGTGGCAGTCCACAAAACTAATATTGTTTCCACAGGCCCTCCTCACAGTGAGAGTAAGCCCCCTCCAGAAAAGAACAAACCCCAGGATGTCAGTAAGCCGTGTCCTCTACACAGGAAACTACATCCTCTACTAAAATGCAAAGCCTATAGGAAGAAGTCTTTGGAGGATCACAAAGGTTTCCTCATGGAAAACAACATCTGCTTCAAATGCTGTGTCACAACCTCTCACCTCGCCAGGAACTGTGAAGCTAGCGTGATATGTGCAGAATGCAGCAGCACGGATCACAATACAGCTTTGCACCCTGAACCACCTCCATGAGTGTTGTCGCAAGCAGAGGAGCACGATGGAAAGTAGAAGAACACTGACAAAGACACCCCTGTGGTCATCTCTCAATGTACAGAGATCTGTAAGGGACTCACAGGAGTAAGATCCTGTTCAAAAATCTGCCTTGTCCGAGTCTACCCAGCAGGCCGCAGGGACAAAGCCCTTAAGATATATGAAATCCTGGATGACCAAAGTAATAGGTATTTAGCCAAGTCCATCTTCTTTCACAATTTCAGCATTGTAGGCCCTGGTTCTCCCTACTCCCTGAGGACGTGTTCAGGTACCATTGAGACGGCGGGGAGGAAAGCAACCGGATACAACGTGGAGTCCATAGATGGCCAAACCTGCCTATCACTACCGACCATCCTGGAGTGCAACCAGATCCCCGACAACAGATCAGAGATCCAGAAGCCCCAATAGCTTTACTCCTGGGGAGAGATATACTACGAGTCCATAAGACTAGAGAATATATCAATGGCTTCTGGAGCGCTCCATACGCACAGAGGTTCGACCTTGGATGGGTCATTATAGGACACGTCTGTCTAGGAGGAGCACACAAGCCGGCCTCAGTTAACAGTATGTTTACCAGCACACTAGAAAATGGACTAAAATGAATTACCGAGCAGCACTCCCCTACCTTGCCCTTTCTCAGTTCCTACCAATGAAGACCACACCTGTGAAGGTGAACAAGACCACATACGATGTACTGTTTTCCACAGGACAAAGAAAGAGAACAAGGTAGCAATGTCTGTAGAAGACAGGATGTTCTTGGACATCATGGATAGACAAATAGTCAAGAACAAGTTGAACAGTTGGGTTGCACCTCTACCATTTCAACCTCAGAGAAGACGCCTACCCAACAACAGGGAACTGGTCTGCAGCTGATTCATCTCCCTCAGGCACAAGCTTCAAAAATTACCTGAGATGAAGGAACATTTCTTTACCTTCATGGGGAAGATATTCCAGAACAACTACACAGAGATTGCACCTGAACTTCAGCTTTCAGAGGCGTGTTGGTACTTGCCCATCTTCGGAGTGTACCATCCTAAGAAGCCAGGTCAAATAAGAGTGGTATTTGACTCAAGCGCCAAATGCAAAGACGTCTCATTGAATGAGGTCCTACTGTTGGGCCCAGACCTCAACAAAAGACTTCTAGAAGCACTATAGAAGCATTATAGGATCCAATTCAAAGTGCTGGTTCTCACCCACAAAGCTCTCCACAGTGCAGCACCCCCCTACATCTCCTCCCTCATTTCTATCTATCGGCCTAACCGACTGCTGCGCTCTGCAAACGACTTTCGACTAACCTCTGCACTAATTCGTACCTCCCACTCCCGACTCCAAGACTTCTCCCGCACTGCACCAATCCTCTGGAATGCTCTACCCCAAGAAATTAGGACTATCCACAATTTGCATGGTTTCAGGCGCTCCCTCAAAACACATCTGTTCAGAGCGGCCTATCACAGTCATTCTCTGTGTAAGTGTGTGTGTGTGTGTGTAGCCCATTCACTATCTCCATCCATCCCTCACTCCCTCAAGATGGCTGGACCATCATTGTAAATGCACCATTGTATATACACCCCTGTACTTTGTATCTCCCCCACCTCATTGTAGATTGTAAGCTCTCACGAGCAGGGTCGTCTTATTTTGCTTTAATTATTGTATTGTTAACGTTGTTACTTATGACTTGTGTTTTGAAACTGTTAAACTGTAAAGCGCTGCGGAATATGATGGCGCTATATAAATAAAGATTATTATTATTATTATTATTAAGCACTACTTTCCACAGAGATGCGGTGGCATTTATGGCTGACATACAACAGATGTTCCACTGTTTTCTCGTCAAAGAGGAACACATTAACTACTTGAGGTTCTTCTGGTATCGCAACAACCACCCGAACAAAGACATCGCAGAGTACCGGATGAGGGTTCACATCTTCAGAAACAGCCCTTCCCCAGCAGTTGCTATCTACGGCCTCCGAAATTCAGCCAAAGTACGGGTCAGACGTCAAAGCCTTCGTAGAAAAGGACTTCTATTTAGATGACTATTTGAAGTCCAAATGAAGCTGCAATCAGTCTACTAAAAAGAGCTCAAGAAATGCTTGCTCAGTCTAACCTAAGATTACACAAGATTTCCTTCAACAGCCGAGAGTTGATGGAAGCCTTTCCCTCTCAAGACTATTCCAGCGATCTATAGGACTTAGACCTAAGCATCGATTCCCTTCCCATGCAGCGGAGCCTTAGATTGCTTTGGGATCTGAAGATGGATGCCTTCACCTTTCAGATCTGCAAAGATGAGAAACCCTTCAAGCGCAGAGGAGTTCTTTCTTTCGTGAATAGTCTATACAACCCCCTGGGGTTCGTAGCTCCAGTAATCATCCAAGGAAAAATGATGCTAAGAGACTTCACCCAAGACACGTCTGATTGGGACGATCCACTTCCGGCAGAAAAGGCTGACCTGTGGGCAGAGTGGAGGAAGTCTCTCGAAGCCTCGACCGACCTTCGTGTGAAACAACAGTATGCTCCTGTGCCATCCACAGAAGTCAAAACACAAAGACTTTTTATCTTCTGTGATGCATCAGTCAAAGTGATCGCAGCAGTAGCGTACTTCAAAGCCATAGATGTAAACGAACAGAGCCACATCGGGTTTGTGATTAGTCGGACTAAACTGGCGCCACTCCACGAACACGCGATACCCAGACTGGAACTCTGTGCCGCCATCCTTGCAGTTAAGTTGGCCGAGCTTATCTCAGATGGGATGAATCTGGAGATCAAAGATGCAGAGTTCTACACCGATAGCAAGGTGGTACTAGCATACATCTGCAACGAGACGCAACGCTTCTATGTCTACGTCAGAAACCGGGTACTGAGGATAAGAAGAATCACATGCCCTAATCAGTGGCACTACATACCTACTCACCACAATCCTGTAGACCATGCGACTAGATCCGTTGCACCAAGTCATCTTAAGGACACTACATGGTTCACAGGCCCTGCCTCTTTGAACAATTTTATGCCCCACATCAACAGGCCTGATGCATTCGAACTAGTGGATCCAGATACTGATGAAGAGCTCCGTTCTCGAGTGTCTGCTCTACATACAGTGATTTCAAGTCATCACATTGAATCTCATTGGTTCAGCAGGTTCTCAACCTGGAAGTCACTTGTTCAAACCATCGCTTGTCTACTTCATGTGGCCCAGTCCTACAAGTCAGCACTACCTGCAAGCCAGAGACCTTGTAAAGTTTAGCATCACTGCAAGCATGCATTTACTGCTCTCAACCTGGAAAGAGCCAAGGTTACAATACTTCGGGTTGTACAAATGGAAACCTATACCAGAGAAATAGACAACCTCAATAAGGGACAACCCGTTCCTGGAGACAGTGTGCTGAAGAAGCTCGATCCAATTGTCTACCAAGACGGGCTGCTGAGAATAGGTGGCCGTCTACAAGAAGCTGAGGTAGAAGTTTCAGAAAAACACTTGGTAATAATTCCTGGACGTCATCACGTCACAACCCTGCTCATTCAGCATCATCATGACTTAGTGAGACACCAAGGCCATTTGTTTACTGAAGGGAATCTACGGGCGGCTGGACTATGGATAGTCGGAGCAAAGAGAAGCGTGAGAAAACTCATCTTCAATTGCGTTACGTGTTGCAAACTCCTTGGCATGTTCTAAAATCCGAAGATGACCATTCTTCCACCCAACAGACTTAGTAATGAACCCCCCTTCACCAACGTTGGACTAGACGTATTCGGTCCTTGGTCTGTGGCTACACGAAGCACTAGGAAGATCCATACTGAAGCAAGGTGTTGGGCAGTTCTATTCACTTGTCTGTCCATCAGAGCCATTCATATCGAAGTAATCAAATCTATGGATACTTCGAGTTTTATAAATCCGATTCGAAGATTCATCGCAATCAGAGGCCCTGTGAAACATATTCGCCCTGACAGCGGTACAAATTTCGTCGGAGCAGCAAGAGAACTCCAAATCCCTTCCAATTTAGACATCCTTAATGTTGAAAGGTACCTAGGTGAGCAGGGATGCACCTGGACTTTCAATTTACCACACGCTTCACAAATGGGAGGTGTCTGGGAAAGAATGATAGGGATAGCAAGCAAAATACTAGATTCTATCTTTTTACAAGTGAACACCAGACTCACATACGAGAGTTTAACTACATTCTTGGCCGAGGTCTCAGCTATCATGAACGCCAGGCCACTGACAGCACTTTCCAGTGATTCCGAAGACCCAACAGTCCTTACTCCTGTAACGTTACTTATGCAGAAAACCTGTGTCCCAAGAGCTCCATTCGGAGAATTCAACGAAAAAGACCTCTACAGACGACAATGGAGGCAAGTACAAAGCATGTCCAATGTCTTCTGGGACAGATGGAAGAAGCAATATCTCTCTACTTAGCAAACCAGGACAAAGTCGCAAAAAACACCCAAACATCCAACCTGGCAATGTTGTACTCGTCAAAGACAGTCAGTCGCAACGAAACGAGTGGCCACTCGGCCTATTCACCACGCCCCTTCCCAGCAAGGACAGGAAAGTGTGCAAAGAAGAGATCAGATTGTGCAAGCTTGGGGAGAACAAACTGTTCCTCAGGCCAGTTACTGAACTTGTGATGTTTTCCCCAAAAGAACCAAATAGTGGCATCCGTTGATGCCAAGCGGGTAGTGTTCTGCCCATTCATGAGCAGCAAAATAAAATTCATAGTGTAGTACCAGCTACAGCCTTTAGAGTTCATTAGATACCCATTTATCTTGTTTCTGTGTATAAGAGAATAGTGTGTTGTGCTTAGAGAAGAATATCTGCAGACATGTTTTCCCCTGCTTTCTGAGTCATACACGTTCTGCTCTCTTTCTTCACTTCAATTTCTCCTCTTGTCAGTGGATTCTAGTGAGAGTCATAATATAGCTATGTGTTTGTGCAATGTATCTGTATATGCTAGCTATTATGCAGCCACTGTGGAGTATCCTATAAGTGCAATGTATATTTTAGTTTAGTTGTAATGCTCTTTGCACTGCATTCAGATAGATGCATTTCTGTTTAGAATAGTACAATGCTGGCAGCCTGAACTTTGCTATGTGATGTACGTTACTGTGCAGCCTCTGTAATGTGAGTTACTGATGTAATTGCACTCTGTATTATGCTGTTGTTTGTGTAATGTGTCAGTATTGACATACACTGTTTATTTCTTTGTAGTTTTTACCCGTTATCGTTCACATCGTCATCTCAATAAATATAGACTTAAGAATCCATACAGACTGTTTACTAGAAAGTGGACGAAGGTTTAATCGTATGCTGAAATCGAAAGAGCACCATACGTGGAGGAAGGCAGAACAAAGAGTCTGGTAATGTTTGGAATGAGTTAGGACGTTATTGTGTCAAGTTCACAGGTGGTGAGGCAAACTATTCAGCTGAGATGAGAGGGAGGGGTACTGGTGGACACAGTAAAGAATTGAAAGTACTGAATAGCTGTTTAGGGTTATGAGACAGGTATGATATGAGGGATGAGAAGTTGATTTGTTTTGCTGCAGTCAGAATTTTCGCAGCATTTTTACAACTTCTGTTACTGGACGAGCAACTCCACTCCCTTTCTTTGGCAGCCGTGCAACTGTACACTTTGTAGATGAGGGCCATAAAGAACATGTGCTCCAGTAGATGGCAAGCGCTGCTTCAAGTGGCCTCTGCTCCTCTTCCTCCATCTTAACATCACACACAGTACAGTCCTCAGTGGTGGCAATTACCCTTTCTTTACCACACATCACAACTCTCCAAGCACCTAACTGACTGTTGGGAACCTCAGATGGCTGAGTCTGCAGATCTCTTCACACACAGCATGCCATTGGCACAGTAAGTGTACTCTAAAGATTCACATAGTCAAAAGGAGGAAATAATCTGCACCGATCGCCAAATTTTTTCTCACTTTGAACCAAACCCTTGCCAACAGACATGAACCCTGTTGGGTTAAGGAGATCCATTTGTGACGAGACTAAGATATTTGGGGCGCTTGCAGACTGTACTGTGTTGTCAAGGCAGGAAGAGGAGAGTGACTCTCAGGGTGAGGAGTGGGGGAACAGAGAGGATGATGAGGTAGTAGATCACACTTGGTGTAAACCCAGAGGCATGCAGCTGAGTAGCTCAGCAGAGGAGGAGTAGGAAGATGAGGAGGTTACGTAGACACAAAGTTATGCAACCATGACAACCAATGCATCCTGAGGCCCCACTCTGTCAGTGGACAGCAGCATTTGTGGTTCTGCAGTTGCGTAGCTTGGGTCTTTTTTCAGACTGGCAAAATCATGTGTCAACTTTTTTAAAAACAACCTGGTAAAGTAAATATATGAAATAATTTCAGTACTACATGCATGACCTGGCACATGCGCTATCAACACACGTTAATCTGGTAATGTCACTGTGCTAAAATGCAGACTAGCGGATCTAGCCATCCACCATCCACCCCATCAACCCCATCTTTTGATTCTTCCTCCTCCCTCACCATGGCACGTGTTGTCACGCAAGTCTCTGGCCGAAAAGCCTCCACTTCTTTACCCCTACAGATGTGGTGACTGAGAGCCTGTCAGCTGATATGGAATTGGACATGCCTGCTAATTTTGACTGATCTTACATACCAAGCACACCCCATTTTTCTCAATTCACTGTAATATCTCCGGCTGCACCTCTCTCACAGTCGTGTTCATCCTAATCCACCCTGTGTCAACACAGCACCAAAGCCTTGTTTGTGCAGTTGTGCTCACGTAAAAGATTCTTTACTCCTACAAATGGCAAAGTTAACAGCTTGAATTTCACCATCTTCAATCTACTAGTAATAATAACCTTTATTTATATATGGTATACACATTCCGCATAGCTTTACAAGTCAGCATTTCATATAAAACATTCAAAAGTTACCAAATTTAACCTCTTAGTGACAGAGTCAATTTGCAGCTTAATGACCAGGCCAATTTTTACAATTCTGACCACTGTCATTTTGTGAGGTTATAACTCTGGAACGCTTTAACGGATCCGGCAGATTTTAAGACTGTTTTTTCGTGACTTATTGTACTTCATGGTAGTGGTAAAATTTCTTCAATATGACTTGGTTTATTTATGAAAAAACAAAAATATGATGAAAATTGTGAAAATATTGCAATTTTCAAAATTTAAATTTGTATGCCCTTAAATCAGAGAGATATGTCACAAAACATACTTAATAAATAACATTTCCCACATGACTACTTTGCATCAGCACTATTTTGGAACAATCTTTTTTTTTGTTAGGAAGTTATAAGGCTTAAAAGTTGACCAGCGATTTCTCATTTTTACAACAAAATTTACAAAACCATTTTTTTTAGAGACCACATCACATTTAAAGTCACTTTGAGAAGTGTAAATGACAGAAAATACCCAAAAGTGACACAATTCTAAAAACTGGATGCCTCAAGGTGCTCAAAACCAGATTCAAGAAGTTTATTAACCCTTTACGTGCTTCACATGAACTGAAGCAATGTAGAAGAAAAAAAATTAACATTTAACTTTTTTTTTACAAACATTTAAATTCAGAACCATTTTTTTATTTTTACAAGCATAAAAAGTGAAAATGAATCACAAAATTTGTTGTGCAATTTCTCCTGAATGCGCCGATACCCCATATGTGGGGGTAAACCACTGTTTGGGCGCACGGCAGAGCTTGGAAGGAAAGGAGTGCCATTTGACTTTTTCAACGCAGAATTGTCTGGAATTGAGATCGGACGCCAAGTTACGTTTGGAGAGCGCCTGATGTGCCTAAACAGTGGAAACCCCCACAAGTGACACCATTTTGGAAACTAGGCCCCTTAAGGAACTTATCTAGATGTGTGAAGAGCACTTTGAACTCACAAGTGCTTCACAGACGTTTATAACGCAGAGGTGTGAAAATAAAAAATCATTTTTTTTACAAAAATCTTTCTTTTTTTCCACAAAAATGATTTTTTTAGCCCTCATTTTTTATTTTTCCAAGGGTAACAGGAGAAATTAGACACCCAAAGTTGTTGTGCAATTTGTCCTGAGTACGCTGATGCCCCATATGTGGGGTTAAACCACTGTTTGGGTGCACGGCAGAGCTCAGAAGGGAAGGGCACCGTTTGACATTTTACGCAAAATTGGCTGGAATCAATGGTGGCACCATGTCGCATTTGGAGACCACCTGATGTACAGTTAGGTCCATATATATTTGGACAGAGACAACATTTATCTAATTTTGGTTCTAGACATTACCACAATGAATTTTAAACAAAACAATTCAGATGCAGTTGAAGTCCAGACTTTCAGCTTTCATTTGAGGGTATCCACATTAAAATTGGATGAAGGGTTTAGGAGTTTCAGCTCCTTAACATGTGCCACCCTGTTTTTAAAGGGACCAAAAGTAATTGGACAAATGACTCCAAGGCTATTTCATGGACAGGTGTGGGCAATCCCTTTGTTATGTCATTCTCAATTAAGCAGATGAAAGGGCCGGAGTTGATTTGAGGTGTGGTGTTTGCATTTGGAAGGTTTTGCTGTGAAGGAAACATGTGGTCACAGGAGATCTCCATGCAGGTGAAACAAGCCATCCTTAAGCTGCAAGAACAGAAAAAAAAACATCCAAGAAATTGCTACAACATTAGAAGTGGCAAAATCTACAATTTGGTACATCCTGAGAAAGAAAGAAAGCACTGGTGAACTCATCAATCCAAAAAGACCTGGGAGCCCACGGAAGACAACAGTGGTGGATGATCGCCGCATACTTTCTTTGGTGAGGAAGAACCCGTTCACAACATCAACTGAAGTCCAGAACACTCTCAGTGAAGTAGGTGTATCTGTCTCTAAGTCAACAGTAAAGAGAAGACTCCATGAAAGTAAATACAAAGGGTTCACATCTAGATGCAAACCATTCATCAATTCCAAAAATAGACAGGCCAGAGTTAAATTTGCTGAAAAACACCTCCAGAAGCCAGCTCAGTTCTGGAAAAGTATTCTATGGACAGATGAGACAAAGATCAACCTGTACCAGAATGATGGGAAGCCAAAAGTTTGGAGAAGAAAGGGAACGGCACATGATCCAAGGCACACCACATCCTCTGTAAAACATGGTGGAGGCAACGTGATGGCATGGGCATGCATGGCTTTCAATGGCACTGGGTCACTTGTGTTTATTGATGACATAACAGCAGACAAGAGTAGCCGGATGAATTCTGAAGTGTACCAGGATATACTTTCAGCCCAGATTCAGCCAAATGCTGCAAACTTGATTGGACGGCGCTTCATAGTACAGATGGATAATGACCCCAAGCATACAGCCAAAGCTACACAGGAGTTCATGAGTGCAAAAAAGTGGAACATTCATCAATGGCCAAGTCAATCACCAGATCTTAACCCAATTGAGCATGCATTTCACTTGCTGAAATCCAGACTTAAGAGGGAAAGACCCACAAACAAGCAAGACCTGAAGGCTGCGGCTGTAAAGGCCTGGCAAAGCATTAAGAAGGAGGAAACCCAGCGTTTGGTGATGTCCATGGGTTCCAAACTTAAGGCAGTGATTGCCTCCAAAGGATTCGCCACAAAATATTGAAAATAAAAATATTTTGTTTGGGTTATGTTTATTTGTCCAATTACTTTTGACCTCCTAAAATGTGGAGTGTTTGTAAAGAAATGTGTACAATTCCTACATTTTCTAACACATATTTTTGTTCAACCCTTCAAATTAAACGTTACAATCTGCACTTGAATTCTGTTAATACACAGAAGGAAATAGCAGCCAAGAAATCCCATAAAAATTACTTTATTAACAACGTATATTTAAAATTACATAGGATAGGTAATTCGAACATCTGGGGAAAGTCATAAGGAATGCCAGTATAATCCCTCCATGAGGATCTGGTCAAGACCAAATACGGTAGCTGATAATACAATCAAAGTTCTCTACACACATGTGCTGCACATATAGACCACTTGCAGTAATAGCATAGTGCTAGATAATATAGACATAATGAACCCAGCCTATAGTGCAATACTACCTTTAACAGAGGTATAGCTCAGCCTTCAGATCAGGACCCAGATCCACCCCAACGCGCGTTTCGGAGCTGCTCTTTGGCAGTTTCCCTATTAGTCCTATTTATTTTGATTATAATCATTGGTATAACTTGGGGTGATGTTTTCCACCTATATTCTGTTACATGTATTTATTGCTGTGTTATGCACAGGTTTTTTCTTGGAGGACACCATGGACTATAAAGCAAGGGAGAAAAATTGGCTTGCACATATGGATAAGGTGTTTGGTGCTTCTGGGGGAGGCACGACACAACCAGTGGGTGATCAAGGTTTGGAGGACAGAATGTCACATATGAAGACTCTATTAATGAAAAGATCTAGATTGTGGTGGAACCGTCTCTTTTTGGAGAAATACACTGCCAACAAAATGATCCCAAGAGGTCTTAGAGTGAGAGTTATTCCCACCTTCCCTGTAACTGATACTCAGTTTAAAACTAAATGGGAGGAGGCCTGTGACACATGTTCAACAACTCTAATCAATCTTCTAATTAGCAATAATTCAGATAACATTGCTGAATTGGACAAAATGATTGATAGCTTTCAAACAGATATTAAAAAAGATTGTCCAGTAGATAAATTACAAACGTTTGAAAGTGATTTGGATAAAAGTATGGACACTTTGGTAAAGAAAATACAGACCAATCAATTATCTAAATATAATCGGGACCTACGTGATTATCAGAATAATAAGGTCTATTTATGGCGGAGTTCGAATCCCTCGAATCTACGTAGGATGTCTTCCTGCACATCGGTAGCATCATCAGGTGGTCAATCAGATACGTCTTCTGCTTCTGGAAATATATCTGGAGTTAATGACACACACAGATTACGTGACCATGCGTTTCATCCCTATAGAAGACGTCCATTTGATACTTTTGACAACAATCGGAGAGACAATAAGGTGATTAATCTAAGTGAACATGTGTTCACTGATATTGATCTCTCTTTACTGGGTAAAGGTCTTTCCTTTTCTCCCACACCAGGGTATGACAATTTCTTAGTGGTGAAGGATTTGCACATGTTTGCACGGTCACTGCTATTCAGAAGGTATTTTTTCAATGAGGAAATTAACAATATCTTTCCTACAGAAGAGGAGCAGGAGGCAGTGAGAACGTTGGAGGAGTTGGCTATTGAACACAGGGAAGGAGGTAAGATCCCTCCATCTATTCGTCCGAGATCTACTAAATTTCCTCCTTTTACTTCTTGTCCAAGCATAGATATGTTTGTTAAGGTGGTGGCCGAGGATCTGAATGCAATACCTATTAGTGGAGGTACGGATAATTTAACTAAGCAGGAACGCAGCAGACTTAAATTTTTGAGAAATCTGTCGGATGTGGTTATTAAACCAGCTGACAAGGGTGGTAACGTCGTTGTGTGGCCTAGAGAAATGTATGAGAGAGAAGTATTTAAACAACTCAATACTCCTATGTGTTATAGGAAATTGACATACAACCCCCTCTCTGCATTTATGTGTAAACTAGATACTATACTGAAAAGGGCACTAGACAATGACGTTATCACCAAGGAGTTGGCGTTGGCATTGAGTGTTAAAGAACCCACCATTGCTACATTATATCTGTTGCCTAAAATACATAAAGATCTGAGGTCACCACCTGGCAGGCCTATCGTGTCTGGTAGAGGAAACTATCTCGAGAATATTAATAGATGGATAGAACACTACCTGCAGCCACTAGTGTCCAGTCTTCCCTCGTTCCTTTAGGATACGGGAGACTTGCTGCGGAAGGTCGATGGACTGTGCCTTGAGGGTGACACTCTACTGGCATCCCTTGATGTTGAGTCCCTCTATACAAGCATCCGCCACACAGATGGTCTAAGGGCGGTTAAATTCTTTTTGGCTACCTCTACACTATCAGTAGGTTTAAGGGACCTCATCTTGGAGCTTTTGGAGTTCACCCTCACTCACAACTTTTTTGTGTTTAAGGGGTCCTTCTACCTACAGCTCCAGGGTACAGCTATGGGGGCGGCCTTCGCGCCCTCCTATGCTAACCTGTTCCTGGGGTTGTGGGAGAGGGACCTCTTTATGTCTGACGGATTGGGGTCTGTGGAGCGTGTCCTATTTTGGGCACGCTACATCGACGACATCTTTTTCGTCTGGCATGGCAACTCCATGGACCTCTCGCAGTTTGTTTCGTATCTGAATGACAACGATTTGAATATCAAACTTACCCCGGTGTGTGACAAAAACAAGATTGACTTTCTGGATGTCTCTATCTATAGGGATGACACAGGATGTATCAGAACGGATATTTTCCGGAAAATAATGGCATCAAATACATTATTACATGCATCCTCGTGTCATCCTAAACACATGATAAGGGGCATCCCGGTAGGGCAATTTTTGCGTTTAAAACGTATTTGCTCTTCAGAGGAAGACTTTACACGTAGAGCTGAGGAATTAAAATCTTGTTTCCTTGCCCGTGGATATAGTAGACGATCTTTAAAAAAAGCATACCATCGGGCAAAACACACAAATCGTAATGGACTTCTATATAGCAATGTAGGCCAGAGGGCTATCAATCAGAGAGAGTCTAGGTTTGTGACAACGTATAATTCACAACATGGGCTAATTAGAGCAGCCCTTATGAAAGCATGGCCAATTCTAATGGTGGATCCGATCATTAAAAAGTTTATTCCAGAGCGTCCCATGATTACCTTCCGAAGAGCGAGAAATCTGCGTGACATGCTGGTCACTAGTCACTATTCACACGTGGGGTCCACCTTTTTGGACTCTATGCCCATGGTTAATGGCTGTGTTCCGTGCGGCAGGTGTGTCGCCTGTCCTAACATTCAGTGTAGTGCCACATTTGTAAATTCCGACGGTTCTAAAAACTTTAAGATCAAACACCGGATTACATGTACGTCTAGATATGTAATATACTATGCTACATGTCCGTGTGGTTTGATATACGTCGGCTTAACATCTAGACAGTTGAAGGTACGCACTCGCGAACATGTGTTGGGGATCCAGGCGGCCTCCTGCTGCACGGACACATCCTCTTTAAAAACGTTACCACGTCATTTCCATGATTTCCATCAATGTGATAGTGCCTTATTGAAGGTACGTGGCATCGATATGCTCAACATTAACATCAGGGGGGGTAATCTAACTAAAAAACTGGGGCAGCTGGAAACTAAATGGATCTGGATATTACAAACAATCCACCCTAAGGGGCTGAATGAAAATCTGTCTTTTGCTCCTTACCTTTGATCCCCGTTCGCGTGTCGTGGATCATTCTGAATGTCTTGACATTGATTTTAATTATCTTTTTAATTTTATATAGATCAATGTGTTTATTCTTGGACAATCACCGAATATTTGAAGAGTTAGACACTCGGAATATAACTTGATGATCAGTGACTTCTCTCAACAAGAAGAATTGTAAAGACATAGGATCATGATATTGTACGATTTATAAGGGTTTATTATCTTAATATATGTATATTCATTTTCATTTGTACTTTTTCTTTTTTATTATTTTTTCTTTCTTTTTAGCACTTTTTTTATTTGTTATTATCTGTTATTTTTCGTTATATTGTTTTTGTATCTTATTCATTTTTTCTGTGATATATATTTGGTTATTTTGTTTATGTCTTTTTTATTTTTATTTTTGCTTCTTTGGTCGATTTTGTGGTGATTCTGTCTTGTTTGGTGGTTTTAATTGGTCGGCGGTTTGACCCACACACAGAGCCAGCAATATAGTTTTTTGCATAGTCCTAATATCTTATATACTGCCTGTGAATTGTGATGCACTGGCGTGGTTTTGATTGTGGTGTGTATGACCGCTATGCGGTACTTACTCCACTGTTATGCCAGTATCTAAAATGTAATTGCAGTGTCCACATTGCGAGTGCGCATGCGCCGCATGCCCGGCCGCTCTCGCGATGCCTTCTCCCTGTTTCGTCGGCGTCCGGTCACGTGGGGCCCCACGGAGTTCCGGATGCTGACGTCATGGATGAGGGCGTGCGGATATGGCGGCGGTATGCGGCACAATGAGAGGCAGCAACGGACTAATTAATTTTATGCACAGGCTGTGGTGAGCGCGATGCACTGTGGGTGAGTCAGACCGGTGACAATATGTGGGTATATAAACCGCCATATAGCAGTTCCATGTACGCCCCCTGAGGAAGGAGCCGCGCTCCGAAACGCGCGTTGGGGTGGATCTGGGTCCTGATCTGAAGGCTGAGCTATACCTCTGTTAAAGGTAGTATTGCACTATAGGCTGGGTTCATTATGTCTATATTATCTAGCACTATGCTATTACTGCAAGTGGTCTATATGTGCAGCACATGTGTGTAGAGAACTTTGATTGTATTATCAGCTATTTGGTCTTGACCAGATCCTCATGGAGGGATTATACTGGCATTCCTTATGACTTTCCCCAGATGTTCAAATTACCTATCCTATGTAATTTTAAATATACGTTGTTAATAAAGTAATTTTTATGGGATTTCTTGGCTGCTATTTCCTTCTGTGTATTGGCTTAGCTCTTTGGCAGTTTCCCTATTAGTCCTATTTATTTTGATTATAATCATTGGTATAACTTGGGGTGATGTTTTCCACCTATATTCTGTTACTTGAATTCTGTTGTAGAGGTTTCATTTCAAATCCAATGTGGTGGCATGCAGAGCCCAACTCGCAAAAATTGTGTCACTGTCCAAATATTTCTGGCCCTGACTGTAACTAAACAGTGGAAACTTCCTAATTCTAACTCCAACCCTAACTCCAACACACCCCTAACTAGTGTTGAGCGATACTGCTCGATATCTAAAAATATCGGATCGGAATGATATCGCCGATATCACTAAAATATCGGCGATACCCGATACCGATACCGGAAGTCCAATGTAAGTCTATGGGAACCAAATATCGACATTAAAAAAAACCATTCTTGCCTTGTTGGTTAATTGTACATGAAGGAAAACAACAAAGAGTAATGTAGAATGTATTGGGGGAGGTTGAGGAGACAATAAAGGCATACATGTTTAACCCAATGCATTGGAATAGCATTAATATATTTTTTTTTGGAAATACGTTTGGATTGACGAACAAATTGACAATGTTGTTAACCTTTTTTCTATTTTGGCAAATATGTATGTTTCACAACTTCCATGCTCTTCACCTTTTTAACTTTT
>JARQOD010000005.1:392253368-392281341 GCA_033576555.1 Oophaga sylvatica | reverse complement strand
AAACATCCTCCTTGACCCTGGCTCCAACACCGCCAGTTGTTGCTCGGAAGTGCTGTTAGCACAGTCAACACTTGCTCCTGTGTTACTGGGGTTCAGTAACGTCAGCTGGTCCTCGGTTGTGCCATTGGCTCTTTTCCTTCTGCTGCCCCTCCGGGTTCCAGTACCGTCAGCTGGTTCTCCGCAGTGCCTTTGGCCTAGGTGCCTCCATCTTGGTATCCGAGTTCCAGCAACGTCTGCTGGTCCTTGGTAGTGCTTTGGAGCACAGGTACCTCCTGCTTAGTAACCGTGTCCCAGTAACGTCAGCTGGTCCTCGGTTGTGCCATTGGCTCTTTTCCTTCTGCTGCCCTCCGGGTTCCAGTACCGTCAGCTGGTTCTCCGCAGTGCCTTTGGCCTAGGTGCCTCCATCTTGGTATCCGAGTTCCAGCAACGTCTGCTGGTCCTTGGTAGTGCTTTGGAGCACAGGTACCTCCTGCTTAGTAACCGTGTCCCAGTAACATCAGCTGGTACAAGATTGTGCTACAAATACAAGATACGGAACAAGAGACACAAGAACAATAAGCAGAAGATCTAAAAGCAGAAGAACATGAAGTATAAGACCAAAATGAAGAGCAAAATATATGCTCTAAATTCTAAGCAGAAGAAGACTAAGCAGTGTATGGGGGTGAGTCCGTTCCTCCTCGTGGTGCCCCTGGAAAATGCCTGCTGCTGCAGGCTAAACTGAACACGGACAAATACTGTTGTAATTTAAATCTTTTGTGACAGCAAGAACGGAAGGATGAAAAATTCATACTTTGACAGATTACAAGTACAGGATTCTCTGTCACAAATAAGAATATGATGAAGAAGATGAAGCAGAATATGAATAAGAATAATAGTTTAATAAGAAGAATATGAGTAATGTTAACAAAGATGAATAGCAAGAAGTTTAAGAAGAAGATAAAGAAGGTGAAGATGAAGAATAATTTGATGAAAAAGATGATGCTGCAGAAGATTATGAAGGAGAAAGTGTGTGAAAAGTTAAAAAGGTGAAGATGAAGAGCATGGAAGTTGTGTAATATACATATTTGCCAAAATATAAAAAACGTTAACATTGTCAATTTCTTCGTCAATCCGAACATCTTTAAAAAAAAAAATATTTATGCTATTCCATTTGATTGGGTTAAACATCTATGCCTTTAATGTCTCCTCAACCTTCCCCAATACATTCTACATTACTCTTTCTTGTTTTCCTTCATGTACAATTAACCAACAAGGCAAGAATGGGTTTTTTTTAATTTCGATATTTTGTTCCCATAGACTTACATGGGACTTCCGGTATCGATATCGGGTATCGCCGATATTTTAGTGATATCGGCGATACCATTCCGATTCCGATACTTTAGGATATCGGAAAGTATCGCTCAACTCTACTCGCAGGCTAGCAGGATATTACGCGATAGGTACACGGCAAACAAGACAAGTTCATCAACACAGGTTAAAAATAGATGTAAGCAGGCTAAGGCTGACTTACACGTATGGGTATATCGACGAGAGACAAGCAGTAATAACAATTATAGAGCCGATGTATATCGTTATGGTAGCAAATGAGGGAGACTATTATCACGACTAGCGAAAGGAAATCACATTCGTCATCAACATATTACAGCGTTAACGAATAAACATGGGATCATGAACACAGACCCTCGAACCATAAACACCATTCTACAAGAATACTACTCAGACTTATATAAGGTGGAACATACGGATAGTGCGGAGGGTAACACCTTTGTAGATGGAATACGGTTATCATCCATCACAAACTATCAGCTTCTCCTTTTAAAAAAACAATTGAGGTGACGGAAGTGACAGCGGCGATAAGTTACTTTAAATACGGGAAAGCTCCAGGACCTGACGGGTTTACAGCCAAATTATTTAAATTATTGAGTGAGGATATCCCGTCCACATTGGTACGCACCTTCAATCATATATTGGAGACAGGAGGGTTGCCCAGCCATTCAAACATGTCACACATGAAGTTGCTACTAAAACCAAACAAACATTCACATCTGCCTGGATCCTATCGTACATTCTCACTCATTGACCATTATATCAAGATTTTGTCCAGGATCATGGCAGATCTTTTGAGTAGCATTGGTCCTACGCTGATAGGGCGATCACAAGTGGCCTTTGTTTGCTACTTTGTTGGCTACTATAAGTCTCACTATGCATAACACATGTGTGCAGTGGGCAGTATTACCTTTGCCTTCGGTGGAGTAGGAAAACCCTCTCCTATCGAAGTGTTAGTTGGGGAGATGGAAGATTTGACATCGGGACCTGATTTGTAATACTTAAATGTGACAGGTGACAAATTTGTTAAGGCGCAACTCCGCGGCCCCTACGTTGAGTCCAGCCCGTGAAAATTTACTGGTTGTCAATGGGGAACCCCAACACCCCGGGGCAGCTACAGTATTTCAACAATTAGAGCTGAACCAAGATTTGCTGTATCAGGTTTATAAAATACATGTTGAAATTTTTTAACAATTGCTGCTACCGCAGTCATATCGGAGGTTGGTAATGGACTTAGCGCATGCGCATGTACTAGGGTGACATTTGTGCCAAAAGAAAACCCTACACAGAATTATACAACGGTTTTACTGGCAGGGGGTCTATCAAGAAGTTAAACGGTATTGTAACTCCTGTCGCATGCGCCAGGTACACAGTCCTCAGCCTCATTTAGTGAGTCCCTTGGTGCCATTAAAAATTTTAGAGGTCCAGTTTGAGAGAATACCCATGGATCTGGTGTAGCCGGTTAATAAATCAGCAAGGGGTCATCAACAGGGGCAATAAAAGGGGCACTGTGTGGGTCACCAGTTTTGAGCACACCCGAGTTCAAAAGAGAATTCATTGTCCAGACTGATGCGTCAGAGGTAGGTATGGGTGCCGTGTTGTCTCAGGACTGGAGCTTAACGGGGAGGAGCATCCCATTAGTTTCCTGAGTCGAAAACTTACTCCATCAAAAAACAGAGACAGCATTGTAGAGAGAGAGTGCCTGGCGATAAAGTGGGCACTGGAGTCGTTGCGCTACTATTTGTTGGGGATAACATTTTGTTTTGTAAATGATCATTCCCCTGTGACTGGCAGTGTTGTAACCCAGGGAGTAGAGTTCAGGTGGTAGAAAGATGAACATAACAGGAGACTTGGAAAACGTTGGCAAACAGTTATTTAATCTGAAAACGGACAGGCAAATTCAGGTGAGATCCATGCCTTGTTCATTTTCAGAAAAATAAGCCGGTCTACATTGTCTGAGGATAGTCGCATGCGACGGTCTGTTAGTACACCACCTGCAGCACTAAAGACGCGCTCAGATAATACACTGGCAGCAGGGCAAGCCAGCACCTCCAAGGCATACCACACATCAAATACAAATATAACAGTAATAATAATATTATTAATAAAAAATGAAATTGCACACACAGTACACAGACACAGCTCATATGTGTGTATAAGAGAGAGTGTTTCTGTGTGTAGTTCATGCCTCTAGCCTAGAAGATCAGTCTTGCTAAAATCTTTAACACTGACCCCTGTTCTGTTCTTAAAATGGTGGATGCTGAACTGCTTCTCAGCCCCCTCATACACAATCATTATGTGGCACTGCTGGGCTCAGTCAGAGGCATCAGATTGAACTAGGCTGTCCTGAGTCATTCTCAATAGAACATTTTGTTCAGCAGTTCATCTAGTTCATTTAGTTCAGAGGTCACATGATGCATTTCCTATCAGCTCCTCACAGGATAGGGTGGAGAAAAACTGAACTAAATGAACTAAATGAACTAATCTTTTGAACTAATCTTTTCAGTGAACTAGTTCATGGTGAACTAATCAACAAAATTAACTAGATTTCCCATCACTATGGTGTACACCTTGGTGGCGCTGTCACAAAACTTCGCCACATTTGTAACATACAGCTCTTGCCCTGTGCAGAGGCACTGCTTGTGCTCCCTCTTGTTGCAGAGGTGTCTACAATGCCTCGACGCACAGAGCTGCTTTGTAAAGCAGTAGCAGCAGCAGCGCTCTCGGCTGGAATGGAGAACAATATGGATTTCAACAGTGTGTCTTGGTCCTCCAGCATTTTACGGTCCCGGTTCAACGGTGTGATGAGGCTTTGTAAGTTGTCCCGGTAATGAGGGTCTAGGAGGGTGTACACCCGATAATCTGACGTGGTGAGAATGTGGCCGATGCGGCGGTCGTTTCTCAGGCACTGCAGCATGAAATCAACCATGTGCTGCAGACTCACAACTGGCCAACAAACGCTGTCCTCTGGAAGAGCGTCACACTAATAGATTTTTGTAAATTTAAAATAGAATAAAGCAGCAGCAATTTTTGAAAAATTACAAGGATGAGCCAGTGACAGACACTCAGCAGAGTACACGCTGCGGTGGTTGAAGTAAGTGGAGCGGGATCTACACTCCTACAAAAAAATTAAACCTCAGACTAGAGTGAACACTGAACACAACTGTTCACTTGCTGTGAAAGGCCTTTTTGTGGACTTCTATTATGTTTGCAAGCAATGTATTGTATTTTGATGGAAGAGCGTCACACTAATAGATTTTTGTAAATTTTAAATAGAAGAAAGCAGCAGCAATTTTTCAAAAATTACAAGGATGAGCCAGTGACAGACGCTCAGCAGAGTACACGCAGCATTAGTTGAAGTAACTGGAGCGTGATCTGCACTCAAAAAAAAAAATCACAGACTGCAGTGAACACTGAAACACAACTGTTCACTTGCTGTGAAAGGCTCCATTGTGAACTTCTATAGTGTTTGCAACCAAGGTATTGTATACGGATGGAAGCACGTCACACTATTATTTCAATTACATGGAGCAGCAAGAATTACACTGAAGAAAAAAAAAAGAGTCTGTGAGTGACACGTGCAGATGCCTACAGACAGCGTTGCATACAGAGCAAACTGCAGCGTCACCTGCACTCACACACACCTTGCAGAGCTGTTAAAACAACACTGCAGGCAAAAGGAAGCTTTACACAGCCGGTGGTAAACTAGCCTGCCTAAAGCACAGTACACTAAATCGCAATCTCTAACTGTCCCTCAGAGTCAGCAGAGCAGCGTTCTTTCCCTATCTGAGTTCACAGCACAGTGACGCTAAAATGGCGGCGGCGCCTTTTATAGTGCATTCTGACATCATTTCAGCATCCAATCACAGCCATGCCATTAGTTAACATGAACGCAGCAGTACAGGATGTGCCCACACTTCTTAGGATTCCTCATTGGCTGACTATAATCACATTGCCTCTCAAAGAATTATGGGAACTTCCGATTCCGGTATACGATATATGAAAAATATCGGAACTAAGTATCGGAATTCCGATACAGCTAATATCGGCCGATACCCGATACTTGCGGTATCGGAATGCTCAACACTAGTCCTAACTATATCTGTGCACATTGCGGCTAGCCAATCAGGGTGCAGGAAACACCCACAATGTCCTGACACAACGGCTTGTGTCATTGGCTGCTGTAATCACATGTCTCTCTCCATATAAATAGTGGACATCTTGTTTTAGCACCATTTTGACACTGTAACAGTGCAGAAAGGCTGCTCCTGATGTTGGCACTGTTAACAGAAAGATTTTAGCTATTTGGGCGATTGTATAACAGTCAGATAGTGTCGCTAGCTAGTGTCCAGTGTGGCTGCTAAATATACCTTCCAGCACTTTTTTTTTGGCCATTGCTGAGGTGCACAGACAAAGCCAGCAGGGCACATGTCCTACAACTGTGTTGTGCACTGCTTCTATTGGGCTCCAAACACAAGTATAGCATTCTAATAAATATTTTTTCCACTAGCTAAAGATAAAACAGCCTGCTGTATCCCACCTTGTCATTTAGTGCTGTGGTGATATAAACCTGTCTGCAGACCTAAAGTGCATTAAAAAAAATTATAATATTTTCTATTGGTGAATGTGATACAGCCCGCCATATCCCACATTGTCATGTTGTGGCGGTGATATAAACCTGTCTGCAGACCTAGCACGCATTAAAAAAATATAATATTTTCTGGTGCTGAATGTGATACAGCCCGCCATATTCCACATTCTCATGTTGTGGCAGTGATATGAATCTATCTGCAGACCTAAGACGCATCAAAAAAATTATATTTTCTATTGCTGAATGTGGTACAGCCCGCCGTATCCCACATTGTCATGTTGTGACGTTGATATGAACCTGTCTGCAGACCTAACACGCATTAAAAAAAAATTATAATATTTTCTGTTGCTGAATGTGATACAGCCCGCCGTATCCCATGTTGTCATTTTGTGGCGGTCTGCAGACCTCAAGCACATTAAAATATTTTTTTTTTCTGTTGATAAACCTGATACAGCCCACTTTATCCAACCTTTTCATTTAGTGGCGTTTAAATTGTTCTGTGTCCAGAGCTGTTGCACATTAAAATGTATTTATTTTATTTTTCTTTTCCAACGTGATACAGCAGCCGAGATCTGAGTTTGAAATTGTTTTGAGCCTATCTTCTAGATTATGTGCATCTTTGGCATCCAGTCTCTCACTGGCATCTTTTATACCTAGCTGCGCATCTGTTACACATATCTTCTGACGAGCATCAAACGCTCTTTGGTAATTGGTGTTGGGTAAATGAGTAATCGTTGTAGGCTGGATCTCGTACTTCCCATAACCGCCCTGTTAGTGATCCTGTTGTACATTCCCAATCCCACCATCATCATGGCCCTTTTCCTGATCAGTTCATGCAACGACATGTCGGCCATATTTCTCCATCATTCCTGCACCTTACCTGCAGCAACTGTAGGAAAGAGGGCTTTCCAACGCCATAGACAATCTTGTACATTATACAGGCCTCATCAACACTAAGAAAAAAATAATTTTATGTTACTAACTGAATGCAGAAGGAGAGATCTCAGTTTGAAATTGCTTTTAGCATCTAGACAATGTCATACAGGCTTCATCGACAGACCCCCAAAAATTCTTCTGTTACTAACATCATACAGTAGGTGACATCTCACTTTGAAATTGTTTGGAGCATCTAGTCAATGTTATACAGGTCTTGTCGACAGTCTCCCCCAAAAATTATTCTGTTACTAACATCATACAGTAGGGGACATCTCACTTTGACTTTGTTTGGAGCATCTTGTCAATGTTATACAGGCCTTATCAACAGGCCCCCAAAAATTCTTCTGTTACTAACGTAATACAGTAGGGGACATCTCACTTTGAAATTGTGGACCACTAACATGACGTCCTATCCAAAGACAACTGACAACTTCTGTTACTAGATGTTGTATTTTTTAGTGTGCTGCATTGTTCTTGCATGTCTCTGATATCTTTAGTGAGGCTTATATACCTGCTGTTGCTGCTGCTGGGGATGTTAACACTAACTTGTGGAAATGTGAGCAGTCCTGCTTGGGTGTCCATCTCGTGGGTTGGGTGTAGTGGAAGACCTGTTTCTACTGTGGTAAAATTGATGCCACTTTGTTAGTGTCTGACATTAATTTTTGTAAATTTGTAAATTCCGCGTTGGGTCTCCTTCATGTGTGTTGCCTGTAGCAGTAGGCCTCTGATACCAGCTGTCCTCCACTGTCTTTGAGTCAACTACCTGTGTTACTATCCTTACATTTTTCTGACAATCGTAATCCATGAAACAGATATGTATGCCACCTGAGTGTGGCTGAGCATCACTTTCATTTTTGTTTTCATTTATCACTTATAAAGCGCCAATAATTCAACATTCGCTTTATAGACATTACTGGCACTGTCATCAGTGGGACTCACAATCAAAATGTACAATCTGTTTGTTTGCATATCTGTAAACCCGGACAAACATGGGTAGAACACACAAACTCTTTGCAGATGCTGTCCTTCGTGGGGTTGTAACACAGGATTTCAGCACGGCAAGGCCGCTAATGTTTTTGCGTTGACAACTGAACGTTTCTGTGGTTGTTAGGCTATCACTGCAGTTCAAACTGTATGCCTCACTGCTATGTTAAGGAAAACCATTGTCTGTCAATATTGATTTCCAGCATGTTTTGATACTGCAGAATGGGTACATCCCTTTCCAGGGGGGGGAAGCAACAGGGGCAAAATTTACTTTTGTAATTTGGATGGAACACACTGGCAACTCAGTAGTCAGCACTATTTGGAATCATAACTAAATGGGTAACAATCATGTTGCAGATAGTGCGCAAGAAGGCGCTCATGGGTTGGTCTCTTTCATGAGGTCCAGCTCCACAGTGTGTTGGTGGTGGAATAACACTCAAGCTTTCTTCCTCCATCCCCTCCTGACAACCATGGACAACATGGAGGGAATCATTATCATCTTCATATCCTAACTGTTGCACGTCCATCACCTCTTCCTTCTAGTCCTTTTCATGGTCCTTCTCCATTTGTTCCTCCCATGGCAAATGTCTGTGAGACGACACACCTGAACTTATAGATATTGTTAACCCTAAAGGTATCCTCCTTTGCTTCCTCCTCTTCCCTCAGGACCACCACCACCACCACCTGCTCACCCACACTATTTAAAGTGTGCTCCAGCATGCAGATGACAGTAATTGGGATGCTGATGATGTAATCATCACAGCTAACTATCTTAGTAGCCTTTAAGAAAACATACAGAAGAGTGCAGAGGTCCTTCATCTGTATCCAGTACGCAAGTGTGAATTGCACCACGTCCGTACTGTGTTGTGCCAGGCTATGAAAAATGTCATCCTGCACCAGGTCTCGTCGCTGATGCCACAGTCACTGCAACATGTGCAGAGTTTATCTGAAAGATCTCTATACCAACTGAAGTGGAATGGTGGAAGTCAGCACGACAGTGGTTTCTGCAGCAGCGTATCCAGGCTGGGACAGTGGCGGAGGTATGGCTGTACCATCAGGTTGAGGATGCGAACCAAGCAAGGCACGTGTGTAAGGTTGGTAAGGTGTAGGGCCGCTACCAGGTTTGCACCATTATCGCACAAGGCCTTCCCTGGATCAAGGTTGAGAGTAGACAGCCATTGCTCAAACTCGGCATGTATAGTTGTCCACAACTGTTGATCTGTATGACTGCGATCTCCAAGGCATATTATTGTAAACACTGCCTGATTACGGTGAGCCCTGGCTGCACAGTATGGAGGTGTGGGAGGGATTCTCTCTGCAGTGTTGGAATGTGTGTTTAATTAAGGTACAGGCTGAGGGCGCAGGTGGAGGCCCTAGAGGAGGTGGAGGAGGCACAAGCACTGCAGTAACTATTACATACAGAGGATTGTTCTGCAAGCCCTGGGGATTCCAAGACTTGGTGTCTAGTGACACCTTGGTGTCTACTGCTTTAGTTCTCCATCCCTGGTATGTACTAGTTTAGTTCTCAACCCAAGCTGTTTAGTAGTTTAGTTCTCCAATCCCTGTTGTCTATTAGTTTAGTTCTCAATGTTGTGGTGTTAATTTGCTTAGTTCTGCAATCATAGCTATTTAGTAGTTTAGTTCTCCAACACCTGTTGTCTATTATTTTAGTTATCCATTGTATGGTGTGTAGTGGTTTAGTTCTACAACCCTAGCTGTTTAGTAGTTTAGTTCTACAAGACCTGTTGTCTAGTAGTTTAGTTATCCATCATTTGGTGTGTAGTGGTTTATTTCTCCATCCCAAGCTCCCTGAAAGCCTTGGGGATTGCAAGACTTGTGGAGCAGCCCCTTCCCCGACTGCCCCTACAGCCACCAAAGTCACCCAGTGCCCAGTCATCTAGATGTAACTCCCTGTCCATTCTTTCTCATCCAGGTGTCATTGTTGAAATGCACCCTGACAGACATGGAATTTTTCAGGAAACGGGTGATGTTGTCTGTGACTTGCTGCTGTAACGCTGGCACATCTTTCTCAGAGTAGTAATATATCCATAAGGCGGAAAGGCTGCATTTCTGTGACCAACAGATTGGAGTGGCCGTGCAATAATAACAGAGATCACAGGCCATGAGTCGTACAGAAACAAGCCCTGGAATCTTTGTAGTGAATGGTAACATGATCAGTGATAAAAAAATTTCTCCATTAAATTTCACCTGCTTAACCCAGCGAAGTACGGCGGCATCTAAAAATCACTAAAATTGAAAAATCCCCGGGCCCGGATGAGATACACCCCCGAGTACTGCAGGAATTAAGTACAGTACTTAAGACCATTATTTTTAATCTTTTAAGATTCCACATAACGGGGTCTGTACCACAGGACTGGCTTATAGCAAATGTGGTGCCAATATTCAAAAAGGGGGCAAAAACTGAACCTGGAAATTATAGGCCAGTGAGCTTAACATCTACTGTGGGTAAAATCCTGGAGGGTTTTCTAAGGGATACTGCACTGGAGAAAAATAACCTCATGACCCAATATCAGCATGGGTTTACGAGAGACAGTTCCTGTCAGACTAATCTGATAAGTTTTTATGAAAAGGTAAGTTCCAGACTGGATCAAGGGAACGCAGTGGACGTGGTGTATATGGACTTTTCAAAAGCTTTTAATACAGTGCCACACAAAAGGTTGATACATAAAATTAGAACAATGGGGATGGGGAAAATATGTGTAAGTGGGTTAAGAACTGACTCATGGATAGGAAACAAAGGGTGGTTATTAATGGAGCACACTCAGACTGGGTCACGATTAGCAGTGGGGTAGCACAGGGGTCAGTATTGGGGCAGCTTCTCTTTAACATATTTATTAATGATCTTATAGGGGGCATACAGAGTAGTATTTCAATATTTGCAGTTGACACTAAACTCTGCAGGGTAATCAATACAGAGGAGGACAATTTTATTTACAGGAGGATTTATGTAAACTAGAAGCTTGAGCTGATAAATGGCAAATGAGCTTTAATGGGGATAAATGTAAGGTCATGCACTTGGGTAGAACAAACAAGATGTATAATTATGTGCTTAATTGTAAAACACTGGGCAAAACTGTCACTGAAAAAGACCTGGGTTATGGGTGGACGACAAACTGACATTTAGTGGCCAGTGTCAGGCAACTGCTGCAAAGGCAAATAAAATAATGGGATGCATTAAAAGAGGCATAGATGCTCATGAGGAGAACATAATTTAACCTCTATACAAGTCACTAGTGCAACCACACTTAGAATACTGTGTACAGTTCTGGTCTCCGGTGTATAAGAAAAACATAGCTGAACTGGAGCGGGTGCAGAGAAGAGCAACCAAGATTATTAGAGAACTGGGGGGTCTGCAATACCAAGACAGGTTATTACACTTGGGGTTATTTAGTTTGGAAAAACGAAGGCTTAGGGGTGATCTTATTACAATGTATAAATATATGAGGGGACAGTACAAAGACCTTTCTAATGATCTTTTTACTCTTAGACCTGTGACGGGGACAAGGGGGCATCCTCTATGTCTGAAGGAAAGAAGGTTTAGTCATAATCACAGACGCAGATTCTTGACCGCATATGGTGAGTGTGGTTTCCTTGTATAACAAATTAGGCTCTACCACTCCCAAAAAGTAAAGAACCCCTCAATAAAGACGCGACACTTACTTATTTGGATAATTTTGGCCACAGCGGCCATTTTATTAACAAAATAACATATAACAATAATCCAAAATACCATTCGGTATATAAAATTATGAGGAGGGGGTTCTTGGAGCTAAAAAATCTGGCATAACATTGGCAACCGGCCATAAAAACAAACACCATTTTACCCTCAGCCGTACACCCCAGCTCGAGGGCACCGTACCTCCCGTTCAGGGAGGACTAACCACCAAGGCTCCCGGAGTAAAAAACCCCGTCCAGAGCCCCCAAAACCAATGCCAGATCAACCCCCACATAATTTAAAGTCCCTGGAATTTTCTTAGAAATTCCTTCCCCCGACCAATCGTCACCAACTCCAAGAACCCCACCCCCGCCAACCACGAACAGCCCTGACCACCTCAGGCTCGAGAGTGCCCCAACGACACCAAAGCTCGTTCTATCCCTTCCTGAATCGCCAACGCCCACAAATCAATACCAATCGGATTAAGATTGAATCCATCCTCCAACCAAAAATTGCCAACCCCAGATTCCAGCTCAAAATGCCTCACACCCGCACCCCCATTCCGTGACACAAAACTAGCCACTGCTCTGTTAAGTTTTACCCTGGTCCTATTAAGTCCCTTCAAGGACCTAGCCTGCCTCCATCTTTTCCTTGGAACAATATCTGACCATATTATGAACACCCCCGGAAAAGATGTCCACAACCTCAGCAAGTCAAAACGAATATCCCTAATTAACTCACGAACCGGTCGAACACCCAGATCATTTCCACCCGCATGAATGACCAAAATGTCCGGAGACTTATCTAAACGCGAAGCTCTGGAAAATTCAGGCAACAAACGGCTCCATGACATCCCCCTAAAACCCAACCACCTAATTACCACCTGTTTTCGCATGAAACCGAGCTGACGACCATCCGGCCTAGCGTCCGCCCACAATGCCCCCCAGTGTACAAACGAGTGTCCAAGGATCCATGCCAGCCACATATCATAAGAAAAACGTATAGAGGAAAAGAAAACAATACGATAAAATTAAACATCACCACCATATAACAACCTCATTAACGACGAACATAAGTTAAATAACGATTGGAGCTCCACCTGCCAATTCGCCGAATTGCATCCGCGCCCAAACCCAAACTATCCGCTTCCGAGGCGGCCCCAATCCTGAAGGAGTGTGATCCAAATCTTCCTGGCTCAAGGCCCAACTCCCGCAATCCCCTTTTAACACAGCCACAAACTGAAAACGGGACAAAAACGCCCCATCTGAATGACACAACTACGGGCCTGACCTGCCGTGCCACAACCGCCAATAATTCTCCAAGCACCTCTGTGGGCACATTAACGACCCCTCCACACTCCCCAAAACGACACGCCTGCCCCTCCCCAACTGATCGGTTTTTGAATGCCTTATCCAAAAAGCAATGCCCCCCGCCCAGAATTCGATGTCACAAGCCATCAACCCTCCACCCCTAATTTTGCTAAACGAGACTAACTCCCCTAATCGCAATGCTCCAAAAAAGGCCAGAGAATAAGCTAACCTAAACAACGCCACTTCAAAAACCGACCCACAAATACCCTGCAAGATGTTGCCTAAATCCCCCAACACCCTAAACGATATAGGTCTCCTTGTATCCGAAACCCTATTCCCTCTCTTAAATCCCCGCAAAGCCTGCCTAACCATAAACTGCTTTGTCACATCCGACGCTCCTTGCAACTTAAAACCGAACGCCAAACCCGCCATAAATTTGCTCACTTTGGTCGCTGACCACCCAACCTCGGCGGCCCTTCCCACCAGAAACAGCACCGCCAATGTCCGCTCTTCCTCAGTCTCAATACCTCCCCAACACGACACCCAGCTTTGCCATACTTGCCACGAGGACTCATACGACGCCCATGTCTGTCTCGTCACCGATTCCCGAATCAAGACTCCTGCTCTTCCAAAATCACCTGCCACAGATGCGAAGGGCATTCCACACCGGATGCCTCAGCTCCTGGCGCCAGCTCCCGGAAATGTTCCCACTGAAAACGAGACAAAGCGTCAGCGATCGAGTTTTGAATCCCTGGCACATGAACTGCAGAAATCCAAGCGTTCAATTCAAGACAGCGAAGAACCAAAACCCGAACCAATTTGATTACCGGAGGGGAGGAGGCTGTAAGGCTGTTAATAACAGAAACAACGCTCATGTTGTCACAATGAAACCTCACCCTCTGATTAGCAAACATGCCACCCCAAATCGAGACAGCCACGACAATCGGAAACAATTCAAGCAATGCTAAATTTTTTGTCAAACCCAAAGCCTTCCACGCTTTTTGCCACGCTCCTGCACTCCATCTACCCCTACAATAGGCTCCGTAACCAGCACTACCCGCCGCGTCCGTGTAAATTTCACAATCAAAATTACTCAGCACCTCACCCTGCATTAGTGAGCGACCATTATAATTACATAAGAAATCACTCCAGACCTCTAAATCCTCCCTATGTTCTTTGCCCAGCCGGACAAAATGATGCGCAGCCTTCAATCCTGCAGTAGCCAGCGACAACCTGCGGCAAAAAATCCTACCCATAATCCTGCACGCGAAGTTTAATCTGCCCCGAACGACTGCAGTTCATTCAATGTTACTTTCTTCCTTTTTTTCATCTTCTCAACCTCCTGCTTAAGCAGCAAAAGCTTATCCTCCAGCAAGCGGCACTCCATTCTCTCGGAATCGATGCCCAAAAAACTCATGACAGTGCAAGGGCCTTCCGTTTTATCCTTCGCCAAAGGCACGCCAAAATGCTCAGATACCCAAAACATGGCCGACAACGCATTCACACACAACCGTGAATCTGGGGGCCCAATCAACAAAAAATCATCAAGGTAGTGGATGACTGACTGCACTCCGGCCACATCCCTCACCACCCATTCTAAGAATGTGCTGAAAGTCTCAAACAAGGAACATGAAATCGCACACCCCATCAGTAAACATCTATCTAAGTAATAACACCCCTCCCAAAAACAACCCAGCAACGGAATACTGATAGGATGAACAGGCAACAACCGAAAAGCGGACTCGATGTCAGTTTTCGCCAGCAACGCTCCCGCTCCGTATCTCCTCACCCAATGCACCGCCGTATCAAAAGACGTGTAAACCACCGAACACAAATCCCGGTCAATACCGTCGTTCACCGACAAACCCTTCGGATACGACAAATGCTGTATCAAACAAAACTTGTTAGGCTCTTTCTTTGGCACAACACCTAACGGTGAAATAACTACATCTAAACACGGCAAACTCTGAAACGGGCCTGTCATCCTGCCCAACTCAACTTCTTTTGCTAATTCCGCACTAACAACCTCCGAGTGCAACACTGCCGAACGCAAATTCTTAACCGAAAAAGGAACCGAATGACTAGGAGGTGGAATCTTAAAACCATCCTCAAAACCGTGCAACAACATCTGCGCCTTATCCCGAGACGGGTACCTACTTAGAAAGGGGGCCATCTCTTGAAGCTTCACCGGGCTCACTCCCTTGACCGGAACCCACAGAGCGTTTTCCCTTCCCTTTCTTGAAACACTTTGACAAACCATGCGAGGTACCGTTACAATGGGAGCACACGTGCTTAAACTTGCAAGTACTCCCATTTTTGCACTGTCCGTCGTTAAATTGCCAACCAGTGCCCGCTTTTTCCTTCCCAGCTTGGGTCCCCAGAGTACTGCTCCCATGTCCGGACTGCTGGCTCCTGCCTCCTCCCGCCCCGTGAAAGGACTGGCCATACCTGGCGGGAGCCATGACCTTCAACCACAGCCCGATGTCTTTCTGATCCCATTTTATCTCTGGCCGAACTGCTTTACGTTGCCTAAATTGCTCATCGTACCTCAGCCACGTTTGCCCTCCATATGTTCGATGCGCTTCCCCTATGGCGTCCAAATAGCAAAAGAGGCCAGAACAATTCTCTGGAGACTTCTCGCCTATCACACTCGCGAGTATCGCAAAAGCCTGTAACCAGTTTACAAAAGTCTGTGGAATCAGCCTCCACCTACGCTTCTCTTCTTCTTCCTTCTTACTGTCCTCCTTCCTGCCCTTATCCAAATTAAACTTCTCCAGCGGCAGAAGCGAGAATATTTCTACATACTCGTCCCGCCAGATCTTTTCTTTTACCTCCTTCTTTAAATGCGCACCAAGGGGCCCCTCAAAACAAACATAAACTTCCCCTTTCGCTCTATCATCCAGCTTAACTGAATCCCCTTTTTCGGCCTCAGTCTGCACCGATACAGACACCCCCGGACCTACAGACTCTGGATCACCCGACGGCCGCAACAACTCACTCCCGACCTGGCAACCGAATCCCCGCCCCGGCACCCATGCCCCCAATGGAGAACCTGCATACGCACCACCTGGGCCCACTTCAAACCTCTTCAAAAATTGTGACATACTGCTTACTAAATCACGCAAGCCCGCCGCTTCTATGCCGACCTGCCCCGCCACCACTCTCTCATCCGGCCTACCCGGCTGATTACCACTAACCACCAAACTACTTGCTCCTGCGGGCGACAAACGCGACAAAGAGCCATACTCACATAGCTGCGCGGGTGCTGCGTCCCCGCCAGCCGAAAATCCAGAATCCAGACGCTCACCCTCACCGTGATCTTCACCACCGGACACCGACTCTTCAGCTCCACCATCGCGCACATGGCCCTCGCCCCTGGCCTCCGCATCACCAGGGGGGACCGACGCGTTAGGAGCACGAAGCCTTGACCTGGACCGAATACCGGGCCTGGGCCGCCTGGACCGGTCCGCCGCCCCCGCTGCTTCGCTGCCAGGCAGCTCTCTCCCGCTGCCTGCCGATCTTCTGCTGTGACCCTGAGGTGCAGGGCCAGGCAGGACCTCGTCAAAAGGCCCCCCCCGCCCGCTGTATCCGCTGCACTGGCACATACCCTAGCAGGCACCCTATTGCTCCGGTCCCTCAGGGTACCTGCCGCATGATCTGGCTCCCGATCTGCTGCCCCATCAGTCGATCCGACCGCCATCCGTCCTGGTGTCCTGAGAGATCTGCGGCCTATTCCGTCTTCTTTGTGGCCTTCAGGAGCTCCAACGCTGCTTCCACTTGCCTGCACCAGACTCTCTCTCCTTCTGACCTGCACTTCCGGTTGCGCGGTCGATCTTCTGCGTCCTGCGCCAGCAGGCCGGCTGGGAGGATTCCCGCTGGACCGAGCACAGGCGGAGGCCGTACCGCTGTGCCCTGCGACCGCGGGGTCCCCGGAGGGGTTCCGTATCCTGCGCCTGCTGCGCGTCGTCACCTCTGGAGAGAGCCGCTCCGGAGGCCTTGTCCTCCTATCCCTCTGACTGGTCCCGGGCTCTCCTGCAGCTCCAATGAGCGAAGCCAGCTGCTCCTCCAGCCATCCACCTCTTCTGGATCTGGCCAACTCTCTCAGCCTCGTCAGCATGCAATCCACGGACTCCATCTGGTAAGCCTGCACGAGCGATGCCTTAACTGGGTCTGTCTTCCTGCGCTTCCAAAACTGCAATGGTGCCTTTTCCCGCACTTTTCCCCATAAATCAGTCACACCTCCCACTCCCCCCACCCAACTCACCCCCAACCAATAACCTTCATCACTGCAACTCACTGAAAAAGCCCCCACCACCAAGTGCAGTCATGTGGAGGGCCTTCACTAGCTTTGCCCTATTCCGGCCCCTTCTTTACTGTAAGAACAGTGAGACTATGGAACTCTCTGCTGTATAATGTTATAATGAGTAATTCCCTACTAAAATTTAAGAAGGGACTGGATGCCTTTCTTGAAAAGTCTAATATTGCAGACTATATTCACTAGTTTCTTAGATATTGCGTTGATCCAGGGAGCTAGTCTGATTGCCGTATGTAGAGTCGGGTAGGAATTTTTTTCCTCAATGTGAAGCTTACTGTTGTCACATGGTTTTTTTTTGCCTTCCTCTGCATCAACATGTTATTGCAGGTTAGGATAGGATATGGGTTGAACTAGATGGACTTAACGTCTTCCTTCAACCTTAATAACTATTTTTACTATGTTACTATGAATAGCTCTCAGCTGGCCCCTATCGTCCACAATAATTAGTTCTCAGAAAAGTAATAGTGAGCGTACGGCTTATCCACGTCCAGATTAGAACACATGGAATATGTGTATATCTCTGTACGATCACTGCTAACTAGACGATAACCCTACACTCCTCGCTGCTTTTTAACCCAATAAATAAATACAGGCCGATTGGATGCCATTCTTCTTTTGAGGTTCACACCATCAGGATGTTCCATCCCCTCTCTCTGAGTAGCAGTCATATACCGGCCTCCAGGCTCACCCACCCACTTCCTTGACCACTTTTATGTATTGCGGCCACACTTAAAGTCCTCAAAATTGACAACCCTTATCCTGGGAGACTTCAACAGCTCCACCTCCCCAACTGCATCCCAGCTTCTATTTATAGCCAATTCTCGTGGCCTCTCACAACTTTCAAACTCTGAGACACACAAAAGCGGTAATACCCCTGATCTGGACTTTGTCCAGTTCAGTTCAATGTCCACCTCTTACACTTTGTCCCCCATGAAATTAGGAGTATAAGCACAACTTAGACATTTTTAGATGCTCCCTAAAAACACATCTGTTTTGGGTGGCCTATCACGTTCCCTAATCAAAGTCCTTTTTATATATATATAGCTTATTCTCTACTTCTCTGAACATAATTCGCCATCAAACTCAACCGTACCCAAAAGGCTCATGCAGACTTTATCTATCCCCCATTTGCTCAAGATGGCTGTACCATCATTGTAAATAAGCACCTGTAAGTACAATTGTAGATTGTAAGCTCATTGTAGATTGTAAGCTTTGAAGAGCAGGGTCATCATTATTTTTGCTTTAATTGTTAAATTATATTAACTCCTTAACGACCGCCGATACGCCTTTTAACGGCGGTGGTTAAGGGTACTTAAACCACAGCGAAGTTAATTAACGGTGCTGTGGAAAAAAGTGTATAGCGCCCCCCCCAGAGTCAGATTTTCTCCGGGGTCTCGGCTGCCGGGGGTATCCGAGACCCCAGATAATATGATTTGAGTCGCTTTTTACTGACCCCGGGGTTGCGATTGCTGTTATTAACCGTATAACGGCGACCGCAAAAAAAAAAAATCTGATGTGCCATTTAATTTCCCTCTCCTCTGATGTGGTTGCACATCAGAGGAGAGAGAAATAGGGTCCCCAATACCTCCTCATACCCCCCAGGGATCCTCGGGCCCTCCTACCTCCTCCGGTGGGCACCACCATCTTCTTCTGGTCAGAAAATGGCGGCCGGCAACAATAGGAAGATTTTTCCTATTGGTTCATTTTGGTCACTGTGATAGTCCCTATCACAGTGATCAAAATAAAAAAAATAGTAAATAAACCCCCCCTTTATCACCCCTTTAGTTAGGAAAGAATAATAAAATAAAGAAAATATATTTATTTCCATTTTCCCTAGGGTTAGGCTAAAGTGAGTTGGGCTAAAGTTTTAGGGTATGGGTTAGAGTTAGGCTAAAGTAAGTTGGGCTAAAGTTTTATGGTTAGGCTAAAGTGAGTTGGGCTAAAGTTTTAGGGTTAGGGTTAGGCTAAAGTGAGTTGGGCTAAAGTTTTAGGGTTAGCGTTAGGCTAAAGTGAGTTGGGCTAAAGTTTTATGGTTAGTATCTGTGTTAGGGTTGAGATTATGATTGGGATTACAGTTAGAGTTGGGATTAGGGTTAAGGGTGTGTTGGGGTTAGATTTGTGGTTAGGGTTATGGTTAGAGTTGCGATTAGGGTTAGGGTTGTGGTTAGGGTTGGGATTAGGATTAGGGGTGTGTTGGGGTTAGAGTTGTGGTTAGGGTTTGGGATTATGGTTAGGGTTGTGGTTATGGTTATGGTTAGGGTTGGGATTAGGGTTAGGGGTAGTGTTGAGCGATATGATACCGCAAGTATCGGGTATCGGCCGATATTAGCTGTATCGGACTTTCGATACTTAGTTCCGATATTTTCCATATATCGTATACCGGAATCGGAAGTTCCCATAATTCTTTGAGAGGCAATGTGATTATAGTCAGCCAATGAGGAATCCTAAGAAGTGTGGGCACATCCTGTACTGCTGCGGTCATGTTAACTAATGGCATGGCTGTGATTTTAGCGTCACTGTGCTGTGAATCAGTAAGGACAGAACGCTGCTGTGCTGACTCTGGGGGACAGTTAGAGATTGCGATTTAGTGTACTGTGCTTTAGGCAGGCTAGCCCCAACCGCTGTGTAAAGCTTCCTTTTGCCTGCAGTGTTGTTTTAACAGCTCTGCAAGGTGTGTGTGAGTGCAGGTGACGCTGCAGTTTGCTCTGCATGCAACGCTGTCTGTAGGCATCTGCACGTGTCACTCACAGACTCTTTTTTTTTCTTCAGTGTAATTCTTGCTGCTCCATGCAATTTAAATTTTAGTGTGACGCGCTTCCATCGTATCCAATACATTGGTTGCAACACTATAGAAGTAGACAAAGGAGTAGCCTTTCACAGATTTGAACAGTTGTGTTTCAGTGTTCACTTCAGTCTGTGTTTTTTTTTTGAGTGCAATCACGCTCCAGTTACTTGTTCAAGCACTGCTGCTTGTACTCTGCTGAGCGTGTCTCAGTGCCTCATCTTTGTCATTTCTCTCCAATTGGTTTGCTCCATTCCATTTAAATAAATATAATCATTAGTGTGACACGCTTCCATCCGTTCCAAACATTGGTTGCAAAACTATAGAAGTAGACAAAGGAGTAGCCTTTCACAGATTGTGAACAGTTGTGTTTCAGTGTTCACTTCAGTCTCTGCGTAATAACCACACTTAGGCCTTATAACTTTTCTGACTTTCTTTATCAATCTACCAAGATGAAGAAGTCAGTGAGTAAGGCACGTCGTCGTGGCCGTGGAGTTTCAGCAGGGAGAGGACGTGGGGATTCTGTGGCTGCTGCCGCCCTCAGTGACACAGCATCCACCAGTTTTCCCCGTGAGCGTTCCTTTATGCGCACTTTGGTAGGAGCTCGGCGTGCCCCCTGCTGCGGGAAGAACAAATTGAAGCCGTTGTTGGTTGGATGGCAGCCAATGCATCGACTTCAATTCCTTCCACCTCCGCTCAGGAACACAACACTGTTGAGCAACCATCTGTCTGTTCACCGCCTGTCAAATTGCCCAGGCAGTCAGAGAGTTCTGCACAGGAGCCAGCTGAGTCTCTGCTTCTGTTCTCAGAATCTGTTGGCTCGCAAACACGGGCACAGGCAAGCAGCATTCTGCAATTTGAAGAAGAGGGAGTATGCAGTGATGCGCAACAGCTGTGTCTCTCTCAATCTGAAGAGGCGGGTGAGCCAGTGCCGATGGACAGCACACCGCAGAACGCATCTCATGATGATGATGAGACTCAGGTGCCAGGTTTTGTGGAGCATGGTGCTGCCCAGACCATCCAACAGCAGCAGGTGTTGGAAGAGGGTAGTGGAGATGATGAAGTCCGAGACCCAACATGGCGTGAGCAACAGGAAGGTGGTGGGAGCAGCTCTGAGGAAGAGATTGGCCCAACGGTACAAAGAGGAGGGAGAGGTAGGCTGCAGACTCGCTTGCCTGTAGCCTCCAGTTTGGCACCTGTTGGGAGCAGTTCTCTTACAAATGTCAAAATTGGCGCTCCCATGACTTGCACTGCGTGGTCCTTTTTTGACAGACTTGTAGATGATATTTGCTATGTTAAATGCAAGCTGTGTAAGCAAAAAGTTAAAAGAGGTAAAAATATCAGTAACCTGAATACCACAAATATGTGGAAACATGTACGGACAAAGAACGTAGCTGAGTTACAAAGACACACTGGAGATGTAGGCCAACCTACAGCAGCACCTACATCTTCAGGTCGTGTTGGAGCCTCTACCTCCAGCTCACACACACCTGGTTCGGCTTCCTCACAGGATCTCCATAGAAGAACCTCGGTCACTGTTGTCCATAGACAAACTTATTCCACCCACAGCAGCAAGTTCACAGTCATCGTCACACTCCCAGGCCACAAAACAGCCATCGGTACCACAGGCATGGGATAAAAGACGGCCATACTCGGCAAACCATCCACGAGCACAGGCTCTGAATGCTGGCATTGCAAAACTCCTGTCCCTTGAAATGCTGTCATTCAGGCTGGTGGAGACTGACAGTTTCAGGAACTTAATGGCATTGGCAGTCCCACAATATAATGTGCCAAGCCGATTTTATTTCAGTAGGCAAGCCGTCCCTGCTCTGCAAAAACATGTCGAGGGAAACATTAAACATGCGCTACTAAACGCCGTCAGTAGCAGGGTCCACCTGACCACCGATGCGTGGACCAGTACCCATGGCCAGGGACGATACCTTTCCCTCACTGCCCATTGGGTCAATGTTGTGGAGCCGGGTACAGATCTTGCCAGTGGCGCTGTACGTGTTCTGCCAACTCCAAGGATTGCAGGAATCCAGTCTGTACACATTGATTCCTCCTCCTACTCCAGTTCCTCAGAATCATCGCTGCACGAGCCGTCACGGTATACCTCCACATGGACCCGTGAACGCTTACCTGTTGCGACCGATATGAGCACAGCCGTGGCCAAACATCAACAGGCCGTCCTGAAAATGATTTCAATGGGGAATCTAAGCCACACAGCGCAGGAGGTCTGGAATGCCATCAAGCAGGAGAGCGACGTGTGGTTTTTGCCTGCGAATCTCCAGCCAGGCTTGGTAGTGTGTGACAATGGCCGAAATCTGGTGGCAGCTCTGGGCCTTGGCAACCTTACTCACATACCATGTCTGGCACATGTGCTCAACTTGGTCGTGCAGAGTTTTTTGAGGGACTATCCAGATCTTGCTGGACTGCTGCAGAAGGTCCGCCTAGAGTGCGCTCACTTGCGACGTTCCAGCATAGCCAGATCGCGCATTGCTGCTCTGCAACGCCGATTTTGCCTTCCTGAACATCGCATCATATGTGACGTACCCACTAGGTGGAATTCCACGTTACATATGTTGGAGCGGTTGTGTGAGCAGCAGACAGCAGTAATGGAGTATCAGCTGCATCAGGCGCAATCAAGTCGCTCTTTGCGCCGTCCACACTTCACCACTACTGAGTGGGCCTCTATGAAGGACATCTGCGACGTTTTGCGTGCGTTTGATGTCTCAACGCGGATGGCGAGTGCAGATGATGCACTAGTCAGCATGACTGTCCCCCTTATCTGCCTGCTTCAGAAATCACTGAAAGCACTAAAGGAAGAGGTTTTGGAAGAGGTGGAGGATGAGGAGTCACAAATTCAATTACCTTCAGGACAGTCAGCGCAACGTGGTTCCTCACAAAGGGCTGGGCAGGGCTCACTTTGTGAGGAGGATGAGGAGGAGGAGGAGTCAATGGAGGAGGAAGAAATCCCTACAGAGGGAGGTACACAACGCTCTAGTCAGTATGTAGAGCGAGGGTGGGGTGATGCAGAGGAGGCAGAGATGACGCCTCTTCCAGAGGACAGCTTTTGTTGGCCAGTTGGGAGTCTGCAGCACATGGTTGATTTCATGCTTCAGTGCCTGAGAAACGACCGCCGCATCGCCCACATTCTCACCACGTCAGATTATTGGGTGTACACCCTCCTAGACCCTCGCTACCCGGACAACTTACAAACCCTCATCACACCGGTGAACCGGGACCGTAAAATGCGTGAGTACCAAGACACACTGGTGCAATCCATACTGTTGTACATTCCAGCCGAGAGAGCTGCTGCTGCTACTGCTTTACAAAGCAGCTCTGTGCATCGAGGCAGTGTAGACACCTCTACAACAAGAGGGAGCACAAGCAGCGCCTCTGCACAGGGCAAGAGCTGTATGTTACAAATGTGGCAAAGTTTTGTGACAGCGCCAGCAAGGTCTACACCATCCGAGACGGCTCCAGTCACCAGGAAGCAACGTTTCCGTAAGATGGTGACAGACTACTGTCTTTCCCTCTAAGTGTACTCCCAGATGCCTCTTCCCCTTTCAAATTTTGGGTCTCTAAGTTGGATACATGGCCAGAGCTTAGCCAGTATGCATTGGAGGTGCTGGCTTGCCCTGCTGCCAGTGTATTATCTGAGCGCGTCTTTAGTGCTGCAGGTGGTGTACTAACAGACCGTCGCATGCGACTATCCTCAGAGAATGTAGACCGGCTTACTTTTCTGAAAATGAACAAGGCATGGATCTCACCTGAATTTGCCTGTCCGTTTTCAGATTAAATAACTGTTTGGCAACGTTTTCCATGTCTCCTGTTATGTTCATCTTTCTACCACCTGAACTCTACTCCCTGGGCTACAACACCGCCATTTGTTGCTCGTAAGTAATTGGCAGGGGTACTGACTCCTGGCCAGCCTGGTTACGGCACGACAGCTGTTTCCTGGCAGTGTGAACGTCAATTATCCTCCAATAAGTTGTGCTGTCGTGTTGCATTCGGGTTAGCCGACTCTATGGTGCCTGCAGTTTAGGTGATTCCTATGTGTGCTGTGGGATATGTAAATAAAGGCTGTTTCCATTGTGACAATAGGACAAGCACCCACTGTAGGACTGTGTGATTCGGTAACTGCGGACGGCTTGCGTCCTGTCAACTTACATTTTCATGGGTGCGTTCTGCTACCCGTCCGGGGTCCAGTACCGTCAACTGGTTCTCCCCAGTGCCTTTGGCCTAGGTGCCTCCATCTCCGTATACGAGTTCCAGCAACGTCTGCTGGTCCTTGGTAGTGCTTTGGAGCACAGGTACCTCCTGCTTAGTAACCGTGTCACAGTAACGTCAGCTGGTACTCGGTTGTGACATTGCCTCTTTTCCTTCTGCTACCCGTACGGGGTCCAGTACCGTCAACTGGTTCTCCCCAGTGCCTTTGGCCTAGGTGCCTCCATCTCCGTATACGAGTTCCAGCAACGTCTGCTGGTCCTTGGTAGTGCTTTGGAGCACAGGTACCTCCTGCTTAGTAACCGTGTCACAGTAACGTCAGCTGGTACTCGGTTGTGACATTGCCTCTTTTCCTTCTGCTGCCCCTCCGGGTTCCAGCACAGTCAGCTGGTCCTCGTTACTTCCATTGTCTCTTGTTCCATCTGATACCCGTCCGGGTTCCAGTAACGTCAGCTGGTTCTCGGAAATTAGACGACCTTAAAGACCACCCAGAAGAAGATGACGACAACAAGGACGACGAGCATGAAGCCAACCAGCCTGAACACCATCACAAAGAAAAAATAAAAGATTACCCAGAAGAAGATCACCAACAGGACAAAGAAGGTTAAGACAAACTACAAGATACAGAACAAGAGACAGAAGAACAATAAGCAGAAGATCAAAAAGCAGAAGAACATGAAGTATAAGACCAAAATGAAGAGCAAAATATATGCTCTAAATTCTAAGCAGAAGAAGACTAAGCAGTGTATGGGGTGAGTCCGTTCCTCCTCGTGGTGCCCCTGGAAAATGCCTGCTGCTGCAGGCTAAACTGAACACGGACAAATACTGTTGTAATTTAAATCTTTTGTGACAGCAAGAACGGAAGGATGAAAAATTCATACTTTTACAGATTACAAGTACAGGAATCTCTGTCACAAATAAGAATATGATGAAGAAGATGAAGAGGAAGAAGATGAAGAATTTGAATATGAAGAAGATTAATAGTTTAATAATAACAATATGAGTAATGTAAACAAAAACATGAATAGCAAGAAGTTTAAGAAGAAGATTAAGAAGGTGAAGATGAAGAATAATTTGATGAGAAAGATGATGCTGCTGAAGATTATGAAGGAGAAAGTGTGGCACTGGCAAAAGTTAAAAAGGTGAAGAGCATGGAAGTTGTGAAACATACATATTTGCCAAAATAGAAAAAAGGTTAACAACATTGTCAATTTGTTCGTCAATCCAAACGTATTTCCAAAAAAAAATATATTAATGCTATTCCAATGCATTGGGTTAAACATGTATGCCTTTATTGTCTCCTCAACCTCCCCCAATACATTCTACATTACTCTTTGTTGTTTTCCTTCATGTACAATTAACCAACAAGGCAAGAATGGTTTTTTTTAATGTCGATATTTGGTTCCCATAGACTTACATTGGACTTCCGGTATCGGTATCGGGTATCGCCGATATTTTAGTGATATCGGCGATATCATTCCGATCCGATATTTTTAGATATCGAGCAGTATCGCTCAACACTAGTTAGGGGTGTGTTGGAGTTAGGGTTGGAGTTAGAATTAGGAAGTTTCCACTGTTTAGTTACAGTCAGGGCCAGAAATATTTGGACAGTGACACAATTTTTGCGAGTTGGGCTCTGCATGCCACCACATTGGATTTGAAATGAAACCTCTACAACAGAATTCAAGTAACAGAATATAGGTGGAAAACATCACCCCAAGTTATACCAATGATTATAATCAAAATAAATAGGACTAATAGGGAAACTGCCAAAGAGCTAAGCCAATACACAGAAGGAAATAGCAGCCAAGAAATCCCATAAAAATTACTTTATTAACAACGTATATTTAAAATTACATAGGATAGGTAATTTGAACATCTGGGGAAAGTCATAAGGAATGCCAGTATAATCCCTCCATGAGGATCTGGTCAAGACCAAATAGCTGATAATACAATCAAAGTTCTCTACACACATGTGCTGCACATATAGACCACTTGCAGTAATAGCATAGTGCTAGATAATATAGACATAATGAACCCAGCCTATAGTGCAATACTACCTTTAACAGAGGTATAGCTCAGCCTTCAGATCAGGACCCAGATCCACCCCAACGCGCGTTTCGGAGCGCGGCTCCTTCCTCAGGGGGCGTACATGGAACTGCTATATGGCGGTTTATATACCCACATATTGTCACCGGTCTGACTCACCCACAGTGCATCGCGCTCACCACAGCCTGTGCATAAAATTAATTAGTCCGTTGCTGCCTCTCATTGTGCCGCATACCGCCGCCATATCCGCACGCCCTCATCCATGACGTCAGCATCCGGAACTCCGTGGGGCCCCACGTGACCGGACGCCGACGAAACAGGGAGAAGGCATCGCGAGAGCGGCCGGGCATGCGGCGCATGCGCACTCGCAATGTGGACACTGCAATTACATTTTAGATACTGGCATAACAGTGGAGTAAGTACCGCATAGCGGTCATACACACCACAATCAAAACCACGCCAGTGCATCACAATTCACAGGCAGTATATAAGATATTAGGACTATGCAAAAAACTATATTGCTGGCTCTGTGTGTGGGTCAAACCGCCGACCAATTAAAACCACCAAACAAGACAGAATCACCACAAAATCGACCAAAGAAGCAAAAATAAAAATAAAAAAGACATAAACAAAATAACCAAATATATATCACAGAAAAAATGAATAAGATACAAAAACAATATAACGAAAAATAACAGATAATAACAAATAAAAAAAGTGCTAAAAAGAAAGAAAAAATAATAAAAAAGAAAAAGTACAAATGAAAATGAATATACATATATTAAGATAATAAACCCTTATAAATCGTACAATATCATGATCCTATGTCTTTACAATTCTTCTTGTTGAGAGAAGTCACTGATCATCAAGTTATATTCCGAGTGTCTAACTCTTCAAATATTCGGTGATTGTCCAAGAATAAACACATTGATCTATATAAAATTAAAAAGATAATTAAAATCAATGTCAAGACATTCAGAATGATCCACGACACGCGAACGGGGATCAAAGGTAAGGAGCAAAAGACAGATTTTCATTCAGCCCCTTAGGGTGGATTGTTTGTAATATCCAGATCCATTTAGTTTCCAGCTGCCCCAGTTTTTTAGTTAGATTACCCCCCCTGATGTTAATGTTGAGCATATCGATGCCACGTACCTTCAATAAGGCACTATCACATTGATGGAAATCATGGAAATGACGTGGTAACGTTTTTAAAGAGGATGTGTCCGTGCAGCAGGAGGCCGCCTGGATCCCCAACACATGTTCGCGAGTGCGTACCTTCAACTGTCTAGATGTTAAGCCGACGTATATCAAACCACACGGACATGTAGCATAGTATATTACATATCTAGACGTACATGTAATCCGGTGTTTGATCTTAAAGTTTTTAGAACCGTCGGAATTTACAAATGTGGCACTACACTGAATGTTAGGACAGGCGACACACCTGCCGCACGGAACACAGCCATTAACCATGGGCATAGAGTCCAAAAAGGTGGACCCCACGTGTGAATAGTGACTAGTGACCAGCATGTCACGCAGATTTCTCGCTCTTCGGAAGGTAATCATGGGACGCTCTGGAATAAACTTTTTAATGATCGGATCCACCATTAGAATTGGCCATGCTTTCATAAGGGCTGCTCTAATTAGCCCATGTTGTGAATTATACGTTGTCACAAACCTAGACTCTCTCTGATTGATAGCCCTCTGGCCTACATTGCTATATAGAAGTCCATTACGATTTGTGTGTTTTGCCCGATGGTATGCTTTTTTT
>JARQOD010000005.1:392210201-392253268 GCA_033576555.1 Oophaga sylvatica | reverse complement strand
CCCTAATCCTTACAATTGGTGGAGACGTGCGAGCAGCGGTACCCAGCAGAGAAGTGGGTGCTGCATGTCGTGGGTAAAGGCCATAGCAACCCAGCCAGCATTGCAGGAGAAAATGGAGGACCTGTTGAAGCACCTGGTTCAGGCGCAAGTACAGCAGCAAGAGGCCAACAGGTTGTTCTTGTGAGTCGCACTTAGTACCGGGCTATGGGGTACTCAGCACCGAGCCCATGAAAGTCTAGGGATTTGTCACTGGCAGCAGGACTCGGTCAGTGGCCCTGGGCGCTCATACAATGGGGGATATTTACAGGGGAATTGTAGTAATAGATAGTTCGTGACGCCACCTGTGGTTTCTGATCAATTTGACCAGCGCTGCTATATGGATCTTCCTAGGGGATGTTGTGAGGCAGCTGGATGGTAAGTCTCCACAGGCGAGACTGGTCCCTGGAGTCTATGGTGGTGCAGGGTGCAGGTAATAAAGCAGTCTCACACAAGGCAATCTCTTTCCATACCTTTACTTGCAGATGTTTCAGGTAGGTCTCGGGAAGCTGGTCGGGGTGGAGAATGCACATTCAGGATAACCGCTGAGCGGGTTTTAGAGGCCTCCTTTAACTTTGTATGTATGTGAGTACAAACTTGCATGAAGTCAAGTTAACTCTGTTAATCTCCAGCTTGTTCAATAGCTGCTACGCCTGGCCGACATTGTGGTAGAGCCTTTTGTGTCTCTGATGCTCAAATGTTGGAAAGAACTAAGTCGTTAGGGCTGATCAGGCCTTGCCCGCCTTGTTCTCCCTGACTCCGTTTACGTATCAGCGCTTAGGGCTACCTACTGTGACTTGAAGTCCAGGAGGATTCCCGGTGTTTCTTATTATTACGCATAAAGCACTAGCAACGCTTCGGACCCGGTGTCCGGTGAATTAGTGCGGGTAATCCGGTACCTGTTGCACTAGTCTCTATCTTCTCCACTGTGCCTCTCGTCCTGCTCTTGCTCTTAACATAAGCACTCGTAGCAATGATGTAAAATGTCAGCTTTCCTCCAGAGCTCACTGAACAGTTCCTAGTACACTCACTGTTGTAGCTCCTGTGATTCCCTTCTTTCTTTCCTTTCTCCGACCCTGTCCAGAGCAGCGCACAGGTACTCTGTCAACTGTGTACACGCTGTAGCTCCGAGAGTCACCTTCCTCAGACCCTGTCCAGAGCAGCGCACAGGAACTCTGTCAACTGTGTACACGCTGTAGCTCCGAGAGTTACTTTCCTCCTTCCAAAGAATACAGGTAGCTTGTGCTGAGGTACTGGTCCTGCAGTTCTGACTGGGCTAGAGTGACTCCTTACACTCAAACCAGACTCCACTTCATGAACTTGCTCTGCCAGAGTCTAGTCTGCACTCCTCTTCCCTCCCAGACTAGACTGACTTGCACTGTCCTAAGACAGGAAGCTTGAATGAACTCTGAACTCCTCTCCCTCCAAGGCTTGAAACGATCTGTCCGAAGACAGGAAACAGACTGACTACTGCTACGTGTCACTACCTTTTATACCCCTAGTGGGTGTGTTGGGAAATGTGAGTGACGTGAATGAATATCAAGCTTCATGGTTACCTTCCTGTGCATTTTCCTGGAATATGTGTGCCTGGCGTAGCTGGGCCACACATCCCCCTTGATTAAACACAGCACTCCCGGGCTGTAAAAGAGAAAAGAAAAATATTTTTGTTTTGCATATAACAACAACATTTTAACTCATCCCTTGCGGGAGGTAAGACTCTTGAACGTTACACTGTATACATAGAAAAGTACAAAAGTATCAAAAGCACTTTCATAATACAAGACAATATTCTTGTGGAGGACCCGACCAAACCTCCCACGTGGGTCCTGGGTGGGCTGCAGGACTTCTCTGTTGCAGACCTCACTCAAGGCCACACCACACGGGTTTTCTTTCAGAGGTAGTAAGGTTTTGTGTAAAACCAAGATGTAGCACCGAAGCGCAAACTATTTACATTAAAAGTTTTTGGGCTGGCACAGTCCACAGCCACGCAGTCCTTTGCATGATAAAACACATATCAAGACACATCAAGAGAAATTAACTCCTATTACCCAACTGGGGTACTCTATACTCATTATGCATATAAACGTTATCAAACATTCTTAATAAAGTGCAGATTCCTCTTTATAAAACTTCTTCATCAAACTTTATACACGTTCAGGTGCAGTAAACCCCTGTCTGGGTCCTACTGGTCTTTTACTTCTTCATACATAACAATTGCTTGTTCCATCCCTGGGGCTGGGAGGATGCGATGTCCTCTAGAGTGCATTACTAGAAGATCATAGCCTGCTATTGGTGTTTGCGTGGCTACAGTTCTCATGCGATCCACTAAGGTCCCAACGGGTACCTCTTGCAAATTCAAATCCTTCATTGGGGACACAAGCTCATGCTGCGATTCAACTGAGGCCGCACCATCTGGTTGCGTTGCCGTAGATACCGCAGAGTAAGACCCAGAACTGGTCGCTGGTTGCGATGCGGGATGTGTCGCAGATTGCGATGCAGAATGAGACATTGTCAGCGATACTGAATCAGACTTTGGCTGCGATGCTGAAGGTGACGTAATTTTAGAGGGGTATGCAGGGGGCGATGCTGGTGCACGGCCTGGTGCTGTGGGGGCCCGGGACTGGGACGCTGCGGCAAAGCGTATGTTACTGGCGTCGGGGACGGGGTCACTGATAATGGTAACGTTGAGGGCATACCACCCTTTAAATCCCCAATGCCGCGTGTAACTAACAAGGTCCCCGTTCACGAGATCTCTTCCCGGGTGACCAATGGGCAGATGCGACTCCACGACTCGGCGGCTAACAAACACCCCTTGATACAAGCCCGGCTCGTGTATGAACCCCCAGCCTTGGCGAGTTTTTAAAATTACTCACGCATCCCTGGCGCCGCGGCTCCTTCAGCGTGCTTTTGTCCTTTCTGACATTTTCCTTGTCTGCTAGAAACTTCTCATGACACTGCTGACGGGACTGCTGCTCCTCTCTTTCTTCCTGTCTGCGTCGCTGCTCTTTTTCACGACGTTGCCATTCACTTTCCACTGGACGGCATAGGTCACATCATCCAGGTACTGCATTGCGTCCCAATCGATTTCCGGTAATGATGGCTGGGACCCCTCCGATGTTCCTACCGGGGAACTGCAGGCGACCGGGGCCTCCGGTCCAGGCTGGTATACCGGTTCCACTCTCGTCTCACCATCAGTGGAGGTGGGCTCAGCTTCCTCATTGCTGGCCTCCGGTTTCTCTTCAGCCGCTGGCGGTGGGGGCACAGTGGACACAGGTAATGGCTTCGTTCCTGGGGGGCGAAGCATAACGTCCCACAGCAGCCGCTGTTTCCGGGCACGCCATTGCTTCACAGCCTCGTCCATATCTTCACGGTGCTGGATCATATCCTCGATCACCGCGCTTACTTCCTCCAGCTCCAGCATTAGCTGGTCAGTCGTCCGACCCGGGGACAACTCCGGTACGGGCATCGGCTTTTCAGGGGAGTAGGGCCCGCGCGCCATTGCTCCTCCGCACTGCGTCTCTCGACCTTCTGCCATCTCTTTCCAGGCCAGACTGTGGTTTTCATCAGGAACAATCTGGTCTCTTCCGTGGAGGCGGGATTTGCGTCTCCTCCTCTTTGCATAGAAAATGAAGAGGAGGCGGATCTCTTTAGCAGTGGGGCAGGATCGCACATTATAGTAGCATTTTGAGAGGGCGGCCATAACTCTTGCGCCACAGGGGGGGTACACGCCCACGAATGCACGCCCACCTTCTTCACCAGCGCCTCAGGGCGCGAATATGGCGGTAAAATGGTGGAATTTGGCGCCAAAAGTGACAAACAGCAATACAGTCTTTTTGCACCATACAGTCATGGCCAAAAGTTTTGAGAATGACACAAATATTAATTTTTACAAAGTCTACTGCTTCACTTTTTCTAATAGCAATTTGCATATACTCCAGAATGTTATAAAGAGTGATCAGCTTAACAACAATTACTTGCAAAGTCAATATTTGGCTAGAAAATGAACTTTATCCCCCAAAACACATTTCAACATCATTGCAGCCCTGCCTTAAAAGGACCAGCTAACCTTTTTTCAGTGATTGCTCCATTAACACAGGTGTGGGTGTTGATGAGGACATGGCTGGAGATCAATCTGTCATGATAAAGTAAGAATGACACCACTGGACACTTTAAAAGGAGGCTGGTGCTTGGCATCATTGTTTCTCTTCTGTTAACCATGGTTATCTCTAAAGAAACACGTGCAGTCATCATTGCAATGCACAAAAATGGCCTAACAGGGAAGAGTATCGCAGCTAGAAAGATTGCACCTCAGTCAACAATCTATCGCATCATCAAGAACTTCAAGGAGAGAGGTTCCTTTGTTGCCAAAAAGGCTTCAGGGCGCCCAAGAAAGACCAGCAAGCGCCAGGACTGTCTCTTAAAAGTGTTTCTGCTGAGGGATCGGGCTACCAGCAGTGCAGAGCTTGCTCAGGAATGGCAGCAGGCAGGTGTGAGTGCATCTGCACGCACTGTGAGGCGGAGACTCTTGGAGCAAGGCCTGGTCTCAAGGAGGGCAGCAAAGAAGCCACTTCTCTCCAGAAAAAACATCATGGACAGACTGATATTCTGCAAAAGGTACAGGCAGTGGACTGCTGAGGACTGGGGTAAAGTTATTTTCTCTGATGAATCCCCTTTTCGCATGTTTGGGACATCAGGAAAACGCCTCATTCGGAGAAGACAAGGTGAGCGCTACCACCAGTCTTGTCTCATGCCAACTGTTAAGCATACTGAAACCATTCATGTGTGGGGTTGCTTCTCAGCCAAGGAATCGGCTCTCTCACAGTCTTTCCTAAAAACACAGCCATGAATAAAGAATGGTACCAGAATGTCCTCCAAGAGCAACTTCTCCCAACCCTCCAAGAGCAGTTTGGTGATCAACAATGCCTTTTCCAGCATGATGGAGCACCTTTCCATAAAGCAAAGGTGATAACTAAATGGCTCAGGGAACAAAACATAGAGATTTTGGGTCCATGGCCTGGAAACTCCCCAGATCTTAATCCCATTGAGAACTTGTGGTCAATCATCAAGAGACGGGTGGACAAACAAAAACCTAAAAATTCTAACAAAATGAAAGCATTGATTGTGCAAGAATGGACTGCTATCAGTCAGGATTTGGTCCAGAAGTTGATTGAGAGCATGCCAGGGAGAATTGCAGAGGTCCTGAAGAAGAAGGGTCAACACTGCAAATATTGACTTGCTGCATTAACTCATTCTAACTGTCAATATAAGCTTTAGTTACTCATATGTTTGCAATTATTATATTTCTGTCTGTGATAAAAGCATCTGTCAAACACACATAAAAACCAGAGGGCAGCAGATCATGTGAAAATATAATATTTGTGTCATTCTCAAAACTTTTGGCCATGACTGTACAGTCAATATAGGCAACACAGGACTCACAATTTGCAAGTTTTCGGATCCTGTTCGTGACGCCAAAGATGAGTCGCACTTAGTACCAGGGCTATGGGGTACTCAGCACCGAGCCCATGAAAGTCTATGGGATTTGTCACTGGCAGCAGGACTTGGTCCGTGGCCCTGGGCGCTCATACAATGGGGGATATTTACAGGGGAATTGTAGTAATAGATAGTTCGTGACGCCACCTGTGGTTTCTGATCAATTTGACCAGCGCTGCTATATGGATCTTCCTAGGGGATGTTGTGAGGCAGCTGGATGGTAAGTCTCCCACAGGCGAGACTGGTCCCTGGAAGTCTATGGTGGTGCAGGGTGCAGGTAATAAAGCAGTCTCACACAAGGCAATCTCTTTCCATACCTTTACTTGCAGATGTTTCAGGTAGGTCCCGGGAAGCTGGTCGGGGTGGAGAATGCACATTCAGGATAACCGCTGAGCAGGTTAGAGGCCTCCTTTAACTTTGTATGTATGTGAGTACAAACTTGCATGAAGTCAAGTTAACTCTGTTAATCTCCAGCTTGTTCAATAGCTGCTACGCCCGGCCGACATTGTGGTAGAGCCTTTTGTGTCTCTGATGCTCAGATGTTGGAAAGAACTAAGTCGTTAGGGCTGATCAGGCCTCGCCCGTCTTGTTCTCCCTGACTCCGTTTACGTATCAGCGCTTAGGGCTACCTACTGTGACTTGAAGTCCAGGAGGATTCCGGTGTTTCTTATTACTAGGCATAAAGCACTAGCAACGCTTCGGACCCCGGTGTCCGGTGAATTAGTGCGGGTAATCCGGTACCTGTTGCACTAGTCTCTATCTTTCTCCACTGTGCCTCTCGTCCTGCTCTTGCTCTTAACATAAGCACTCGTAGCAATGATGTAAAATGTCAGCTTTCCTCCAGAGCTCACTGAACAGTTCCTAGTACACTCACTGTTGTAGCTCCTGTGATTCCCTTCTTTCTTTCCTTTCTCCGACCCTGTCCAGAGCAGCGCACAGGTACTCTGTCAACTGTGTACACGCTGTAGCTCCGAGAGTCACCTTCCTCAGACCCTGTCCAGAGCAGCGCACAGGAACTCTGTCAACTGTGTACACGCTTAGCTCCGAGAGTTACTTTCCTCCTTCCAAAGAATACAGGTAGCTTGTGCTGAGGTACTGGTCCTGCAGTTCTGACTGGGCTAGAGTGACTCCTTACATTCAAACCAGACTCCACTTCATGAACTTGCTCTGCCAGAGTCTAGTCTGCACTCCTCTTCCTCCCAGACTAGACTGACTTGCACTGTCCTAAGACAGGAAGCTTGAATGAACTCTGAACTCCTCTCCCTCCAAGGCTTGAAACGATCTGTCCGAAGACAGGAAACAGACTGACTACTGCTACGTGTCACTACCTTTTATACCCCTAGTGGGTGTGTTGGGAAATGTGAGTGACGTGAATGAATATCAAGCTTCATGGTTACCTTCCTGTGCATTTTCCTGGAATATGTGTGCCTGGCGTAGCTGGGCCACACATCCCCCCTTGATTAAACACAGCACTCCCGGGCTGTAAAAGAGAAAAGAAAAATATTTTTGTTTTGCATATAACAACAACATTTTAACTCATCCCTTGCGGGAGGTAAGACTCTTGAACGTTACACTGTATACATAGAAAAGTACAAAAGTATCAAAAGCACTTTCATAATACAAGACAATATTCTTGTGGAGGACCCGCACCAAACCTCCCACGTGGGTCCTGGGTGGGCTGCAGGACTTCTCTGTTGCAGACCTCACTCAAGGCCACACCACACGGGTTTTCTTTCAGAGGTAGTAAGGTTTTGTGTAAAACCAAGATGTAGCACCGAAGCGCAAACTATTTACATTAAAAGTTTTTGGGCTGGCACAGTCCACAGCCACGCAGTCCTTTGCATGATAAAACACATATCAAGACACATCAAGAGAAATTAACTCCTATTACCCAACTGGGGTACTCTATACTCATTATGCATATAAACGTTATCAAACATTCTTAATAAAGTGCAGATTCCTCTTTATAAAACTTCTTCATCAAACTTTATACACGTTCAGGTGCAGTAAACCCCTGTCTGGGTCCTACTGGTCTTTTACTTCTTCATACATAACAATTGCTTGTTCCATCCCTGGGGCTGGGAGGATGCGATGTCCTCTAGAGTGCATTACTAGAAGATCATAGCCTGCTATTGGTGTTTGCGTGGCTACAGTTCTCATGCGATCCACTAAGGTCCCAACGGGTACCTCTTGCAAATCCAAATCCTTCATTGGGGACACAAGCTCATGCTGCGATTCAACTGAGGCCGCACCATCTGGTTGCATTGCCGTAGATACCGCAGAGTAAGACCCAGAACTGGTCGCTGGTTGCGATGCGGGATGTGTCGCAGATTGCGATGCAGAATGAGACATTGTCGGCGATACTGAATCAGACTTTGGCTGCGATGCTGAAGGTGACGTAATTTTAGAGGGGTATGCAGGGGGCGATGCTGGTGCACGGCCTGGTGCTGTGGGGGCCCGGGATTGGGACGCTGCGGCAAAGCGTATGTTACTGGCGTCGGGGACGGGGTCACTGATAATGGTAACGTTGAGGGCATACCACCCTTTAAATCCCCAATGCCGCGTGTAACTAACAAGGTCCCCGTTCACGAGATCTCTTCCCGGGTGACCAATGGGCAGATGCGACTCCACGACTCGGCGGCTAACAAACACCCCTTGATACAAGCCCGGCTCGTGTATGAACCCCCAGCCTTGGCGAGTTTTAAAATTACTCACGCATCCCTGGCGCCGCGGCTCCTTCAGCGTGCTTTTGTCCTTTCTGACATTTTCCTTGTCTGCTAGAAACTTCTCATGACACTGCTGACGGGACTGCTGCTCCTCTCTTTCTTCCTGTCTGCGTCGCTGCTCTTTTTCACGACGTTGCCATTCACTTTCCCACTGGACGGCATAGGTCACATCATCCAGGTACTGCATTGAGTCCCAATCGATTTCCGGTAATGATGGCTGGGACCCCTCCGATGTTCCTACCGGGGAACTGCAGGCGACCGGGGCCTCCGGTCCAGGCTGGTATACCGGTTCCACTCTCGTCTCACCATCAGTGGAGGTGGGCTCAGCTTCCTCATTGCTGGCCTCCAGTTTCTCTTCAGCCGCTGGCGGTGGGGGCACAGTGGACACAGGTAATGGCTTCGTTCCTGGGGGGCGAAGCATAACGTCCCACAGCAGCCGCTGTTTCCGGGCACGCCATTGCTTCACAGCCTCGTCCATATCTTCACGGTGCTGGATCATATCCTCGATCACCGCGCTTACTTCCTCCAGCTCCAGCATTAGCTGGTCAGTCGTCCGACCCGGGGACAACTCCGGTACGGGCATCGGCTTTTCAGGGGAGTAGGGCCTGCGCGCCATTGCTCCTCCGCACTGCGTCTCCCGACCTTCTGCCATCTCTTTCCAGGCCAGACTGTGGTTTTCATCAGGAACAATCTGGTCTCTTCCGTGGAGGCGGGATTTGCGTCTCCTCCTCTTTGCATAGAAAATGAAGAGGAGGCGGATCTCTTTAGCAGTGGGGCAGGATCGCACATTATAGTAGCATTTTGAGAGGGCGGCCATAACTCTTGCGCCACAGGGGGGTACACGCCCACGAATGCACGCCCACCTTCTTCACCAGCGCCTCAGGGCGCGAATATGGCGGTAAAATGGTGGAATTTGGCGCCAAAAGTGACAAACAGCAATACAGTCTTTTTGCACCATACAGTCATGGCCAAAAGTTTTGAGAATGACACAAATATTAATTTTTACAAAGTCTACTGCTTCACTTTTTCTAATAGCAATTTGCATATACTCCAGAATGTTATAAAGAGTGATCAGCTTAACAACAATTACTTGCAAAGTCAATATTTGGCTAGAAAATGAACTTTATCCCCCAAAACACATTTCAACATCATTGCAGCCCTGCCTTAAAAGGACCAGCTAACCTTTTTTCAGTGATTGCTCCATTAACACAGGTGTGGGTGTTGATGAGGACATGGCTGGAGATCAATCTGTCATGATAAAGTAAGAATGACACCACTGGACACTTTAAAAGGAGGCTGGTGCTTGGCATCATTGTTTCTCTTCTGTTAACCATGGTTATCTCTAAAGAAACACGTGCAGTCATCATTGCAATGCACAAAAATGGCCTAACAGGGAAGAGTATCGCAGCTAGAAAGATTGCACCTCAGTCAACAATCTATCGCATCATCAAGAACTTCAAGGAGAGAGGTTCCTTTGTTGCCAAAAAGGCTTCAGGGCGCCCAAGAAAGACCAGCAAGCGCCAGGACTGTCTCTTAAAAGTGTTTCTGCTGGGGGATCGGGCTACCAGCAGTGCAGAGCTTGCTCAGGAATGGCAGCAGGCAGGTGTGAGTGCATCTGCACGCACTGTGAGGCGGAGACTCTTGGAGCAAGGCCTGGTCTCAAGGAGGGCAGCAAAGAAGCCACTTCTCTCCAGAAAAAACATCATGGACAGACTGATATTCTGCAAAAGGTACAGGCAGTGGACTGCTGAGGACTGGGGTAAAGTTATTTTCTCTGATGAATCCCCTTTTCGCATGTTTGGGACATCAGGAAAACGCCTCATTCGGAGAAGACAAGGTGAGCGCTACCACCAGTCTTGTCTCATGCCAACTGTTAAGCATACTGAAACCATTCATGTGTGGGGTTGCTTCTCAGCCAAGGGAATCGGCTCTCTCACAGTCTTTCCTAAAAACACAGCCATGAATAAAGAATGGTACCAGAATGTCCTCCAAGAGCAACTTCTCCCAACCCTCCAAGAGCAGTTTGGTGATCAACAATGCCTTTTCCAGCATGATGGAGCACCTTGCCATAAAGCAAAGGTGATAACTAAATGGCTCAGGGAACAAAACATAGAGATTTTGGGTCCATGGCCTGGAAACTCCCCAGATCTTAATCCCATTGAGAACTTGTGGTCAATCATCAAGAGACGGGTGGACAAACAAAAACCTAAAAATTCTAACAAAATGAAAGCATTGATTGTGCAAGAATGGACTGCTATCAGTCAGGATTTGGTCCAGAAGTTGATTGAGAGCATGCCAGGGAGAATTGCAGAGGTCCTGAAGAAGAAGGGTCAACACTGCAAATATTGACTTGCTGCATTAACTCATTCTAACTGTCAATATAAGCTTTAGTTACTCATATGTTTGCAATTATTATATTTCTGTCTGTGATAAAAGCATCTGTCAAACACACATAAAAACCAGAGGGCAGCAGATCATGTGAAAATATAATATTTGTGTCATTCTCAAAACTTTTGGCCATGACTGTACAGTCAATATAGGCAACACAGGACTCACAATTTGCAAGTTTTCGGATCCTGTTCGTGACGCCAAAGATGAGTCGCACTTAGTACCAGGGCTATGGGGTACTCAGCACCGAGCCCATGAAAGTCTATGGGATTTGTCACTGGCAGCAGGACTTGGTCCGTGGCCCTGGGCGCTCATACAATGGGGGATATTTACAGGGGAATTGTAGTAATAGATAGTTCGTGACGCCACCTGTGGTTTCTGATCAATTTGACCAGCGCTGCTATATGGATCTTCCTAGGGGATGTTGTGAGGCAGCTGGATGGTAAGTCTCCCACAGGCGAGACTGGTCCCTGGAAGTCTATGGTGGTGCAGGGTGCAGGTAATAAAGCAGTCTCACACAAGGCAATCTCTTTCCATACCTTTACTTGCAGATGTTTCAGGTAGGTCCCGGGAAGCTGGTCGGGGTGGAGAATGCACATTCAGGATAACCGCTGAGCAGGTTAGAGGCCTCCTTTAACTTTGTATGTATGTGAGTACAAACTTGCATGAAGTCAAGTTAACTCTGTTAATCTCCAGCTTGTTCAATAGCTGCTACGCCCGGCCGACATTGTGGTAGAGCCTTTTGTGTCTCTGATGCTCAGATGTTGGAAAGAACTAAGTCGTTAGGGCTGATCAGGCTTCGCCCGTCTTGTTCTCCCTGACTCCGTTTACGTATCAGCGCTTAGGGCTACCTACTGTGACTTGAAGTCCAGGAGGATTCCGGTGTTTCTTATTACTAGGCATAAAGCACTAGCAACGCTTCGGACCCCGGTGTCCGGTGAATTAGTGCGGGTAATCCGGTACCTGTTGCACTAGTCTCTATCTTTCTCCACTGTGCCTCTCGTCCTGCTCTTGCTCTTAACATAAGCACTCGTAGCAATGATGTAAAATGTCAGCTTTCCTCCAGAGCTCACTGAACAGTTCCTAGTACACTCACTGTTGTAGCTCCTGTGATTCCCTTCTTTCTTTCCTTTCTCCGACCCTGTCCAGAGCAGCGCACAGGTACTCTGTCAACTGTGTACACGCTGTAGCTCCGAGAGTCACCTTCCTCAGACCCTGTCCAGAGCAGCGCACAGGAACTCTGTCAACTGTGTACACGCTGTAGCTCCGAGAGTTACTTTCCTCCTTCCAAAGAATACAGGTAGCTTGTGCTGAGGTACTGGTCCTGCAGTTCTGACTGGGCTAGAGTGACTCCTTACACTCAAACCAGACTCCACTTCATGAACTTGCTCTGCCAGAGTCTAGTCTGCACTCCTCTTCCTCCCAGACCAGACTGACTTGCACTGTCCTAAGACAGGAAGCTTGAATGAACTCTGAACTCCTCTCCCTCCAAGGCTTGAAACGATCTGTCCGAAGACAGGAAACAGACTGACTACTGCTACGTGTCACTACCTTTTATACCCCTAGTGGGTGTGTTGGGAAATGTGAGTGACGTGAATGAATATCAAGCTTCATGGTTACCTTCCTGTGCATTTTCCTGGAATATGTGTGCCTGGCGTAGCTGGGCCACACATCCCCCCTTGATTAAACACAGCACTCCCGGGCTGTAAAAGAGAAAAGAAAAATATTTTGTTTTGCATATAACAACAACATTTTAACTCATCCCTTGCGGGAGGTAAGACTCTTGAACGTTACACTGTATACATAGAAAAGTACAAAAGTATCAAAAGCACTTTCATAATACAAGACAATATTCTTGTGGAGGACCCGCACCAAACCTCCCACGTGGGTCCTGGGTGGGCTGCAGGACTTCTCTGTTGCAGACCTCACTCAAGGCCACACCACACGGGTTTTCTTTCAGAGGTAGTAAGGTTTTGTGTAAAACCAAGATGTAGCACCGAAGCGCAAACTATTTACATTAAAAGTTTTTGGGCTGGCACAGTCCACAGCCACGCAGTCCTTTGCATGATAAAACACATATCAAGACACATCAAGAGAAATTAACTCCTATTACCCAACTGGGGTACTCTATACTCATTATGCATATAAACATTATCAAACATTCTTAATAAAGTGCAGATTCCTCTTTATAAAACTTCTTCATCAAACTTTATACACGTTCAGGTGCAGTAAACCCCGTCTGGGTCCTACTGGTCTTTTACTTCTTCATACATAACAATTGCTTGTTCCATCCCTGGGGCTGGGAGGATGCGATGTCCTCTAGAGTGCATTACTAGAAGATCATAGCCTGCTATTGGTGTTTGCGTGGCTACAGTTCTCATGCGATCCACTAAGGTCCCAACGGGTACCTCTTGCAAATCCAAATCCTTCATTGGGGACACAAGCTCATGCTGCGATTCAACTGAGGCCGCACCATCTGGTTGCGTTGCCGTAGATACCGCAGAGTAAGACCCAGAACTGGTCGCTGGTTGCGATGCGGGATGTGTCGCAGATTGCGATGCAGAATGAGACATTGTCGGCGATACTGAATCAGACTTTGGCTGCGATGCTGAAGGTGACGTAATTTTAGAGGGGTATGCAGGGGGCGATGCTGGTGCACGGCCTGGTGCTGTGGGGGCCCGGGACTGGGACGCTGCGGCAAAGCGTATGTTACTGGCGTCGGGGACGGGGTCACTGATAATGGTAACGTTGAGGGCATACCACCCTTTAAATCCCCAATGCCGCGTGTAACTAACAAGGTCCCCGTTCACGAGATCTCTTCCCGGGTGACCAATGGGCAGATGCGACTCCACGACTCGGCGGCTAACAAACACCCTTGATACAAGCCCGGCTCGTGTATGAACCCCCAGCCTTGGCGAGTTTTAAAATTACTCACGCATCCCTGGCGCCGCGGCTCCTTCAGCGTGCTTTTGTCCTTTCTGACATTTTCCTTGTCTGCTAGAAACTTCTCATGACACTGCTGACGGGACTGCTGCTCCTCTCTTTCTTCCTGTCTGCGTCGCTGCTCTTTTTCACGACGTTGCCATTCACTTTCCCACTGGACGGCATAGGTCACATCATCCAGGTACTGCATTGAGTCCCAATCGATTTCCGGTAATGATGGCTGGGACCCCTCCGATGTTCCTACCGGGGAACTGCAGGCGACCGGGGCCTCTGGTCCAGGCTGGTATACCGGTTCCACTCTCGTCTCACCATCAGTGGAGGTGGGCTCAGCTTCCTCATTGCTGGCCTCCGGTTTCTCTTCAGCCGCTGGCGGTGGGGGCACAGTGGACACAGGTAATGGCTTCGTTCCTGGGGGGCGAAGCATAACGTCCCACAGCAGCCGCTGTTTCCGGGCACGCCATTGCTTCACAGCCTCGTCCATATCTTCACGGTGCTGGATCATATCCTCGATCACCGCGCTTACTTCCTCCAGCTCCAGCATTAGCTGGTCAGTCGTCCGACCCGGGGACAACTCCGGTACGGGCATCGGCTTTTCAGGGGAGTAGGGCCCGCGCGCCATTGCTCCTCCGCACTGCGTCTCTCGACCTTCTGCCATCTCTTTCCAGGCCAGACTGTGGTTTTCATCAGGAACAATCTGGTCTCTTCCGTGGAGGCGGGATTTGCGTCTCCTCCTCTTTGCATAGAAAATGAAGAGGAGGCGGATCTCTTTAGCAGTGGGGCAGGATCGCACATTATAGTAGCATTTTGAGAGGGCGGCCATAACTCTTGCGCCACAGGGGGGGTACACGCCCACGAATGCACGCCCACCTTCTTCACCAGCGCCTCAGGGCGCGAATATGGCGGTAAAATGGTGGAATTTGGCGCCAAAAGTGACAAACAGCAATACAGTCTTTTTGCACCATACAGTCATGGCCAAAAGTTTTGAGAATGACACAAATATTAATTTTTACAAAGTCTACTACTTCACTTTTTCTAATAGCAATTTGCATATACTCCAGAATGTTATAAAGAGTGATCAGCTTAACAACAATTACTTGCAAAGTCAATATTTGGCTAGAAAATGAACTTTATCCCCCAAAACACATTTCAACATCATTGCAGCCCTGCCTTAAAAGGACCAGCTAACCTTTTTTCAGTGATTGCTCCATTAACACAGGTGTGGGTGTTGATGAGGACATGGCTGGAGATCAATCTGTCATGATAAAGTAAGAATGACACCACTGGACACTTTAAAAGGAGGCTGGTGCTTGGCATCATTGTTTCTCTTCTGTTAACCATGGTTATCTCTAAAGAAACACGTGCAGTCATCATTGCAATGCACAAAAATGGCCTAACAGGGAAGAGTATCGCAGCTAGAAAGATTGCACCTCAGTCAACAATCTATCGCATCATCAAGAACTTCAAGGAGAGAGGTTCCTTTGTTGCCAAAAAGGCTTCAGGGCGCCCAAGAAAGACCAGCAAGCGCCAGGACTGTCTCTTAAAAGTGTTTCTGCTGAGGGATCGGGCTACCAGCAGTGCAGAGCTTGCTCAGGAATGGCAGCAGGCAGGTGTGAGTGCATCTGCACGCACTGTGAGGCGGAGACTCTTGGAGCAAGGCCTGGTCTCAAGGAGGGCAGCAAAGAAGCCACTTCTCTCCAGAAAAAACATCATGGACAGACTGATATTCTGCAAAAGGTACAGGCAGTGGACTGCTGAGGACTGGGGTAAAGTTATTTTCTCTGATGAATCCCCTTTTCGCATGTTTGGGACATCAGGAAAACGCCTCATTCGGAGAAGACAAGGTGAGCGCTACCACCAGTCTTGTCTCATGCCAACTGTTAAGCATACTGAAACCATTCATGTGTGGGGTTGCTTCTCAGCCAAGGGAATCGGCTCTCTCACAGTCTTTCCTAAAAACACAGCCATGAATAAAGAATGGTACCAGAATGTCCTCCAAGAGCAACTTCTCCCAACCCTCCAAGAGCAGTTTGGTGATCAACAATGCCTTTTCCAGCATGATGGAGCACCTTGCCATAAAGCAAAGGTGATAACTAAATGGCTCAGGGAACAAAACATAGAGATTTTGGGTCCATGGCCTGGAAACTCCCCAGATCTTAATCCCATTGAGAACTTGTGGTCAATCATCAAGAGACGGGTGGACAAACAAAAACCTAAAAATTCTAACAAAATGAAAGCATTGATTGTGCAAGAATGGACTGCTATCAGTCAGGATTTGGTCCAGAAGTTGATTGAGAGCATGCCAGGGAGAATTGCAGAGGTCCTGAAGAAGAAGGGTCAACACTGCAAATATTGACTTGCTGCATTAACTCATTCTAACTGTCAATATAAGCTTTAGTTACTCATATGTTTGCAATTATTATATTTCTGTCTGTGATAAAAGCATCTGTCAAACACACATAAAAACCAGAGGGCAGCAGATCATGTGAAAATATAATATTTGTGTCATTCTCAAAACTTTTGGCCATGACTGTACAGTCAATATAGGCAACACAGGACTCACAATTTGCAAGTTTTCGGATCCTGTTCGTGACGCCAAAGATGAGTCGCACTTAGTACCAGGGCTATGGGGTACTCAGCACCGAGCCCATGAAAGTCTATGGGATTTGTCACTGGCAGCAGGACTTGGTCCGTGGCCCTGGGCGCTCATACAATGGGGGATATTTACAGGGGAATTGTAGTAATAGATAGTTCGTGACGCCACCTGTGGTTTCTGATCAATTTGACCAGCGCTGCTATATGGATCTTCCTAGGGGATGTTGTGAGGCAGCTGGATGGTAAGTCTCCCACAGGCGAGACTGGTCCCTGGAAGTCTATGGTGGTGCAGGGTGCAGGTAATAAAGCAGTCTCACACAAGGCAATCTCTTTCCATACCTTTACTTGCAGATGTTTCAGGTAGGTCCCGGGAAGCTGGTCGGGGTGGAGAATGCACATTCAGGATAACCGCTGAGCAGGTTAGAGGCCTCCTTTAACTTTGTATGTATGTGAGTACAAACTTGCATGAAGTCAAGTTAACTCTGTTAATCTCCAGCTTGTTCAATAGCTGCTACGCCCGGCCGACATTGTGGTAGAGCCTTTTGTGTCTCTGATGCTCAGATGTTGGAAAGAACTAAGTCGTTAGGGCTGATCAGGCCTCGCCCGTCTTGTTCTCCCTGACTCCGTTTACGTATCAGCGCTTAGGGCTACCTACTGTGACTTGAAGTCCAGGAGGATTCCGGTGTTTCTTATTACTAGGCATAAAGCACTAGCAACGCTTCGGACCCCGGTGTCCGGTGAATTAGTGCGGGTAATCCGGTACCTGTTGCACTAGTCTCTATCTTTCTCCACTGTGCCTCTCGTCCTGCTCTTGCTCTTAACATAAGCACTCGTAGCAATGATGTAAAATGTCAGCTTTCCTCCAGAGCTCACTGAACAGTTCCTAGTACACTCACTGTTGTAGCTCCTGTGATTCCCTTCTTTCTTTCCTTTCTCCGACCCTGTCCAGAGCAGCGCACAGGTACTCTGTCAACTGTGTACACGCTGTAGCTCCGAGAGTCACCTTCCTCAGACCCTGTCCAGAGCAGCGCACAGGAACTCTGTCAACTGTGTACACGCTGTAGCTCCGAGAGTTACTTTCCTCCTTCCAAAGAATACAGGTAGCTTGTGCTGAGGTACTGGTCCTGCAGTTCTGACTGGGCTAGAGTGACTCCTTACACTCAAACCAGACTCCACTTCATGAACTTGCTCTGCCAGAGTCTAGTCTGCACTCCTCTTCCTCCCAGACTAGACTGACTTGCACTGTCCTAAGACAGGAAGCTTGAATGAACTCTGAACTCCTCTCCCTCCAAGGCTTGAAACGATCTGTCCGAAGACAGGAAACAGACTGACTACTGCTACGTGTCACTACCTTTTATACCCCTAGTGGGTGTGTTGGGAAATGTGAGTGACGTGAATGAATATCAAGCTTCATGGTTACCTTCCTGTGTATTTTCCTGGAATATGTGTGCCTGGCGTAGCTGGGCCACACATCCCCCCTTGATTAAACACAGCACTCCCGGGCTGTAAAAGAGAAAAGAAAAATATTTTTGTTTTGCATATAACAACAACATTTTAACTCATCCCTTGCGGGAGGTAAGACTCTTGAACGTTACACTGTATACATAGAAAAGTACAAAAGTATCAAAAGCACTTTCATAATACAAGACAATATTCTTGTGGAGGACCCGCACCAAACCTCCCACGTGGGTCCTGGGTGGGCTGCAGGACTTCTCTGTTGCAGACCTCACTCAAGGCCACACCACACGGGTTTTCTTTCAGAGGTAGTAAGGTTTTGTGTAAAACCAAGATGTAGCACCGAAGCGCAAACTATTTACATTAAAAGTTTTTGGGCTGGCACAGTCCACAGCCACGCAGTCCTTTGCATGATAAAACACATATCAAGACACATCAAGAGAAATTAACTCCTATTACCCAACTGGGGTACTCTATACTCATTATGCATATAAACGTTATCAAACATTCTTAATAAAGTGCAGATTCCTCTTTATAAAACTTCTTCATCAAACTTTATACACGTTCAGGTGCAGTAAACCCCTGTCTGGGTCCTACTGGTCTTTTACTTCTTCATACATAACAATTGCTTGTTCCATCCCTGGGGCTGGGAGGATGCGATGTCCTCTAGAGTGCATTACTAGAAGATCATAGCCTGCTATTGGTGTTTGCGTGGCTACAGTTCTCATGCGATCCACTAAGGTCCCAACGGGTACCTCTTGCAAATCCAAATCCTTCATTGGGGACACAAGCTCATGCTGCGATTCAACTGAGGCCGCACCATCTGGTTGCGTTGCCGTAGATACCGCAGAGTAAGACCCAGAACTGGTCGCTGGTTGCGATGCGGGATGTGTCGCAGATTGCGATGCAGAATGAGACATTGTCGGCGATACTGAATCAGACTTTGGCTGCGATGCTGAAGGTGACGTAATTTTAGAGGGGTATGCAGGGGGCGATGCTGGTGCACGGCCTGGTGCTGTGGGGGCCCGGGACTGGGACGCTGCGGCAAAGCGTATGTTACTGGCGTCGGGGACGGGGTCACTGATAATGGTAACGTTGAGGGCATACCACCCTTTAAATCCCCAATGCCGCGTGTAACTAACAAGGTCCCCGTTCACGAGATCTCTTCCCGGGTGACCAATGGGCAGATGCGACTCCACGACTCGGCGGCTAACAAACACCCCTTGATACAAGCCCGGCTCGTGTATGAACCCCCAGCCTTGGCGAGTTTTAAAATTACTCACGCATCCCTGGCGCCGCGGCTCCTTCAGCGTGCTTTTGTCCTTTCTGACATTTTCCTTGTCTGCTAGAAACTTCTCATGACACTGCTGACGGGACTGCTGCTCCTCTCTTTCTTCCTGTCTGCGTCGCTGCTCTTTTTCACGACGTTGCCATTCACTTTCCCACTGGACGGCATAGGTCACATCATCCAGGTACTGCATTGAGTCCCAATCGATTTCCGGTAATGATGGCTGGGACCCCTCCGATGTTCCTACCGGGGAACTGCAGGCGACCGGGGCCTCCGGTCCAGGCTGGTATACTGGTTCCACTCTCGTCTCACCATCAGTGGAGGTGGGCTCAGCTTCCTCATTGCTGGCCTCCGGTTTCTCTTCAGCCGCTGGCGGTGGGGGCACAGTGGACACAGGTAATGGCTTCGTTCCTGGGGGGCGAAGCATAACGTCCCACAGCAGCCGCTGTTTCCGGGCACGCCATTGCTTCACAGCCTCGTCCATATCTTCACGGTGCTGGATCATATCCTCGATCACCGCGCTTACTTCCTCCAGCTCCAGCATTAGCTGGTCAGTCGTCCGACCCGGGGACAACTCCGGTACGGGCATCGGCTTTTCAGGGGAGTAGGGCCCGCGCGCCATTGCTCCTCCGCACTGCGTCTCCCGACCTTCTGCCATCTCTTTCCAGGCCAGACTGTGGTTTTCATCAGGAACAATCTGGTCTCTTCCGTGGAGGCGGGATTTGCGTCTCCTCCTCTTTGCATAGAAAATGAAGAGGAGGCGGATCTCTTTAGCAGTGGGGCAGGATCGCACATTATAGTAGCATTTTGAGAGGGCGGCCATAACTCTTGCGCCACAGGGGGGGTACACGCCCACGAATGCACGCCCACCTTCTTCACCAGCGCCTCAGGGCGCGAATATGGCGGTAAAATGGTGGAATTTGGCGCCAAAAGTGACAAACAGCAATACAGTCTTTTTGCACCATACAGTCATGGCCAAAAGTTTTGAGAATGACACAAATATTAATTTTTACAAAGTCTACTGCTTCACTTTTTCTAATAGCAATTTGCATATACTCCAGAATGTTATAAAGAGTGATCAGCTTAACAACAATTACTTGCAAAGTCAATATTTGGCTAGAAAATGAACTTTATCCCCCAAAACACATTTCAACATCATTGCAGCCCTGCCTTAAAAGGACCAGCTAACCTTTTTTCAGTGATTGCTCCATTAACACAGGTGTGGGTGTTGATGAGGACATGGCTGGAGATCAATCTGTCATGATAAAGTAAGAATGACACCACTGGACACTTTAAAAGGAGGCTGGTGCTTGGCATCATTGTTTCTCTTCTGTTAACCATGGTTATCTCTAAAGAAACACGTGCAGTCATCATTGCAATGCACAAAAATGGCCTAACAGGGAAGAGTATCGCAGCTAGAAAGATTGCACCTCAGTCAACAATCTATCGCATCATCAAGAACTTCAAGGAGAGAGGTTCCTTTGTTGCCAAAAAGGCTTCAGGGCGCCCAAGAAAGACCAGCAAGCGCCAGGACTGTCTCTTAAAAGTGTTTCTGCTGAGGGATCGGGCTACCAGCAGTGCAGAGCTTGCTCAGGAATGGCAGCAGGCAGGTGTGAGTGCATCTGCACGCACTGTGAGGCGGAGACTCTTGGAGCAAGGCCTGGTCTCAAGGAGGGCAGCAAAGAAGCCACTTCTCTCCAGAAAAAACATCATGGACAGACTGATATTCTGCAAAAGGTACAGGCAGTGGACTGCTGAGGACTGGGGTAAAGTTATTTTCTCTGATGAATCCCCTTTTCGCATGTTTGGGACATCAGGAAAACGCCTCATTCGGAGAAGACAAGGTGAGCGCTACCACCAGTCTTGTCTCATGCCAACTGTTAAGCATACTGAAACCATTCATGTGTGGGGTTGCTTCTCAGCCAAGGGAATCGGCTCTCTCACAGTCTTTCCTAAAAACACAGCCATGAATAAAGAATGGTACCAGAATGTCCTCCAAGAGCAACTTCTCCCAACCCTCCAAGAGCAGTTTGGTGATCAACAATGCCTTTTCCAGCATGATGGAGCACCTTGCCATAAAGCAAAGGTGATAACTAAATGGCTCAGGGAACAAAACATAGAGATTTTTGGTCCATGGCCTGGAAACTCCCCAGATCTTAATCCCATTGAGAACTTGTGGTCAATCATCAAGAGACGGGTGGACAAACAAAAACCTAAAAATTCTAACAAAATGAAAGCATTGATTGTGCAAGAATGGACTGCTATCAGTCAGGATTTGGTCCAGAAGTTGATTGAGAGCATGCCAGGGAGAATTGCAGAGGTCCTGAAGAAGAAGGGTCAACACTGCAAATATTGACTTGCTGCATTAACTCATTCTAACTGTCAATATAAGCTTTAGTTACTCATATGTTTGCAATTATTATATTTCTGTCTGTGATAAAAGCATCTGTCAAACACACATAAAAACCAGAGGGCAGCAGATCATGTGAAAATATAATATTTGTGTCATTCTCAAAACTTTTGGCCATGACTGTACAGTCAATATAGGCAACACAGGACTCACAATTTGCAAGTTTTCGGATCCTGTTCGTGACGCCAAAGATGAGTCGCACTTAGTACCAGGGCTATGGGGTACTCAGCACCGAGCCCATAAAAGTCTATGGGATTTGTCACTGGCAGCAGGACTTGGTCCGTGGCCCTGGGCGCTCATACAATGGGGGATATTTACAGGGGAATTGTAGTAATAGATAGTTCGTGACGCCACCTGTGGTTTCTGATCAATTTGACCAGCGCTGCTATATGGATCTTCCTAGGGGATGTTGTGAGGCAGCTGGATGGTAAGTCTCCCACAGGCGAGACTGGTACCTGGAAGTCTATGGTGGTGCAGGGTGCAGGTAATAAAGCAGTCTCACACAAGGCAATCTCTTTCCATACCTTTACTTGCAGATGTTTCAGGTAGGTCCCGGGAAGCTGGTCGGGGTGGAGAATGCACATTCAGGATAACCGCTGAGCAGGTTAGAGGCCTCCTTTAACTTTGTATGTATGTGAGTACAAACTTGCATGAAGTCAAGTTAACTCTGTTAATCTCCAGCTTGTTCAATAGCTGCTACGCCCGGCCGACATTGTGGTAGAGCCTTTTGTGTCTCTGATGCTCAGATGTTGGAAAGAACTAAGTCGTTAGGGCTGATCAGGCCTCGCCCGTCTTGTTCTCCCTGACTCCGTTTACGTATCAGCGCTTAGGGCTACCTACTGTGACTTGAAGTCCAGGAGGATTCCGGTGTTTCTTATTACTAGGCATAAAGCACTAGCAACGCTTCGGACCCCGGTGTCCGGTGAATTAGTGCGGGTAATCCGGTACCTGTTGCACTAGTCTCTATCTTTCTCCACTGTGCCTCTCGTCCTGCTCTTGCTCTTAACATAAGCACTCGTAGCAATGATGTAAAATGTCAGCTTTCCTCCAGAGCTCACTGAACAGTTCCTAGTACACTCACTGTTGTAGCTCCTGTGATTCCCTTCTTTCTTTCCTTTCTCCGACCCTGTCCAGAGCAGCGCACAGGTACTCTGTCAACTGTGTACACACTGTAGCTCCGAGAGTCACCTTCCTCAGACCCTGTCCAGAGCAGCGCACAGGAACTCTGTCAACTGTGTACACGCTGTAGCTCCGAGAGTTACTTTCCTCCTTCCAAAGAATACAGGTAGCTTGTGCTGAGGTACTGGTCCTGCAGTTCTGACTGGGCTAGAGTGACTCCTTACACTCAAACCAGACTCCACTTCATGAACTTGCTCTGCCAGAGTCTAGTCTGCACTCCTCTTCCTCCCAGACTAGACTGACTTGCACTGTCCTAAGACAGGAAGCTTGAATGAACTCTGAACTCCTCTCCCTCCAAGGCTTGAAACGATCTGTCCGAAGACAGGAAACAGACTGACTACTGCTACGTGTCACTACCTTTTATACCCCTAGTGGGTGTGTTGGGAAATGTGAGTGACGTGAATGAATATCAAGCTTCACGGTTACCTTCCTGTGCATTTTCCTGGAATATGTGTGCCTGGCGTAGCTGGGCCACACACTTGCAACAGATGCAGCGGAGCCAGCAGGAGCACCAACAGCAGATACAGCAGAGCCAGCAGGAACAGATGCAGCAGATGCAGCAGGAGCACCAGCAGCAGATGCAGCAGAGCCAGCAGGAGCATCGGCAGCAGATGCAGATTTTGACAACCGCCATCCAGGGCAGGACGAGCGCCCCAACCCCAGGTCTGGCTAATGACAACCACGTCAGAAAGGCGGTAAGACGCACATTACAAAAAATGACCCCCGGGGATGATGTGGAAGCCTTCCTGTCTGTATTTGAGAGGGTTGCTGAGAGGGAAAGACTTCCCCCAGAGCAGTGGGCAGAGATATTGGCCCCATACCTGACAGGTGAACCCCAGAAGGCGTATTACGATTTGACTGTGCAGGACGCTCAGGAATATCCTAAGCTGAAAGTTGAGATCCTCGCACGTATGGGGGTAACAATGACTATCAGGGCACAGAGGGTGCACCGCTGGGATTATCACCGGGACAAACCACCTCGCTCCCAAATGTTTGACTTACTGCACCTGGTCCAGAAATGGCTACAGCCAGAGTCCGCTACGCCGGCACAGATGGTAGAAAGAGTTGTCATGGATCGGTTTGTGCACTCCCTGCCTAAGCCCCTACAGACTTGGGTTGCCCAGGGTGATCCCCGGAATGCTGATGAACTGGTCGGACTGGTTGAGAGGTACCAGGGAATGGAAGGTGCCTTGGGGAAGCAGCCTATTCCGTACTGGCGGCCCCAACAGGGGGCAGAGTCCCAAAAAGGGGTGGGGAGCCCAAGGTCAAAATGGCGGGGGAGATGGTGCCCAAGGTCACTGCGGGTGATATTATTTGTTGGAGGTGCCGCGAGCCAGGACATATAGCTGCCCGGTGTCCGCAGACCACTGAGCAGATGGACTGCAGCATAGGACACCGTATTTCATGGTATGCATATCCAGCCTGCAGTGGAAACCCGTTTCCCAATCAGGGTCCTCAAGTATGTCCCGTAAAGGTGAACGGTGAAGCAGTAACGGCGCTGCTAGACTCTGGGAGCTTAGTGACCCTGATTAGGGCCACTTTTCCTCTCAACATACTACCAGGGAAAAAGGTTGGTGTTCAATGCATACATGGTGATGTAAAGGACTACCCTATGGCCAGAGTGGACATTGAAACGACGCATGGCACTCAGTCCCATGAAGTCGGCGTCGTTCGGGACTTGGTGCGTCCTATAATTATAGGCCGAGATTCTGTCTGTTTTGGGATCTGTGGAGAAAGGGTTCTGAGGTCCCTAGCGAGAATGGGAAACCAGTAAACCCTAACAAACTACTGCCACACTCAGAAGGGGCGGAGTCTCAATTTGAGCCAATAGGGAGAAAAGAGGTGGCGGCGGATGAGCCGAGGAACTGTTGCCGGGTTCAGGGTTTGAACAGTGTATGTCGCGAATGGTGTACTGACTTTACATCTGACCGGGGGGCACTGAACTGTTCTCTGATAGTGAATGGAGAGTGTGTGAGTGGACTTCTAGACTCAGGAAGCCAGGGGACTCTGCTGAGCGACACACTCCCTGTCTATCTGATTCCCGGAAGGAAGATGGAAGTCCCTTGTGTTCATGGGGTCACTAGGGAGTATCAGGTAACCAGGGTAATCGTTGAGACGGACACTATTATTTCTACCCAGGATGTCCCTGTAGTCCCAGACTTACCATATCCTATAATACTAGGCCAGGATTGTAAACGGTTTTGGGAAGTGTGGGACGAAGCACTGGCTAATTGCTCAGAAGGGAACCAGAATGACCCTAAGAGAGGCCCACCTCTGCAGGAGGCTGTAGTGGTTACTGATAGTGTGGTGGGTAAAACAGAGGTAGCCACCCCTAAAGTCAAAGATACCCAGTGCCTGGTAGCCGTAAAAAAGGGTGGCTCAGACCAAAGTGAGGACTTTGGGGTGACCAAATATAGGTCCACAGAAAACTGGGTAGCCCCAGGAATAGGGGCCGACCCCTGGTTAAGTGGGGACTTGCCGTTCCAAGACGACAGGGGGAGTGGGAAAGACTCCTATGCAGACTGTAACTTAACCGCAAGTGAAAGCGAGTGCAGCAACGTGGAATTGAGTATAAGTGGCAGATCTTCTCCTCCCCGCAGGGGCTGCGGAAAGGCCAGACAGCCTATACGCTCTAAGAAAAGAAATAAAGGGGAAATGATGGTGCCACATGTACGAGACAAAAGAGAGCAAGACGATGAGATAGAGCTGCTTAAAGAGACAGTCATGCGAGAAAGGATACGGAGACAAGGGATTGAGCAACGAGTGAAGGACCTGGAGAAAGAAGTCTCTAAAGTCCAAGGTCAACTATCAGCATGCCAGACGGCAAACCAAGTCCTTGTGAAAGATATGGAGATGCTCGGAGAGACCCAGGAGAAGCATCAGCAGGAACTTCTACGGAGAGAAGATGAGCACCGCTGCTGGGCAGAGGAGCAAGAGAAAATTCTCCGAAAATTCCAGATAGAGAAGGAAGCTAACGCTCAGCTCAGGAAATCCACGACAGACCAGGTAATCGAACGGTTGCGCTCTCCCGGTCCGAGCGTACGGGAGGAGAGTGAACTGAAGAGGCTGACTAAAGAAGGGGCCTCGACGGCAGAAGAAAGCCAGCAAGGGAGCCGCTACCCAGATGGCCACACCCGAAAAGTCACGGTGAAGCGGGAGGCGGACATAAGAGATATGCCACTACAATACCTCCACGAGAAGCAGAGACATCGGGAGCCAACAAGAAAACCTCCAAGCCGGAGGGGGTTGGTGGAAAGCCTTGGGAAGATCCAGAGGCTCTTGGAAGCATGCCAAGAAAGAATAGAGCAGATAAAACTTGAGAGGGAGCAGACCAACAGACAGCTGCAGAAGTTGAGGGGAAAAAGGCAGTCACCTTCAACCCACAGTATAGAGAGGCGCAGAGGTTCGTTTCAGAGTGAAAATCATCAAAGTGAATCTAAGACAGGACCTAGATGGCCTGAAATGAGAGGTAGAGGCAGTGACACCTCAATTAGCTCAGGACTCAGTGACCTAAGCCAAACAGTGACGGACCGGTTAATTGTGGAGACGACTGAAAGGAGTTTCTAGTCGGTGAATGAAATGTGCCAAGCCCACGACTTTAGGCAGAGGGGGGAGGTATGTAGTGATTGTAAAACTTCACTATACCTTTGTTTGTGGTAAAAGGACCTGTGATGATGTCACAGAGCACATGACAGGTCATGTGCTCTGTGTTAGACTGAATGTCTCGTGTATATAAATGAGCCTGCTGCTGACCACAGGTGTGAGTGGCTGGAGGTGTGGTAACCTCCAGTGTGTGTGCTCTGAGAAGACTACTCTGCTAGAGTACCAGGACTGTATATATGCCGTTTTTTGTTACTTTGTGCCAGGGAAGGCTGTTTTGTTTTTCTGTTGTAAGCAAGTTTATGAAGTTGAATAAACTTGCTTGAAGAATCAAGTGAAGTCGCCCTCCTGCTTACCTCCGGTCGCACTCAAGCGAGCCCTAATCCTTACAATATATATATATATATATATATATATATATATATGCACAGTTGTGCTCAAAAGTTTACGTACCCCGGCAGAGTTTTTGCTTTCTTGGCCTTTTTTCTTTTTTCTGAGAATATGCATGATAACACCAAAACTTTTTCTCTACTCATGGTTAGTGGTTGGGTGAAGCCATTCATTGTCAAACTACTGTGTTTTCTCTTTTTAAATCATAATGACAACCCAAAACATCTAAATGACCCTGAGCAAACGATAACATACCCCATTTCTTAATACCGTGTTTTGCCCCCTCTAACATCAATGACAGATTGAAGTATTTTGTGATAGTTGTGGATAAGGTTCCTTATTTTCTCATATGGCAAAGCTGCCCACTCTTCTTGGCAAAAAGCCTCCAGTTCCTGTACATTCCTGGGCTGTCTAGCATGAACTGCACGCTTGAGATTTCCCCAGAGTGGCTCAATGATATTGAGGTCAGGAGACTGAGATGGCTACTCCAGAACCTTCACTTTGTTCTGCTGTAGCCAATAACAGGTCAACTTTGCCTTGCGTTTTGGATCATTGTCATGTTGGAGCGTCCAAGTACGTCCCATGCGCAGCTTCCGGGCTGATGATTGCAAATTTGCCACCAGTATTTGCTGATAACATACTGAATTCATCTTTCCTTCAACATTGACCAAGTTCCCTGTGCCTTTTTAGCTCACACATCCCCAAAACATCAGCTATCCACTTCTGTGCTTTACAGCAGGAATGGTGTTCCTTTCATCATAGGCCTTGATAACCTCTGTCCAACTGTAACGTTTATGATTGTGGCCAAAAAGTTCAATCTTGATCTTTGCCTCCAGGAGGGTCGAGTCGGGTTTCGGACCACCCGACTTTCACAAAAGTCGAGTCGAACGAAATCGGCTGACTATCGGAAAAAGTCGAAGGTCTGACTGAAACACGAAACCCAATGCAAGTCAATGGGGAAGCAAAGTCGGCATGGATTGGAGGACAGTAAACACACCTACAGTGCCCATTTCAATGCCAACGACATCAATTCTTATTACTTAAGCTTGTCAACCATAATTTACAGTACTTTATAATAATATTTATGCATTGAAAACTGGGGGTTATTTGGCTAAAGTTGTGGGGGTGCAGGGCTGGCTCCAGGTTTTCGTGTGCCCTGGGTGAAAGAATGTCAATGGACCCCTTTAACACATACCATAATTCATGATGCTCCGATACGGAAGAGAAATATAGGTATAATACAATGCCAAATACTTCACTTCTTACATTACATGACTATTATCTATTTTAAATTCTACAATAGCTCAAAAACCGGACAATATATTCCTCCATACAGTATTATGGCCACCACATAGTGCGCCATACAAAATAATGAGCCCCATATATTGCTCCATACAGAATATTTGGTCCTATATAATGTTCCATACAGTATATGATGAGCTCCACATAATGCTACAGTATATGATGGTCCCCATATAATGTGCTATACAGTATAGGACGGTCCCCATAGAGTATAATGAGCCCCACATATTGCTCCATACAGTATAATGAGTCGCATATAAAGCTCCATACAGTATATGATGGGCCCCATATATTGCTCCATACATAATGGGCTCCATATAATGCTCCATACAGAATAGGCCCCATATGTGCTCCATATGATGCTCCATACCCTATATGATGCCCCACAAATAATGAAACCCATATGATGCTCCAGTATATGATGGACCCCATGGATGATGCTTCAGTGTATGATGGGCCTATATAATGCTCCATATATAATGGGCCCAATATGATGCTCCAGTGTATAATGGGCCCCGTATATGATGCTACAATGTATGATGGGCCCCATTTATAATGCTCCAGTGTATGATGGGCCTATATAATGCTCCATATATAATGAGCCCCATATGATGCTCCAGTATATGATGGGCCCCATGGATGATGCTCCAGTGTATGATGGGCCTATATAATGATCCATATATATACTGGGCCCAATTTATAATGCTCCAGTGTATGATGGGCCGCATTTATAATGCTCCAGTGTATGATGGGCCCCATGGATGATTCTCCAGTATGATGGGCCTATATAATGCTCCATATATAATGGGCCCCATATGTTGCTCCAGTATATGATGGGCTCCATGGATGATGAACCAGTGTATGGTGTGCCTATATAATGCTCCATATATAATGGGCCCCATTTATAATGCTCCAGTGTATAATGGGCCCTATCTATGATGCTCAAGTGTATGATGGGCCCCATATAAAATTCTCCAGTGTATAATGTTCCCCATCTATTGCTCCAAACATTAAAAAAAATGAAATACCTCTCCGCGCTGGGCACTGCTCTATTCTGGACTCCTCAGCATCACCATCTTCCAGCTCTCTGCACTTGGACTGTTCAGACAGAGGTGTTATGTTTTGGTAGCTGAGGAGAGTAAGCAAAAACGGCAATACACCAGAGAAGCTAGAACCTATTGGATTGCAGTAAACTGAACTAACCACACAACTAGAGGTCGTGTGATCTCAGGTGTTTTTGAAATCAGTAGAGTTGGTACTTTTTAGGGTTTTTTTTGGATTGCAGTGAGTATCCTTTCCTGTACTTTTCTGTCTAGACAGATTGGGCCCCAGCGTTTGCTCATTCTATTTTCTGTCTGTGTCCGTGTTTCTTCTTTTCTAACCGCCATTACATGTTTGGGGACTTCCTATTTTCTTTGGGGATCTGCCTGGGGCAGATAGCTTTCATCTTTCTGCCTTTCGGTGTAGTTATCTCTCAGGCTGTGACGAGGCGTCTAGGATCAACGTAGGAACGCTCCACGGCTACCTCTAGTTGTGTGGTTAGTTCAGGTTACTGCAATCCAATAGGCTCCAGATTCTCTGGTGTATTGCCGTTTTTGCTTACTCTCCTCAGCTACCAAAACATAACACAGAGGGCGTACAGACGTGATGTCATCGCGCTCTCTGACCTGGTTCTGACGCCGGCCCTGGGGGGGTGAAAACCCAGTTAGGGAGGTGGAAAAAGTGGCATATGTTGAGGTGTAGGCTGGACATTCAGCAGCTGCAAATGGAGGAATTGGAGAAGTCGGAGAAAGAGGAGGACAAAGCGAGCCATTTTGCTGGCAATCTATGTGTCCTCAGGGGAAGGTGGTACAAAATCCTTTGAAACCCAGGCATGGTTCACTTTAATGAAGGTGAGATCACCAACATTTTGGGTCGACAGCCGGGTCCTTCTTTCTGTTAGGATTGATCCAGCAGCACTGAAGACTCTTTCTGATAGCACACTACCAGCAAGGCAAGCGAGCTCCTGTAAGGCATATTGTGCCAATTCAGGCCAGGTGTCCAATTTACAGGCCCAGTAGTCAAAGGGGAATGAACTGTGAGGCAGAACATTAATAGAGGAGGAGAGGTAATTTTGAACCATAATTGACAACTGCTATCTCCTGTCTGTTGCAATCGATTCAGTATTAACAGTCATGTGAGCGGTACTCGAGAAATCAGTCCACAACATGGTCATGAAACCCCTGCCTCCAATGCCACTTCAGCTGTGTGCACTACGAACACCTCTTCCATTTGGCCCAGTACGGCTCATGGTAGAACCTGCACCGCTGCAGTGTGCTGGGAATGCCTCTAACAAGCGGTTTACCAGAGTTGCTTGTTTGTTCGCCAATATTAGCTCTAGGTTATCCAGTGGCATGATGTTCTGTAATTTGCCTTTATAGCGTGGATCGAGGATGCTGGCCAACCAGTAGTCGTCATCCTTCATAATTTTGGCAATGCGGGGGTCCCTTTTTAGGATCCGCAAGACAATCACATATGTGGGCCAATGTTCCAGGTGTCAATGAAGCACTGCCAGTGGTGGGTGTAGGAGCATTTTCTGCCAAATCCACATCCCTCCAGTCACGCACAAACCCTGTACCTGACCTTGGCAAGCCAACATTTTCTCTTGCCCACTGAGAAGCATCCTCCTCCCCAAAATAATCATCCCCTCATCCTCCTCCTCTTCTTCCTCTTCTTCCTCCACCTCGTCCAGGACAGTTCCCTGAGCAGACAATGGCTGACTGTCATCAGGGCTTCCCTCCTCCTCTTCCTCCTCCGCTGCAGACGCCTGATCCTTAATGTGCGTCAAAGTTTGCATGAGCAGATGCATAAGTGGGATGCTCATGCTTATGATGGCGTCATCTGCGCTTACCAGCCGTGTGCATTCCTCAAACACTGAAGGACTTTACAGAGGTCTTTCAGCTTTGACCACTGCACACCCGACAAATCCATGTCTGCCCTCAAACTGCCTGCCCGTGTATCCTCCCACAAATGCATTACAGCCTGCCTCTGTTCGCACAGCCTCTCAACCATGTGCATGGTGGAGTTCCACCTTGTTGCAACATCTATGATTAGGCGGTGCTTGGGGAGGTGGAGCAATCGCTGCAGCCTCTGCATACGACTGGAGTCTACGGGCGTGTGACGGATGTGCGAGCACAGTCTTCACACCTTATGGAGCAGGGCTGGTAACTCCGGATAATTATTTAGGAAGCACTGCACCACCAGGCTCAAGATGTGAGCCAGGCAAGGTATGTGTCTGAGTTTTGCCAGGGCTATGGCCGCCACAAAATAACGGCCGTTATCACTGACTACCTTGCCTGGCTCAAGATGTAGACTGCCCAGCCATGACTCAGTTTCTCACTGCAAGTAGTCGGCCAGTACCTCTGCGGTGTGTCTGTTGTCACCCAAAGACATCATCTTTAAAACAGATTGCTGACGCTTACCACTAGTTATTCGATAGTGGGACACCTCGTGTGCAACACTGGCAACTGCGGATGGAGACGAGCTTTCGCTTCTGGAGGAGGATGAGGGTCGAACGCCTACAGCCAACTGTTGCCTATACCGTGGGCTAGGCAGCACTGTCCCTCCGCCACTGTCCCCTGTGGACCCTGCATCCACCACATTAACCCAGTGCGCAGTGATGGACAAGTAACAGCCCTGGCCATGCCTACTGGCCCATGCATCTGTTGTGAGGTGCACCTTTCCACTCACTGATTGTTTGAGTGCATGGACAATGCGGTCTTTCACATGCAGGTGGAGGGCAGGGATGGCTTTTCTAGAAAAGAAGAGTTGACTGGGTAGGTCTTAGCGTGGGACAGCATAGGCAATGAGCTCTCGGAACGCTGCGCTTTCAACCAAACAGAAGGGCATCATCTCTAATGAGATCAGTTTGGCAATGTAGGCGTTCAAAGCCGGTATACGCGGATGAGAGTATGAGTACTTTCTTGTCCTACTCAGAGTGTCTGCTAGGGTGAGCTGGACTTGAGAGCTGCATATGGGGAACTAGCGGTGGACATGACAGACTGAGAGGGGGTTGGTGATGGTGATGGTGGTGGTGGTGATGGCCTAGATTCAGTCTTTCGTTGTAAAAACATTATGATTCCCTGACTGCTTTGGCCTTGCGACGACACCTCAACATTTCTTGCTGGTGGTGTGCTAACAGAGGGGGAAGCGATGAAGCGTTGCTGACTACCTTCAGTCGGAGCAGTTGCACATGTTCTACCTGAGGTTTTGTAGTCCGTCTATGCTTGAAAGTGCATGGTGTTTAAATGTCTAAGCATGCAACTGGTATTTCAAATTTCTGAGATTTTTCCCACGGCTAAAGGTCCTTCCGCACTTCTTACAGATAACCTTTGCCTCATCAATAGGATTTTGGTCAAAAAAGTGCCACACTGCACTCTTCCTACTATGGGATAAATTTAAAGGGCTTGCACGCTGTGCCAATTTGACTGTCTGGCCACGCTGTACTGCAACTTTTTTTGTTTTTTAACACGTTTTTGGACTGCTACGGGCCTGCCAGATAACCGATGCTGCGATGTCTATGCTTGCTGACGATCCTTCTCCTCTTCTGAGCTATTGCCAGCGGCACCCTCTTCCCCCAATGAATGACAATCCGGGTCAACAACTGGGTCATCCATCACCTCCTCTTCAATTTCATCTGCACCTTCCTCTGTGTCACCGTGTAAGGTGGTATAGTATGCGGGAAGGGGCACCTGAGTTTCATCAGGGTCAGATTCTGGCTCAGTAGACTGCGAGGGCAATGTAGTGCTCTGGGTGAATGTACCAGCAGAATCATATAGCAGTGGCTGTGCATCAGTGCACTCCATGTCAGATTCATCTTGGATTGGGAAATTCAGGATTTGACTTGATAACCCAGGCATGGTATATGAAAAGAGCTCCATGGAGTAATCTGAAGTGTGGCCTGCCGCATCCTTCACTTTTGGTGGAGGTGAAGGACACAAGTAAAGGTGTTGTTCCTGACCAGGAGCCTGCACTGACGACTCAGTGCTTGCATTTTTTGAAACTTCAGAAGAGGAGGCGATAGAGCTGGAGGCTGTTTCGGCAATCTAAGCCAAAACCAGTTCCTGATGCTCCGGCTTTAAAAGCGGTTTACCTACTCCCAGAAAAGGGAGCCTTCCATGCATTCTGGAGCCAAACGATGATGCAGGCTCAACACCTCCTGCCTTAGGTGTTGTTGTGCTTTTGGCACTGCTAGCAGATGCACCACCACCACCATCATTCCCAGGTGGTCGCCCACGTCCGTGGCCTCTTCCACCATACTTCCTCATGTTTGGGAAACTGTACCAAAAATACCAGCAGATATATGGTACTATATCAGAAGCGTACAGCTGTATACAGTGTTGGGGTAATTTTAAATCTCCGTATATATTTCCGGAGTAACACACAGACGCTCACAGGCTCAGTATGGATTAGACCAGAATATAAAAAGCAGAAAAAGGGTACTGTATCAGAAGATAACAGGTGTATATAGTGTTGGGGTAATTTTAAATCTCCATATATATTTCCGGAGTAACACACAGACGCTCACAGGCTCAGTATGGACTAGACAAGAATATAAAAAGCAGAAAAAGGGTAATGTATCAGAAGCGTACAGCTGTATACAGTGTTTGGGTAATTTTAAATCTACGTATGTATTTCCGGAGTAACACACAGACGCTCACAGGCTCAGTATGGATTAGACCAGAATATAAAAAGCAGAAAAAGTGTACTGTATCAGAAGCGCACAGCTGTATACAGTGTTGGGGTAATTTTAAATCTTGTAAAAGAGGGGAGAAGCCAGCGCTGCATGTGGTCAGCATGCAATACATAAATTGCATATGCACATATTAGTTTCTAACTGTATTTAATGTGAATACTTTTCCATCCAATTATGACAAGAGCATTCTTAAGGTGATACCTTTATTGGCTAACCAGAAAATTATATGTTCGCTGGCTTTCAGAGCTCAAGGCTCCTTCTTCAGGCAAGATTACATTTGGAATAATAAGAAAGACACATTAGATGCTTACTATAGTAGGAAATTTGTTTAACTGTATTTAAAAATGAGACATTTGGCAAATAATTGATCAATTCTTTGAGCCACCCCGCCACGACAAGGCATTCTCATATGGGGCAGTCCTACTCTACGTTTTTTATATTCGTTGTGCCATTACGGCCTCCTAAATGTATTAAAGCAAGACTGCAAAAAAGATTTTCTACAAAATACAAAAGTACCTGAAACATTGCTGAATCACTCCCATGGTGCCAGTAAGTCAAGTGCAGGTAAAAGCCGACCAGGTCCGGAGGTGGACATTTCAGATCTGACTTCTACACTGCCAAACCGGCAACCACAGATGAAGGGTGAAACAGGCCCAGACACAGGTGCACAATCAAATAGAGCCTAGGGCAGGGCAGGGCTGCTGTATGTGTGTACAGGAGCCTAGGTCAATCACAAAACAAACAGATAGAATGGCGTGCATAACCCAGCGCGCACGGCAACAAGTGGTGATCAGCCACAAACCAACATCAAGTAAAAGAGGGGAGAAGCCAGCGCTGCATGTGGTCAGCATGCAATACATAAAGTGCATATGCACACAGGGCCGGCGTCAGCACCCGGCACACCCGGGCAAGTGCCGGGGCCCTGAGCAGGCGGGGGGGCTCACTCGCCGTCTGGCACCCCAGCGCCCGTTAGCGGAGGAGAGCGGTGTCAGCGCCGCCACTGGGCCCCCCCCGCTTGCTCAGGGCCCCGGCATCAGCTGGCACAATACTTACCTCTCCCGTGCCTCCGCTGCCGCAGCTACGGGCTCCAGGGGGCGCCGGCTCTTCCTCTCACAGCAACGCCGCTGAATGACGTCATCATTCAGCGGCCGGCTGTGGCAGAGAGCGCGCGGACGTCGGACAGGTAAGACGTGTGTGTGTGTGTCTCTGTGTGTGTCTGTGTGTATGTAGTGCGGTGCTTTGTGTGTGTGTGTATAAGTATGTGAGAGAGTGCTTGTGTGCTGTCTGCGTGTGATGATGGGCAGGCATTGCTGATAATGGGCAGGCATTGATGATGATGATGGGGAGAAGATGATGATAATGGGCAGGCATTGATGATAATGGGCAGGCATTGATGATGGGGAGAAGATGATGATGGGCATGCATTGATGATGATGGGGAGGAGATGATGATGATGGGCAGGCATTGATGATAATGGGGAGGCCATGATGATGATGGGGAGGCAATCATGATGATAATGGGGAGTCTTTCCACAGCGCCCTTTCCTGAGCCGTAACAGTGCAGAACGCAGTACAGCGCAGAGGAGAGCTCCATATTTTGTATGGAGCATTATATGGGGACCAGTATCCTGTATGGAGCATTATATGGGGACCAGTATCCTGTATGGAGCATTATATTGGGTCCAGTATCCTGTATGGAGCATTATATTGGGTCCAGTATTCTGTATGGAGCATTATATGGGGGGTGACATCCTGCATGGGGTATTATATGGGTGATGAGGGGGAGACTGTGGTGCCCATAATATTGTATGGAGGACTGTACTGTCCAGTCTGTACTGTGCGCTGTGAGGATTTGGCGGTTTTTGAGCTATTGTAGAATTTACAATAGATATCACTCATGTAATGTAAGAAGAGAAGTATTTGGCATTGTACTGTACCCATATTTCTCTGCTGTATCTGTGCATCATGAATCGTGGTCTGTGTTAAAGGGGCCCACTGAGGCTCCTTCGCCCGGGGCCCATAAAAACCTGGAGCCGGCCCTGTATGCACATATTAGTTTCTAACTGTATTTAAAAATGAGACATTTGGCAAATAATTGATCAATTCTTTGAGCCACCCCGCCACGACAAGGCATTCTCATATGGGGCAGTCCTACTCTACGTTTTTTATATTCGCTGTGCCATTACAGCCTCCTACGTATATATTTCTGGAGTAACACACAGACGCTCACTCAGTATGGATTAGACCAGAATATAAAAAGCAGGAAAAGGGTACTGTATTAGAAGCATACAGCTGTATACAGTGTTGGGGTAATTTTAAATCTCCGTATATATTTCGAGAGTAACACACAGACGCTCACAGGCTCAGTATGGATTAGACCAGAATATAAAAAGCAGAAAAAGGGTACTGTGTCAGAAGCGTACAACTGTATACAGTGTTGGGGTAATTTTAAATCTCCGTATATATTTCTGGAGTAACACACAGACGCTCACAGGCTCGGTATGGATTAGACCAGAATATTAAAAGCAGAAAAACAGTACTGTATCAGAAGATACCAGGTGTATATAGTATAAGGGAAAATTGTAAATCTCCGTATATATTTCCGGAGTCACACACAGACGCTCTTAGGCTCAGTATGGATTAGACCAGAATATAAAAAGCAGAAAAAGGGTACTGTACCAGGTATATATAGTGTAGGGGAAAATTTCAATCTCTGCATAGATTTCCGGAGTCACACACAGATAGTCAGCATGTATTTGTCCGTGATACCAGCCGGTACATGGTAGTGTGTGAGGAGCATACAGCTCTAAACGATGTGGGAAAAAATGAACACTCGTTAACTGTGCAGAAAAAAAGAATAAAAGTATTAGTGCTGTGTAAAAAGCAGTCTGCACAGCAGCGTACACACAGCAATACAGCTAGCAGGCAGCCTATTAACCAGCGCTGCTGCACACAAGAAAATCCTCCCCGTCACTGGCAGGCAGCCTAATAACCAGCGCTGCTGCACACAAGAAAATCCTCCCCTGTCACTGCACACTAACTGTACAGCACAATTGCTATCAGCACAAGCACATAAGAACTTCTCTTTCCAGCCTTAACTCTCTACCTACTGATAAACAGCGTCAGCAACCTCTCCCTACTGTTCAGATCGGCAGAAGTAAAATGGTGGTCGGCGGTCAGAGCTTTTATAGACACTATGACGCCCTCCAAAGCAAGCCAATCACTGCAATGCCCTTCTGTAAGATAGTGGTGGACTCTGCCCATGTCATTTCGTTGCCCACAGTGTATGTCCTTGCTCATTGGCTGAAAAAAGGCACCCGCAAGCATTCTGGGAAAACCAACTTTGGCGCTCTGGTCGACAGCCGCATGGCCGACTTCACGTTATGGTCGGGTTTCGCTTGGTGAAACCCGACTTTGGCGAAAGTCGGCGACTTATGAATCTGACCGACCTGTTTCGCTCAACTCTACAGTAGTAGTAATGGCTTTCTTCTGGCAACTCGACCATGCACGTTTTCTTCAAGTGCCTCCTTAATGTACATCTTGAAACAGCCACACCACTAGTTTTCACAGAGTCCAGTATTTCAGCGGATGTTATTTGTGGGTTTTTCTTTGAATCCTGAACAATTTTCCTGACAGTTGTGGACAAAATTTTTGTTGGTCTACCTGACTATGGTTTTGTTTTTACAAAGCCCTTGATTTTCCATTTGTTAATCACAGTTTAAATGCTGCTGACTGGCATTATCAAATCCTTGGGTATCTTTTTGTATCCCTTTCCTGTTTTATACAGTTCAATTACCTTTCCCCATAGATCCATTAACAATTCTTTTGCCTTCCCCATAACTTCCAATCCAGAAATTTCAGTGGCTGGATGTAAGATGCAAGTGTCTGTCTGGATCCCAGAAACTCACTCAACTTTTATGCACACACACTGATTACAAGCAAACAGGTCAAAACTCATGAAATAGGCTTGGACAGAAATGATGGTACCCTTGAAAACAATGTCACAAAGGGGACATGTTAAATCAAGGTATGTCTACTAATAAGTATCATAGGTGTCTACAATCTTGGAATCAGTGAGTGGACTCCAGATACTCACTGTGCTGTTTGGTGACATGGTGTGTATCACACTCAACATGGACCAGAGGAAGCAAAGGAAAGAGTTGTCTCAGGAGATTAGAAAGAAAATTATTGACAAGCATGTTAAAGGTAAAGGTTATAAGACCATCTCCAAGCAGCTTGATGTTCCTGTGACTACTATTCAGAAATTTAAGATCCATGGGACTGTAGCCAACCTCCCTGGACGTGGCCGTTGGAGGAAAATCAGAGAGACAGATAATACGAATGGTAACAAAAGAGCCCAGAAAAACTTCTAAACAGATTGAAGGTGAACTCAAGGAACATCAGTGTCAGATCACAACATCCGTCGTAGTATGAGCCAAAGTGGACTTCATGGGAGACGACCAAGGAGGACAACATTGTTGAAAAAAATCATAAAAAAGCCATATTGGAATTTGCCAAACTACATGTTGACAAGCCATAAAGCTTCGGGGAGAATGTCCTACAGACAGATGAGACAAAAATGGAACTTTTTGGCAAGGTACATCAGCTCTATGTTCACAGGCGGAAAAATGAAGCATATCAAGAAAAGAATACTGTCCCTACTGTGAAACATGGAGGAGACTCTGTTAGGTTCTGGGGCTGCTTTTCTGCATATAGCACAGGGTGTCTAGAATCTGTACTATAAAATCTTAAAACTATCAAGGAATTCTAAAGAGAAATGTGCTCCCCACTGTCAGAAAGCTTGGTCTCAGTCGCAGGTCATGGGTCTTGAAACAGGTTAATGACCCAAAACACACAGCCCTGACATAAATCCTATTGAGCATCTTTGCAAAGAGCTGAAACTTGCCATCTGGAAAAGATAACGTCCAAACATGAGACAACTGGAGCAGTTTACTCTTGAGGAGTGGGCCAAAATACCTGTCAAGAGGTGCAGAATTCTCATTGACAGTTACATTTGATTGCAGTGATTGCCTCAATAGGTTGTGCAATAAAATATTAAGTTAAGTGTACCATCATTTCTGTCCAGGCCTATTTCATGAGTTTTATTTTTTTAAAAATTCAGTGGAAGCATGGTTGAAAAGCAATGTCTGACTTTCATTTGAAAAATATTTAGAATTGAGAGTCCTCAGTGGTTGATACCTTTTAATGGCTAACTGAAAAGATGATTAACTAATTGCAAGCTTTCGAGACTACTTTAGTCTTTAGTCAAAGACTTTAGTCTTTGCCTGATGAAGAGACCTGAGTAGTCTCGAAGTTAGCAATTTGTTAACATCTTTTCAGTTAGCCATTAAAAGGTATCAACCACTGAGGACTCTCAATTCTAAATATTTTTCTATCTATTGGCTAATACGGTACGAAGATACACATCTGACTTTCATTTGTTCATTTTCATAGATTTTTGATTTATTATTACTTTTGTCAGATTCAAGTTATTTCTATCACTATTGTGGGTTTTTCTGTCATTAAACGAGAGGTATCAACAATTTTGACCACATATATGTATATACGCTGCTCAAAAAAATAAAGGGAACACTTAAACAACAGAATATAACTCCAAGTAAATCAAACTTCTGTGAAATCAAACTGTCCACTTAGGAAGCAACACAGATTGACAATCAATTTCACATGCTGTTGTGCAAATGGAATAGACAATGGAAATTATTGGCAATTATCAAGACACACTCAATAAAGGAGTGGTTCTGCAGGTGGGGACCACAGACCACATCTCAGTACCAATGCTTTCTGGCTGATGTTTTGGTCACTTTTGAATGTCAGTTGTGCTTTCACACTCGTGGTAGCATGACACGGACTCTACAACCCACACAAGTGGCTCAGGTAGTGCAGCTCATCCAGGATTACACATCAATGCAAGATGTGGCAAGAAGGTTTGCTGTGTCTGTCAGCGTAGTGTCCAAAGGCTGGAGGCGCTACAAGGAGACAGGCCAGTACACCAGGAGATGTGGAGGGGGCCATAGGAGGGCAACAACCCAGCATCAGGACTGCTAAGTCAGCCTTTGTGCAAGGAGGAACAGGAGGAGCACTGCCAGAGCCCTGCAAAATGACCTCCAGCAGGCCACAAATGTGCATGTGTCTGCACAAATGGTTAGAAACCGACTCAATGAGGATGGTCTGAGTGCTCGACGTCCACAGATGAGGGTTGTGCTCACAGCCCAACACCGTGCTGGATGCTTGGCATTTGCCACAGAACACAAGGATTGGCAAATTCACCACTGGCGCCCTGTGCTCTTCACAGAAGAAAGCAGGTTTACACTGAGCACATGTGACAGATGTGACAGAGTCTGGAGATGCCATGAGGAGCGATCTGCTGTCTGCAACATCCTTCAGAATGACAGGTTTGGCAGTGGGTCAGTAATGGTGTGGGGTGGCATTTCTTTGGAGGGCCGCACAGCCCTCCATGTGCTTGCCAGAGGTAGCCTGACTGCCATTAGGTACCGAGATGAGATTCTCAGACCCCTTGTGAGACCATATGCTGGTGCAGTTGGCCCTGGATTCTTCCTAATGCAGGACAATGTCAGACCTCATGTGGCTGGAGTGTGTCAGCAGTTCCTGCAAGATGAAAGCATTGAAGCTATGGACTGGCCCGCCCATTCCCCAGACCTGAATCTGATTAAGCACATCTGGGACATCATGTCTCACTCCATCCACCAACATCTCGTTGCACCACAGACTATCCAGGAGTTGGCGGATGCTTTAGTCCAGGTCTGGGAGGAGATTCCTCAGGAGACCATCCGCCGCCTCATCAGGAGCATGGCAAGGCATTGTAGGGAGGTCATACAGGCACAGAGAGGTAATACAGGCACGTGGAGGCCACACAGACTACTGAGCATCATTTTGACTTGTTTTAAGGACATTACATTCCACTTTAATTTTGTGTGTGACTCCAAATCCAAGCCTCCATTGGTTAATAAATTTGATTTCCGTTGATGATTTTTTTGTGATTTTGTTGTCAGCACATTCAACTTTGTACAGAACAAAGTATTCAATGAGAATATTTCATTCATTCAGATCTAGGATGTGTTATTTGAGTGTTCCCTTTATTTTTTTTGAGCAGTGTATATACAGTGGGTTAGGAAGATATTCAGACCCTATAAATTTTTCACTCTTTGCTTCATTGCAGCCATTTGGTAAATGCAATAAAGTTAATTTTTTCTCATTAATGTACACTCTGCACTAGAGATGAGCGACTTTCCCATTTTTCGGGTTTCGTGGAACCAGACTTTCTCAAAAGTCGAGTCGAACGAAGTCGGCCGACTAACGGAAATGGTCGGGTCGGAGTCGAAAATCCGACCCCAATGCAAGTCAATGGGTAATAAAAGGGGGAATATAATATAATATAATTGCCCCCTTATCACAGTCAGGCAGCCTACTAATCAAATCTGATGCTCCACACAAGCAATTTCTACAGCGTCACTGGCAGGCAGGCAGCCTAAGGGTATGTTTCCACGATAAGGAAACACTCTGGATTTGCTGCGTGTTTGGCGCTGTGCGTTGTCGCAGCGCCAAACACGCAGCGTCCAGATGTTACAGCATACTGGAGGGAATTTCAAGAAATCCCGTCTCCACTATGCGTAAAAATACGCAGGCGGGAGACCTGCGTTTCCGGACATGCGGCGCGTCTTTTTAGACCGCAGCATGTCCTAGCGTATTGCGGCGACGCTGCGTCGCCGCAACGGAAATAACACAGGGCTATGCAGCCCTGCGTTCTTTACGGATGTGTTCCGGAGGTGTCCGGAACACATCCGGAATGAGCGCGCGTCAGAAAGGGGGCGGGGCTTTGGGCGGTGGGGAATTTCCGCTCCGTCCAAAGCGCTGTGGTTCCGGACCATGGAACCACAGCCTAAGAAACAGCGTTGCTGCACACAGCAAAATCCTTCCCTCTCACTGCACAGTCACTGTACAGCTAATCGCTATCAGCAGAAAGTAATTTCTTTTTAGGCCCTGCCTAACGCTCTCCCTGCTCAGATGCACCGCCAGCAACCTTCCCCTACACTGAGTTCGGCAGATGTAAAATGGCGGTCGGCGCTGAGGGATTTTATATGCACTGTGACGCCACTGAAAGCCAGCCAATCGCTGCAATGCCCTTCTCTAAGATGGTGCTGGCCGCTGGCTATGTCATCCCGTTGCCCATAGCCTGCGTCCTTGCTCATTGGCCGAGAAAAGGCGCTTAAAGTGTAGGGGAAAACCGACTCCAGCAAAATGGTCGCCGAACATGTGACCGAACTCACTCCACGGTCGGGTTTCGTTTCATGAAACCCGACTTTGGCGAAAATCGGCGATTTTTGAAAATGAACGACCTGTTTCTCTCAAGTCTACTCTGCACCCCATCTTGACTGATAAAAACCAGAAATGTAGAAATTTTTGCAAATTTATTAAAAAAAAAAAAATGAAATATCACAGAATAATAATAATAATAATTTTATTTTTTTAGCGCCATCATATTCCGCAGCACTTTACATTATAGAGGGGACTTGTATAGACAATAGACATTACAGCATAACAATAAACACAGATCAAAGTAGATACCAAGAGGAGTGAGGGCCATGCTTGCAAGCTTACAATCTATGAGGAAAAAGGGGAGACTGTTGTGAATGTGCTAGAGATGGTTTCTGAGCAGAGGCTCCCTCTGGTGGTTACAGACAGTACTGAACCTTCCAGCGAGGAATGGCAATCTGGGAACACTGACTGGACTGATATAAGGGAGGTTCCCTCCCATGATGGTTGCCGGTGATCAATTGTTCTTGTCTCAATTGTGGTTCCTGGTTCATTTGGAAGTTTGCTGGAGTCTTGCCTGCGTCTGCTGCTCTCAGATAAGATATTTTTGCTTTTATTTTTGTGCTTGCTTTTTGCATAGTTTTCTGCATTTTGGAGTTCGCGGGTCCCCTCCTGGGGCCTGTGCTCCTCTCATTTATCTGTAGCCATGTTATTTGTTCATATTTCTTTTTCCTGTTTTTTTTCAGTTGCTGGCGGGTTGGTTTTGTTACACCCGAGATCTGATTTAGGTGGATGAGAATTGTTTGATTTGGTAGCTGAGGAGAGCAGGCAAAAAGGCAATACACCAGAGAGGTTGGAATCTATGGATTGCAGTAACCTGACTAACCACCACAACTAAAGGCAGCGTGGAGCGTTCCTAAGTTGGTCCTAGACACCTCGTCACAGCCTGAGAGGTTAATACACTAAAGATAGAAAGAGGAAAGCTATCTGCCCCCGGGGAGAATCCCCAAAAAAATAGGGAAACCCCCAAACATGTAATGGCGGGTTTGACAAGAGGAAATACGACACAGACAGAAATAGTATGAGCAAACGTTGGGCCAATCTTTCCCAGAAAGAAAAGGATAGGAAGGACACTTACTGCAATCCAAAAAACCCCAAAAAATCCAACTCTACTAATTGCAAAAAAAACCCGAGATCACAGCCCCCTTTAAATAAATTGTTTCTGGTGCAAAAAAAAAAC
>JARQOD010000005.1:392066595-392210101 GCA_033576555.1 Oophaga sylvatica | reverse complement strand
CAAGCTTCAAAGTGAACCAGGAACCACAGTTGAGACAAGAACAATTGATCACCGGCAAACATGATGGGAGGGAACCCCCTTATTAAGACCAGCCCTGTAACTCCTGATTGCCAATCTTCACAATTTTCATTGAATGGTTCAGTACTGTTTGTAACCACCAGAGGAGCTTCTGCTCAGAATTCATTTCTAACACATTCACAACAGAGATCGTGTGATCTCAGTTTTTTTGGCAATCAGAAGTGTTGGTATTTTTTAGGTTTTTTTTGGATTGCAGTCAAATTGTTTCCTGTACTTTTCTGTCTAGACAGATTGGACCCCAGCGTTTGCTCATTCTATTTTCTGTCTGTGTCTGTGCTTTCTTCTTGTCTAACCTATTACATGTTTGGGGGCTTCCTATTTTCTTTGGGGATCTGCTCGGGCAGATAACTTTCATCTTTCTGCCTTGGGTGTAGTTATCTCTCAGGCTGTGACGAGGCATCTAGGATCAACGTAGGAACGCTCCACGACTACCTCTAGTTGTGTGGTTAGTTCAGGTTACTGCAATCCAATAGGTTCCAGCCTCTCTGGTATATTACCGTTTTTGCTATTTCTCCTCACTACCTAAACATAAAGGAGACACGAAAGGTGGATGGTAACAATTGCTTTCATTGTTCGGACCGCCATAAGTGTTCGAATCGGGTGTTCATGTAATTCTGCATGAACCAGTTAACACCAAAGTATGTAACAGTACGACACAGAGGGCTATTAAATGCATAAAGTGGTTGAGAACAAATACAAGGTAACTGATTATGGTAGAAAATTTTTTAAATTGGTCAACAGAGATAGTTAGGTTAATGCGTTAGGGGGTATGCCAGTCTGAACAAATGCGTTTTTAGGGCACACTTAAAACTGTGGGGATTGGAGTTAATCGTATTAGCCTGGTAGTGCATTCCAAAGAATTGGTGCAGCACGTGAAAAGTCTTGGAGAGGGGAGTGGGAGGTTCTGATTATTGAGGATGCTAACCTCAGTCATTAGCAGAACGGAGGGCTCAGGTAGGATGGTAGGCTGAGACAAGGAGGAGATGTAGGGTGGTGCTGAGCCATGATTGTTTTGTGGGTGAGGGTAATAAGTTTGTACTGGATCTGGAATGGATGGGTAACCAGTTTAATGACTGGCACAATGGTAGAGGCATCGGTATAAGGATTGGGAGGAATATGATTCTGGCTGCAGCATTCAAGAAAGATTGGAGAGGGGAGAGTTTGGTAAGAGGGAGACCGTTTAGTAGAGAGTTACAATAGTCCAGACGAGAGTGAATAAAGAAACAGCAACAGTTTTTGCAGAGTTGAAAGTAGAAAAGGTCGAATTCTAGAGATGTTTTAGGTGGAGATAACAAGAGCGAGCCAGTGATTGGATGTGGGGGTGAATGAAAGCTTGGAATCGAGTATGACCCCAAGACAGCGGGTATGTTGCTGGGGAGTAATGGTGGAACCACACATGGAGATGGCAATGTCGGGCAAAGGTAGGTTAGTAGAGGGAGGAAACACGAGGAGTTTCCGTTTTTGACAGTTCAGTTTTAGATAGAGGGAGGACATGATATTAGAGACAGCGTAAGACAATCACTGGTGTTTTCTAAAAAGGCAGGTGTGATATCAGGAGAAGAAGTATATAATTGGGTGTCATCACATACAGATGGAAACGGGAAAACCAAATCTACTGATTATTTATCCAATAGGGGCGGTGTACAAAGAGAAAGGAGGGGGCCTAGGAATGATCCTTGAGGAACCCCAACAGTAAGGGGAAATAGAGGAGGAGAGGAAATGTGTTTGCAGCATGTGCCATGGTTGTCGCCGTCTTTGTCGTATTGTTCTATGTATAGGAGGTGCAATTTCATCCAGGGCACTTTGCAGGGTTTCGTTGTAATGCTTCAGTGCAGAATCTGACATGAGAAGGAGGAATAGGGGCCAATGTGACTGCAAGTTCTTCTTAAGTTTCTGGGTGTTAATGGCCTCATGTTTCTATATTGTGGAAAGTCGGGGTGAACTGAGTGGGATGGCAGTTCTTGATAAAATGAAAGAAGGTTGTGGTCTGAGAGCGGGTGAGGGGAATTTGTGAAATCATCCACTGAGCAAAGCCGGGAGAAAACCAAGTCGAGGAGTTTCTGTCTTCATGCGGGGGAGTTTAGTATGCTGCAAGAGGCCGAAAGAGGAGGTTAGAGATAAAAGGTGAAAGCAGATGGCGAGAAGGGAAGAGCAATGAGGATGTTGAAATCACCCATGATGAGGGTGTGGATGTCACAGGTAGAAAATGTGGAGCCAGGTGGCAAATTGATCCAGGAACTGATGACAAGGGCCGGAAGGATGATATACTACCGCCACTTGCATGGAGAAGGGATGTAGAGTCTGACGGCATGGACCTCAAAAGAAGGGAAGACAAGTGAAGGTACATGAGGGATAACCTGAAAAGTACATTTGGGTGATAAGAGCAGACCAACGCCTCCACCTGCCTGTTCTCTGATCTTGGGGTATGAGAGAAGTGTAGTCCACCATATGAGAGAGCAGCAGCAGCAGTGGTGTCTGACTGCCGGATCCAGATTCAGTAAGAGCTGAAAGGTTAAGAGAATTTGAAAGGAAGAAGTCATGGATGAAGGGGAGTTTTCACATGGTCATAAGTATTTAGACCCTTTGCTCAGACACTCTTATTCATGTCACATGCTGTCCATTTCCCTTGTGATCCTCCTTGAGATGGTTCTACTCCTTGCTTTGAGTCCAGCTGTGTTTAATTAAACTGATAGGACTTGATTTGTAAAAGGCACACACCTGTCTATATAAGACCTCACAGCTCACAGTGCATACAGACCAAATGAGAATCATGAGGCCAAAGAAACTGGCCAAGGAGCTCAGAGACAGAATTGTGGCAAGGCACACATTTGGCAAAGGTTACAAAAGAATTTCTGCAGTACTGAAGGTTCCTAAGAGCACAGTGGCCTCCATAATCTTTAAATGGAAGAAGTTTGGGACCACCAGAAGTCTTCCTAAACCTGGCCGTCCATCCAATCTGAGCAATCGTGGGAGAAGAGCCTTGTTGAAAGAGGTAAAGAAGAACCCCAAGATCGCTGTGACTGAGCTCCACAGGTGCAGTAGGGAGTGTAAGGTTCTATGTATATATTCCTGAAACTCAGTTTGTTCGTCAGCCATTTTACTTTCTGTCTTGCTGCAGCTATCTTGCCCTCAGTCAAAATGGAGTTTCCAGCTTGCATGTTCCCGCCCTGATTCTCTCCTTTGCTTCTTAAGCAGCCACAGTTGAGCAATCAGTGCTTCAGAATCTAGCCTGCAGTGAACCTGTGACTTGACTCCTGTAAGCCTTGGACCTTGTACTCCAGCTATTCCTACTGAGGAACTCTGAAGCACTTGTGGACTCTGAACCCTGCTCTTTAAAAGACCCACGTTTGCATGGACTTACGGTAACAGAGAAGAAGATCCTGAATCTGTATTGGAGAGTGATTGCTGAGCTTGGATTACTCTGGCCTGCTGTGTCTCCTGTTTCTGTGTCTGCAAACTGTGTGACTATTTCTGCCAACTTGTATGAAGTAATACAGGACTTTTCTATATCAAACCTGTGACTCCTGTGTTTTCATCGCACCCAAGCACAAGACGCTATATGAACTGTACTACATACATTACAGGGAGATGGAAGAAAGTTCCACAAAGTCAACTATCTCTGCAGCCCTCCACCAGTTGGGCCCTTATGGCAGAGTGACACAATGGAAGCCTCTCCTCAGTGCAAGACATATGAAAGCCCGCATAGAGTTTGCTTAAAAAAACACATGAAGGACTACCAGACTATGAGAAATAAGATTCTCTGGTCTGATGAGATGAAGATAGAACTTTTTGGTGATAATTCTAAGCGGTATGTGTGGAGAAAACCAGGCATTGCTCATCACCTGCCCAATACAATACCAACAGTGAAACGTGGTGGCAGCATCATGCTATGGGGGTGTTTTTCAGGTGCAGGCACAGGACAACTGGCTGCAGTAGGGTGACTAGTTGTTTCTCAGTCAGTAGACAGTGCAGTGTAGACAGTACAGTGATATCTTGGATGAAAACCTCTTGCAGAGTGCTCTGGACCTCAGACTTGGCTGAAGGTTCAGCTTCCAAAAAGATATTGACCCCAATCACAGAGCTAAAATAACATAGGAGTGGCTTAAGAACTACTCTGTGACCATTCTTGACTGGCCCAGCCAGAGCCCTGACCTAAACCCCATTGAGCATCTCTGGAGAGACCTGAAAATGGCTGTTCACTAATGTTCACCATCCAACCTGGTGGAACTGGAAATGATCTGCAAGGAAGAATGGTAGAGGATCCCCAAATCCAGGTGTGAAAAACTTGTTGCATCATTCCCAAGAAGACTCATGGCTGTACTAGCTCAAAAGGGTGCTTCTACTCAATACTGAGCAAAGGGTCCGAATACTTATGACCATGTGATATTTCAGTTTTTCTTTTTTAATAAATTTGCAAAAATGTCTATATTTCTGCTTTTTCAGTATAGATGGTGTGCAGAGTGTACATTAATGAGAAAAAAGAATTGAACATGTTTGCATTTACCAAATGGCTGCAATGAAACAAAGAGTGAAAAATGTAAAGGGGTCTGAATAGTTTCCAAACCCAATATATATATATTGTATGAAGTATAAATTATATACTAAGGCTCCTAAATTATATACTAAGGCTCCTAACACTATAATGCTAATTTAAGTAGCTGTTAAAAGTGCACAACCACCAACGTGGGGGAAGTCTGGGGTTCATATCCTGCCTCTACCCTGTTGGAAATAATATACCAGTAGTGGTCTTTGGGCTAACACTAATACTAACACTACAGTCATGGACAAAAGTTTTGAGAATGACACAAATATTAATTTTTACAAAGTTTACTGCTTCACTTTTTCTAATGGCAATTTGCATATACTCCAGAATGTTATAAAGAGTGATCAGCTTAACAGCAATTACTTGCAAAGTCAACATTTGGCTAGAAAATGAACTTTATCCCCCAAAACACATTTCAACATCATTGCAGCCCTGCTTTAAAAGGACCAGCTAACCTCTTTTCAGTGATTGCTCCATTAACACAGGTGTGGGTGTTGATGAGGACATGGCTGGAGAGCAATCTGTCATGATTAAGTAAGAATGACACTACTGGACACTTTAAAAGGAGGCTGGTGCTTGGCATCATTGTTTCTCTTCTGTTAACCATGGTTATCTCTAAAGAAACGCGTGCAGTCATCATTGCAATGCACAAAAATGGCCTAACAGGGAAGAGTATCGCAGCTACAAAGATTGCACCTCAGTCAACAATCTATCGCATCATCAAGAACTTCAAGGAGAGAGGTTCCATTGTTGCCAAAAAGGCTCCAGGGCGCCCAAGAAAGACCAGCAAGTGCCAGGACCGTCTCTTAAAAGTGTTTCAGCTGTGGGATCGGGCTACCAGCAGTGCAGAGCTTGCTCAGGAATGGCAGCAGGCAGGTGTGAGTGCATCTGCACGCACTGTGAGGCGGAGACTCTTGGAGCAAGGCCTGGTCTCAAGGAGGGCAGCAAAGAAGCCACTTCTCTCCAGAAAAAACATCATCGACAGACTGATATTCTGCAAAAGGTACAGGCAGTGGACTGCTGAGGACTGGGGTAAAGTTATTTTCTCTGATGAATCCCCTTTTCGATTGTTTGGGATATCAGGAAAACGCCTCATTCGGAGAAGACAAGGTGAGCGCTACCACCAGTCTTGTCTCATGCCAACTGTTAAGCATCCTGAAACCATTCATGTGTGGGGTTGCTTCTCAGCCAAGGGAATCGGCTCTCTCACAGTCTTGCCTAAAAACACAGCCATGAATAAAGAATGGTACCAGAATGTCCTCCAAGAGCAACTTCTCCCAACCCTCCAAGAACAGTTTGGCGATCAACAATGCCTTTTCCAGCATGATGGAGCACCTTGCCATAAAGCAAAGGTGATAACTAAATGGCTCAGGGAACAAAACATAGAGATTTTGGGTCCATGGCCTGGAAACTCCCCAGATCTTAATCCCATTGAGAAGTTGTGGTCAATCATCAAGAGACGGGTGGACAAACAAAAACCTAAAAATTCTGACAAAATGAAAGCATTGATTGTGCAAGAATGGACTGCTATCAGTCAGGATTTGGTCCAGAAGTTGATTGAGAGCATGCCAGGGAGAATTGCAGCGGTCCTTAAGAAGAAGGGTCAACACTGGAAATATTGACTTGCTGCATTAACTCATTCTAACTGTCAATATAAGCTTTTGTTACTCATATGTTTGCAATTATATTTCTGTCTGTGATAAAAACATCTGTCAAACACACATAAAAACCAGAGGGCAGCAGATCATGTGAAAATATAATATTTGTGTCATTCTCAAAACTTTTGGCCATGACTGTATAGTGTCACGAACAAAGAGAGTCATACCAGCTCGGACGTCACCTGGATTAACAAGGTCTGCGTCAGATGTCGTGGAACCAGGACAATCTGGTGATAAGTGGGCTACTGGAACAAACCATATATGGACAAGTCAAGAGAGCCTGGATCTGATGAAATGCTACTATAACAGCAGACCAAATGAGAGAGGATATATGAAGCGTATGAGGAAACTCTGGATGGATACAAGACCTACATGTCTACTGACTGAGAAACAACTAGTCACCCAACGTTTCAATATCATAAAGAGAAAGCTATTATCACAACTTGAGATGGATCAACTGCACTGCAAATCCACCCCACATGAAGACCTGGAAGAACAACATGTGCAACCCCCTGAACACCCTGATCCACTCCTGCAACTAGAGAGCACTGCAGCTGGTCTTCTGAAACAGAAGATCTTAGATAAACTAAATACCACCAATACCAGAGATCGACTGCCAAGGCCCAGCAAGGAAACACCAACAGACAGCATGCAAGAAGATGCCAACAGAGCACTTGCACCACCATAACTCAAACTAATAATCTGATCTATGCTACTGCCTCAGCAATCATGGAAATTCTTGGCTATACAACCAGCAAGAAGTATGTGCCCCCCTTGAAAAAGAAGGCTGGAGACAAAAATCAAAGTGGCACAAAGGGAAGTCAGCCAACTAACGTAAATACGGTGTAAAGATCAAGAATAAGACCAAGCTGGACAAGTACAAAGACCCCAGCTGAAGCCCTAGAGACTGCTAAGCAAAGTCTCATAAAGGAACAGTTCCATCCAACTACCGCCCGATAACCTGCCTTACAACAACATGGAAACTCCTGTCAGGTATCATAGCCACCAAGCTGCAGAACTATATGAACCAGTACATGAATCCAGCTCTGAAAGGCATTGGGACCGACACCAGAGGCTCTAAGCACCAGCTCATAGTAGATAGAGCAGTCACTCAAGATCGAGACAGAACAATCTCAGAACAGCCTGGATTGACTACAGGTAGTGATGAGCGAGCATTAAAATGCTCAGGTGCTCGTTGTTCAGGTCATGCAGATTGGAATACTCGGGTACTCAGACAGAACAACGAGCCCAATGTAAGTCTATGAGAGACCCGAGTATTTTTGCCGCAATCCCCCCGGGGCTCCTTTTAAGGTCTAAATGCGTCTGAAAATGATGAAAACACTGCTCAAATGACACTGGGACATCATGGGGATCGCCCCTGGAAACATTCCTGACTCCTAGTTCACAGCTTTAAACAATGTTGTCAGTTTCATGCCATTTTTACCGATGCACCAAAACACATACCAAAACGAAACCAAAAGTGATTTTGCTGGGAAATATGTAAAGGTACATTCTTTCCAGGTTAATGACATGTATATAAGGCAAAATAATTAACCCCAGTCCAAAATGTTCCTCCACTACTTGGGCTATGTTCAGATGCAGTGTTTTTGAAGAGTTTTTCAACTTTAATATTGCTTTCAACCAAAAAAAAACATTTGATTGGGAAATGTCAATGTAACAGTTAACAACCCTAGCTGGCCATGTGGTGTGTGACACATACGCAGACACATCTTGCTTCATTTATGAAGGAGGGACTCTTAACCCCTTTATCCCATCAGACATACTATTCCGTCCATGTGACCCTGGACCTAATTCCCAAGGACGGAATAGTACGTCACATGCTATCAGCTGCGCTCCCGGGGGAAACGCAGCTGATCGCGGCCGGGTGTCAGCTGATTATCACAGCTGACACTCGGCACTATCTGCCAGGAGCGGTCACGGACCACTCCCAGCATATTAACCCCTGGCACACTGCGATCAAAGATGATCGCAGTGTTCCGGCGGTATAGGGAAGCATCGCGCAGGGAGGGGGCTCCCGGTGTGCTTCCCTGAGACCCTCAGAACAGCGCGATGTATCGTGCTGTTCCGAGGGATCCTCCTCCCTGCAGGACCGTGGATCCAAGATGGCTGCGGGGTCCTTCCGGGTCCGGCAGGGAGGCAGCTTCCTCAGTGCCTGCTGAGAGCAGGCGCTGAGAAAGCCTACACCACTGCCTGTCACATCGCCGGTCTGACAGAGTGCTGTGCACACTGTCAGACAAGCGATCTGACGTTATACAGTGATGTCCCACCCTGGGACAAAGTAAAAAAGTCAAAAAATTAAAATAACATGTGTAAAAAAAAAATCATAAATAAACAAACAAAAAAAATCCCCAATAAATTCCTTTCTTCATGTAAACAAAAAACAAACAAACAATAAAAGTACACATATTTGGTATCGCCGCGTCTGTAATGACCCGCCCTATAAAACTGTCCCATTAGTTAACCCCTTTAGTGAACCCCTTAACAAAAAAAGGCTAAAAAACAATGATTTATCATCATACTGCCGAACAAAAAGTGGTATAACACGCGACCAAAAATACGGATATAAATAAACATGGTACCACTGAAAACGTCATCTTGTCCTGCAAAAAACGAGCTGCAATACAGCATCATCAGCAAAACAATATAAAAGTTATAGCTCGCAGAATAAAGAGATGCAAAAAAATATTTTTTATATATAATAATCGTTTTTATTGTATAAAAGCGCCAAAACATAAAAAAAGATATATGAGGTATCGCTGTAATTGTACTGACCCGAAGAATAAAACTGCTTTATCAATTTTACCACACGTGGAACGGTATAAACACCCCCCCCAAAAGAAATTCATGAATTGCTGGTTTTTGTTCATTCTGCATCCCAAAAATCATAATAAAAAGCGATCAAAAAATGGCATGTGCCCAAAAATGGTATCAATAAAAACGTCAACTCGTCACGCAAAAAATAAGACCTCACATGACTCTGTGGGCCAAAATAAGAAAAAATTATAGCTCTCGAAATGTGATGATGCAAAAACAATTTTTTGCAATAAAAAGCATCTTTTAGCATGTAACAGCTGACAAACATAAAAACCCGCTATAAATAGTAAATCAAACCTCTTTTTATCACCCCCTTAGTTAGGGAAAAATAATAAAATTAAAAAAAGTATTTATTTCCATTTTCCCATTAGGGTTAGGGTTGGGGCTAAAGTTAGGGTTAGGGTTGGGGCTAAAGTTAGGGTTGGGACTAGGGTTACGGGTGTGTTAGGGTTAGGTTTGTGGTTAGGATTATGATTAGGGTTGGGATTAGGGTTAGGGGTGTGTTGGGTTTAGGGTTGGAGTTAGAATTGGGGGATTTCCACTGTTTAGGCACATCAGGGGCTCTCCAAACGTGACATGGCGTCTGATCTCAATTCCAGCCAATTCGGCATTGAAAAAGTCAAATGGTGCTCCTTCCATTCTGATCTCTGCCATGCACCCAAATAGTAGTTTACCTCCACATATGGGGTATCAGCATACTCAGGACAAATTGCACAATAACTCTTGGGGTCCAATTACTTCTGTTACCCTTGGGAAAAATAAAAAATATCATTTTTGTGGAAAAAAATATGATTTTTTTATTTTTAAGGCTCTACGTTATAAACTTCTGTGAAGCACTTGGGGGTTCAAAGTTCTCACCACACATCTAGATAAGTTCTTTTGGGGGTCTAGTTTCCAAAAATGGTGTCACTTGTGGGGGGTTTCCACTGTTTAGGCACATCAGGGGCTCTCCAAACACGACATGACACCTGCAGACCAATCCATCAACGTCTGCATTACTAAATGTCACTACACAGTAGTTTTCTCCCACATATAGGGTATCAATGTACTCAGGACAAATTGGACAACTTTTGGTGTCCAATTTCTCATGTTACCCTTGGGAAAATAAAAAATTGGTGACTTAAATATCATTTTTGTGGGAAAAAAATAGGATTTTTTATTTTCATGCCCGGGCATTATAAACTTGTGTGAAGCACTTGGGGTTCAAAGTGCTCACCACAGATCTAGATAAGTTCCTTAGGGGTCTAGTTTCCAAAATGGGGTCACTTGTGGGGTTTTATACTGCTTAGGCACATTAGGGGCTCTGCAAACTGAACATGGCACCCATCAAAGTCTGCATTCCAAAATGTCATTACTTCCTTTCTGAAAAGCTAAATGAACCCAGTCAGCAGGAGTGCAAAAACAAAAGGTACCGTATTTTTTGGACTATAAGACGCACCGGACCATAAGACGCACCCCAAATTTTCAGAAGGAAAATTGGGAAAAAAAAAATGTGTCAAATGGGGGTCCGTCTTACAGTCCGAATTTAACTTACCAGCGAATAGATCAGCACAGGTAAAGGAGTGGTCACTGGGGTCGTTTGGTGCGGTAGTGGTGCTCTGTGGGGTGGCTGTGTTATGTGGGATGGCTGTGTTATGTGGGGTGGCTGTGTTATGTGGGGTGGATGTGTTCTGTGGGGTGGTTGGGCACTGTGGGGTAGCCAGGGTGGCCATATACTCACAAATCTGGTGGCGGCGGCGCTCCCAATGCAACTTCCCTGAGATGCCGGTGGTGGTGTCGGGGCAGCAGCAGGGCTCTGTGCAGCGTGGGGGGCTCCGCCAGCGTTTAGTCCCTGCCGGAAAGCCCCCCGCAGCTGCGATGCGGTGGCCCCTCTGGTGGCGGTCCCAAGTCATCCTCCCTGTGCGGTATTGGTGTCGGGGCAGCAAGCGGGCCTCTGGGGCAGCGAATAGATCAGCACAGGTAAAGGAGTGGTCACTGGGGTCGTTTGGTGCGGTAGTGGTGCTCTGTGGGGTGGCTGTGTTATGTGGGATGGCTGTGTTATGTGGGGGGCTGTGTTATGTGGGGTGGATGTGTTCTGTGGGGTGGTTGGGCACTGTGGGGTAGCCAGGGTGGCCATATACTCACAAATCTGGTGGCGGCGGCGCTCCCAATGCAACTTCCCTGAGATGCCGGTGGTGGTGTCGGGGCAGCAGCAGGGCTCTGTGCAGCGTGGGAGCTCTGCCGGCGTTTAGCTACTGCCGGAAAGCCCCCCGCAGCTGCGACGCGTTGCCGTCTGGAAAGAAGTGCTCCGGAAAGATGGCCGCCGCTTGCTGAAGTTCAAATCTCGCCAATGAGATCTCGGGAGACGAGATCTTGGGAAGAGATCTCGTTGGCGAGATTTGAACTTCAGCAAGCGGCGGCCATCTTTCCGGAGCACTTCTTTCCAGACGGCACCACGTAGCAGCTGCGGGGGGCTTTCCGGCAGGAGCTAAACGCCAGCGGAGCCCCCCACGCTGCACAGAGGCCCGCTTGCTGCCCAGAGGCCCGCTTGCTGCCCCGACACCACCACCGCACAGGGAGGATGACTTGGGACCGCCACTGGAGGGGCCTCCGCGTCGCAGCTGTGGGGGGCTTTCCGGCAGGGACTAAACGCCGGAGGAGCCACCCACGCTGCACAGAGGCCCGCTTGCTGCCCCGACACCATCACCACACAGGGAGGATGAATTGGGACCACCGCCGCCACCATCGGATTTTTAGGCATGTTGCGACTATAAGACGCACCCCCATTTTCCCCCAAAATTTTTGGGGAAAAAAGTGCGTCTTATAGTCCGCAAAATACGGTAAATTATTAGAAAATCTTCTTTTTATTGAAGTTAAGATCATTTTTGTGGAAAAAATATGATTTTTTAATTTTACGGCTCTATGTTATAAACTTGTGTGAAGCACTTGGATGTTCAAAGCGCTCACCACAGATCTAGATAAGTTCCTTAGGGGGTCTAGTTTCTAAAATGGGGTCACTTGTGAGGGATTCCCACTGTTTAGGCGCATCGGGGCTATCCAAATACGACATGGCGTCCAATCTCGATTCCAGCCAATTTTGGTTTGAAAAAGTCAAATGGCGCTCCTTCCCTTCCGAGCTCTGCCATGCGCCCACTGTTTAGGCACATCAGGGACTCTGCAAACTGAACATGACACCCATCAAAGTCTGCATTCCAAAACATCATTACTTCCTTTACGAGCCCTGAAGTGCACCCAAACAGCATTTCTCCCCCACATATGGGGTATCAGCGTACTCAGGATAAATTTGACAACAACTTTTGCGGTCCAATTTCCTTGGGAAAAATCAAAAATTGGGGACTAAAAAATAATTTTTGTGGAAACATTTTTTTTCACACCCAGGCATTATAAACTTTAGTGAAACACTTGGGGGTTCAAAGTGCTCACAACAGATCTAGATAAGTTTCTTAGGGGGTCTAGTGTCCAAAATGGTGTCACTTGTGCGGGTTTCCACTGTTTAGGCACATCAGGGGCTCTCCAAACGCTACATGGTATGCACTCTCAATTCCAGCCAATTTTGGTTTGAAAAAGTCAAACAGCGCTCCTTCCAAGCACGGCCGTGCGCCCAGACAGTGGTTTTCCCCCACATATGGGGTATCGGCATATTCAGGAGAAATTGCACAAAAACTTTTTCTGTCCATTTTCTCCTTTTACCCTTGTTAAAATAAAAAAATTGTTTGTAAAAGATCATTTTTATGACTAAAAAGTTAAATGTTCATTTTTTCCTTCCAAGTTTCTTCAGCGCCTGTGAAGCACCTGAAGGGTTAATACACTTCTTGAATGTGTTTTTGAGTACCTTGAGGGTGCAGTTTTCAGAATAGAGGCACTTTTGGGTATTTTCTGCCATATAGACCCCTCAAAGTGACTTCAAATGTGAGGTGGTCCCTAAAAAAATGGTTTTGTACAATTTGTTGTAAAAATAAGAAATCGCTGGTCAAATTTTAACCCTTATAACTTGAAAACAAAAAAAAATTGGTTTCAAAATTGTGCTGATGTAAATTAGACATGTGGAAAATGTTATTTAGTAACTATTTTGTGTGACATATTTCTCTGTTTTAAGGGAATAAAAATTCAAAGTTTGAAAATTGCAAAATGTTCAAATTTTTTGCCATATTTCCATTTTTTTCATAAATAAACGCAAGTTATATCGAAGAAATTTTACCAATGTCATGAAGTACAATATGTCATGACGAAACATTCTCAGAATCGTGAAGATCCGTTGAAGCGTTCCATCGTTATAACCTCATAAAGAGACAGTGGTCAGAATTGTAAAAATTGGCCCGTCATTAACGTGCAAACAACCATCGGGGGTAAAGGGGTTAAAGTCACAGAGCCTATTTTTACAGGGGCATCAGGCAGCATTAATCTGCTTAAAGGGCCATTATTAAACAGCGATTCTCCTAAACTTTAATAGCCTATGCTGTGAGTGGATGGGCTGCCAAGAATTACGATGCACATAATACCCCTTTCACGAGATGTCCAGGAGGGCTTCCATAATAGATGTTGCATTGAATGCAAGGCCTGCCCTGCTACCAAGTCATATGCAGACCAATAAGCCTTTGAACCCGCATACTGGATGGGCCCAGGAAAATCCACTTCACATTATTCATTTTGTACTCCCAGTCTGTTTTCTTATGCATTGACTGCAAGGCCTGCCCTGCTACCAAGTCATATGCACCCCAATAAGCCTTTGTACCCACATATTGGATGGGCCCAGGAAAATCCAGTTCACATTATTCATTTTGTACTCCCATTCCCTTTTTTTAAGCATTGACTGCAAGGCCTGCCCTGCTACCAAGTCATATGCACCTCAATAAGCCATTGAACCCAAGTACTGGATGGGCCCAGGAAAATCCACTTCATATTATTAATTTTGTACTCCAATTCTGTTTTCTTATGCATTGACTGCAAGGCCTACCCTGCTACCAAGTCATATGCACCCCAATAACCCCAATTTCCCCTTGGAAGAAACATGGTGAAGGGTATCTTAACAAAAAATGTGCCATTAAAATGGAGCTGGTCTCCTAGACTTGTATTGCCCATACCCTATGTGTGTTGGATGGCCAACATTTACCCCTGTGGGGTACACCTCAACCTTTTACATAACAAGTATTTAACACTCAGCAAAAACACCCACCATTGTTAGGATTTTGACACTGCCTGTAGCAGCACGGAATATGTTAACCCTGGTGATCTAGTGGCGGTGGATGATGAGCCTGGAGGAAGGCCTGAGGAAAAAGTAGGCCAAATTTAAAGGAGCGGGTCTCCTACACTTGAAATGGCCATACACTAAGTGTATGGGCTGGCAAACATTTTGCCCTGTGAGGTACACCTCAACCTTTTCCATAACAAGTATTTAACATCCAGCAAAAACACCCACCCTTGTTAGGATTTTGACACTGGCTGTAGCTGCACGGATCATGTTAACCCTGGTGATCTACTAGCAGCGACTGATGAGACGTGGATGAAGGCTTGATTCAAAACTAGGCCTAATTTAAAGGAGCCGGTCTACTACACTTGGAATGCCCATACACTGGCTGGCAAACATTTCCCCCTGGGGGTAGATATGAACATAGTGTGTAAATTATTTATTTAGGGACATCTGCCAAACCTGTAACATGTTTTCCTACACAGTTGCTGCTGGGAAGGTGCAGGTTTTTTAGGAAAAATATGGCAGACGAATCGTTGGATGAAGTGATCAGGAAAAGGGGCATGGTGATGACAAGAATGGGAAAGTACATGATTAATAACAGCAGTGGCTATGGGAGGTATGAGAGCCAGGATACAGCCTACAGTGATTCAACGTTTAGCCACCATCAAGTACCAGAATCGGTTTCATGCCCGTCAGAAGATCCGTGTAACAGATGCGCATATGAGACTCGGCCTAAGAAATGCCCATCCAAAACATGTTGCCAAACACACACGTGTCTGTATAAAGGGCAAAGTGCTACATGTTCGTGAGATGCTGAATTACAGAAAGCAGATGAGTGTCGGTGGGAAGCCAAACAAACTGATGGATGCTATTGAAAAACTAAGTTTAAAGAGGAGTGCACCATCCGTAACTATAAACACAACCTTGGCACAAGCTTCTTCATCTTTACCCATACATATTACCAATAAGATACAGGAGAGGGTCTCTGAGACTCGCAATGCCCATACACAAAGTTGCTGGGCCTGGCAAACATTTTCCCCTGTGGGGTACACCTCCACCTTTTCCATAACAACTATTTTATGCCCAGCAAAAACACCCACCCTTGTTAGGAATTCGACACTGGCTGTAGCAGCATGGAACACGTTAACCCTGGTGATCTACCGGCAGCGACTGATGAGACATGGAGGAAGGTCTGATTCAAAACTAGGCCCAATTTAACGGAGCGGGTCTCCTACTCTTGGAATGCCCATACACTTAGTGTATGGGCTGGCAAACATTTCACCCTGGGAGAGTAAAATTTTCAAAAATATTTTATGGGCATTATAGACACCCTTGCCAAAAATTGGACTGCCTGTAGCAGCACAGAACACGTTAACCCTGGTCATCTAGTGGCGGCCAATGAGGAAACATTGATGATAAATGATACTGAAATCAACCAAATAAATCAAAAATGTGAATCCACCTATGAAAGAAAATGACAAAAAGGGAGGGGCGAACACAGGTTCATAGATATGAAGCCAGAATGTGTCCAAAGAGATATGTTTGTCCCCAGCAACAGCTCAGAGACAGGGATATAAATAAAAATATAATATAATATGATTTTACTATTTTTATATTGGAGAGGAATACACTAGGTCATAAGAGGATGATCCACAGATAGGAAAAATGGAAAATATAAGAATTAATGGGAAGAATATTTGTACATCTCATTTGGATGAGATTTCACCCTGGGGGATTAACATTTGTTTTGGCTTCAAATTCGAAACGGGCATCATAAAAATACTCTTGCAAAAAATTGTTTGACTTTGGCATCACGGAATACGTTCACACCTGGTGTTTTACTGGTTGTGGACGATGAGGATGAGGATAAGGAGGAGTATAACACCAAACAGACCACATCAAGAAGCAGATACCCATGTGTAGTTGTGAAGAGGTGCATGCCAATACACCTCCACAAAAAAGACAATGTATTTGAGGTTATGGTTCACTGTTTTCATTCAGTGGTGTACAGAAGTCTTGCCCAATCCAACCCTTGTTCATTTTTAGAAGAATCAGCCTGTCAGCATTGTCAGTTGACAGGCGGATGTGCTTATAATTCCACCAGCGGCACTAAAAACCCACTCTGACAGAACGCTAGCAGCAGGGCAGGCCAGGACCTCCAAGGCATAAAGAGCCAGGGCCAGCTTGGATACCCAATAATTAAAAGGCACAATGGAATCACGGAGGACATTTGTATGATCTGCAAGGCACTCCCTCAACATCTTTCCAAACATTGCACTTCTTGTGCCACCACCCCTTGCCTCTGTGGCGGAACGATGGGAGGGTCTGAGAAAACTGTCCCAAAACTTTGCCATTGTTCCTCTGCTTGAGCTGGATTGTACTTCTGTCTCTCTTTCTTGGACTCCTTGGCTGTACCACAAACTCTGACGTCTGCTGCCAGTGTTTTCACATGGGAATTTTTTTCAGTCATTTCGCTACAAGGGCCCTGTGGTCATTGGAAACGCAGCGCAACATAAAGTCAGCCATGCGTGCCAGACTACTAACAGGCAAGACTTCCGTGTCCTCACCAACAGGATGACTGATCATGCTGTCCTCCTCCTCCTCCCCTTGTCCTCAGGTCTGCCCTCTTCTGCTCACATATCCTTTCCAACATATGCAGTGTAGAGTTCTAATGCATGGGGACATCACACACCAGTTGGTGACCCGGAAGCTGCAAACACTGCTGAAGCACGGCAAGGGTGGCTGAAGCTGTAGCTGACTTTCTAAAATGGGCAGACAGATGGCGTACTTTCTCTAGCAGATCCGGCAGCTCCAGGCAGCTTTTTAGAAAATGTTGAACCATGAGGTTAAGCACATGGGCCAGGCAAGGTACGTGTGTTATCTCACCTTGCCTCAGAACCGCCACCAGGTTCCGGCCATTGTCACGCACGACCATGCCTGGCTGTAGGTTCAGCGGTGTCATCCAAATATCTGACTGCTCTTTAAGCGCTGTCCACAATTCGTCTGCATTGTGCGGTTTGTCACCTATGCAGATTAGCTTCAGCACAGCCTGTTGCCGCTTGGCTGAGGCAGTGCTGCAGTGCTTCCAGCTTCTGACTGATGCATTCATTTCTGAGATGGAGGCAGAAGAGGAGGGGTAGGAGGAGGAGGTGCAGGAACTGTAGACTGTGGAGGTAACCATGATTGACGTAGGACCCGCAATCCTCGGCGTGGGGAGGATGTGTTCCATCCCAAGGTCCGACTGGGTCCTGGCTTCCACAATGTTAACCCAGTGTGCCGTCAATGAGATTTATCGTCCCTGCCCACAGGCACTTGTCCACGTGTCCGTGGTTAGGTGGACTTTCCCAGTAACAGCATTGTTGAGGGCACGGGTAATGTTGTGGGACACATGCTGGTGTAATGCCGGTATGGCAAAACGGGAAATAGTGGCAACTGGGGACCGAGTACCTTGGGACGGCCACCGCCATCAGGTTGCGGAAAGCTTCCGTCTCAACGAGCCGGAAAAGCAAGATTTTGAGCGCAAGCAGACGAGAAATGTGCGAGTTAAGTATTGTGGCCTGTGGGGCATTGGCTGGGTATTTCCTCTTGCGTTCCAATGACTGGGGTAAAGACAACTGAAGGCTGGGCTGGGACAAGGTCGTGCTTAATGATGGTGCTGGTTGACTGTGGGCAACAACAGGTGCAGGGCCTGATGTATCTTCACAGGCACTGTGAACTGGGATTGGCTTGTGCGCAAAACAGTGAAAGAAGCAGTGTTGTCACCTGCAGACAGTGTTCCTGGAGCCTGGGGTTTGGCCCACAAAGTCGGGTGCTTTGCTGCCATGCTCCCAATGATGCTGGTGGTGGTCAGGCTGGTAGTTTTGCTACCCCTGCTGATGTGGGCAGCATGGCAAGTGCTGCAAATGGCCTGTTTGGGGTTCTCGGCAGAGTCTTTAAAAAATAACCAGACTCAGGAAGATCTAACAGTTGGAATGGCAACGTCTGTCCTGTTGGTGTTACAGAGAATGGATGCACACCTTCTGTCTGCTGCCAACACACTGCTTTTTCCTGCCTCTTGGGGTGATATGCCTCCTTCCCCATGTGTGCTGCTGTCCTCGCTCTGCATGTCCTCCTGCCAGGTTGGGTCCGTCGCTATGTCATCCACCACCTCATCTTCCACATCCGCACCCTGCTCCTCCTCCTGACTTTCCGACAATTGTGTCTCATCATAGTCCACATCTTATCCGCTATCAAACCAACTACCGTTCACACTGCTCTGGCTTCAATAGTGGTGTGCTGCAGTCCCCAAAAAACTGGGACAGGAAGGTCGAGCGCGAAGATGTGGGTCTTTGCTGTGGCCCACTTTCAGCTTGGCCACCGCCTCTGCCTCTGAATGCACCATCAGCATCACGTCCACTTCCCCGTCCTTTGCTCCTTGCCTTGCCCATTTTAAATGGACTACTGAAATATTTGAAAAGCTCAATACAAAAGGATTTATTCGGAGAAAATGTATATGTGATCAGTATGCCTGCCAAGAAAAGATTTTTCCACCACAGATACACGAGGCCTCAACCTGAGATAACAGACTGTATTAATTTTTTGGGTTATGTTTTTTGTTACTGTTTGAAAACAATAAAAATGAGTTGAACCAGGATAGCAGACAGAACTATGCAACATATGCCTGCCAAGAAAAGATTTTTCCACCACAGATACACCAAGCCTCAGCCTGTATTATTTTTTTTTATTTTTTGGATAAAAAAGACTGCTGGATATAACGAGAGTGACAGACTGCCCAAAAAAAGGGAAGTTAGGCCTAAAATGCCTCAATTTTTGGCACATGGATGTATGCGGCGTATCACAGATAGACCCCACTGTAAAATGTGGCCTGTTTTTTAAAATAATGCAACATAGTGCTGTATATAAGTACTGTGACACCCAGGGCAATAAAAAAAAAGGCGTACACTGGCCAAACTTTGATCACGCACAGATATGAACTGGCATGGAGATACCAGTAGGACAAATGTGTGCCCTTTTTTGTTGTTTTGGGCTAAATACTGTTTTTTTAAATTACAGTCACATCCAGGGCAAAAAAAAATGGCGTACACTGCTGAAACTTTGAGCATGCACAGATATGAGCTGGCACGGAGATACCAGTACGACAAATGTGCCCTGTTTTTTTGGGCTAAATACTGGAATTTTTAAGTACAGTCACACCCAGGGCAAAAAAAAATGGCGTACACTGTCCAAACTTTGAGCACGCACAGATATGAGCTGTCACGGAGATGCCAGTATGACAAATGTATGCCCTGTTTTTTTTTTTTTTGGCTAAATACTGGTGTTTTTAATTACAGTTACACCCAATGCAAAAAAAAAAATTTGCATACACTGGTCAAACTTTGAGCACGTACTAATATGAGCTGGCACAGAGATACCACACCAAAAAATGCATGGGCTGTATTCCAATTGCACCTGGGGCTAGGTATATACGACCAATATATCCTACAGGTAGCAGCAGCACCAGAACACAGGAAGGGAATGGACCCTCTTGATGTATGCAATGATCTATATACACACATACAGTGCCTGCAGGCCTTGCACTGATGTGTATAGAGCTACGTACACTACACTGCCTACCTAACACTGGAACCTATATACTAAGGAATTAGTCCTTAGAAGGACTGTTGGTTTAGCTGGATTTGAGTAGTTTAGGACGGTAGACCCCACACTGACTAAGAAATTGCCAAATCTGACTCTATCTCGGCAGCAGATCTCCCTACACTATTTCAAACCAGAGCTGAATGCGCCGAGCAGGGCGGCGTCCGGTCTCTTATACCCCTGATGATGCTGTGTGGCCATCCAATCACTGCACGACCACAACAAAGATGGCTACGGCGTTTCATTGCCTGGCAGACAATCCCTGCATTGTGATTGGGCCTGTAAAGTCCGCCAAAAATGCTGGGTGGAAACCCTAGTTTCCGCCGAGTAATCCCAGAAATGCTCGGTGCTCGCCGAGTATACCGAGTACCGTGATACTCGCGCGAGTAACGAGTAGTGGCGAGCACGTTCACTCATCACTAACTACAGGAAAGCCTATGACTCAGTGCCACACACATGGATCTGTGAATGCTTGGCTCTCTAAAATGTCAACAGGAAATTAAGAACCTTCCTCAGAAACTCAATGGGGCTATGGAGAACAACATTAGAATTCAACTCAAGACAACTAGCACAAGTATCCATCAAATGCGGCATATACCATGGTGATGCACTGTCCCCATTGCTGTTCTGCACAGGCTTGAACCCCCTCAGTTAGATAATTACAGAGTGTGGCTATGGATACAAGTTCAAGAGTAGAAGCACAATCAGCCACCTCCTCTACATGGATGACATCAAACTGTATGCGAAAAAGAAACAACACATCGATTCACTGATCCACCTGACAAGGAACTACAGTGAAGACATCAGGATGTCCTTCGGACTGGAGAAGTGCGGCCGGTTGGTAATAAAGAGAGGCAAGGTAGTCAAGACCGATGAAGTGGAATTACCAGCAGGGCACGTAGCAGATGTACATACATGTACCTCGGCATCCCACAGGGATACGGTAACCATCATGAGGAGGCAAGGAAAGCAGCAACATTCAAATACCATCAAAGGGTAAGACAGGTCCTGAAGACCCAGCTCAATGGGAAGATTAAGATTCGTGCCATCAATACATATGCCCTGCCAGTTATCCGATACCTTGCTGGCATAGTGTGCTGGCCAAAAAAAGAGATGGAAGCTGCAGATGTGAAGACATGAAAGCTCCTCACAATGCATGGAGGTCTCTACCCTACGTTTACCACCCAAAGATTGTATACCAACAGAAAAGAGGGTGGTTGAGGCTTGATAAGCATCCAAGCCACCATCATGGATGAAACAAGGAGTATCCAAGAATACATCAGAAGAATGGCGCCAAAAGATGAAATGCTGAGAGAAAGCCTAAGGCAGCAACAACAGATCGGGAAGGAAGAACAGGAACATGAAGCGCCAAGGCAAGACAAGCCTCTGCATGGGATGTACCATCGACAGATAATGGAGGTGATTGACATCGTGAAATCCTACCAAGCTGGACTCCGAGACAGCACCGAGGCACTAATCATAGCGGCACAAGAGCAAGCACTAAGTACCAGATCCATAGAAGCAGGAATATACCACATAAGACAAGACCCAAGGTGCAGACTATGCAAAGAAACCTAAGAAACGGTTCAACACATAGTGGCAGGATGCAAAATGCAAGCAGGAACAGCGTATACTGAACGCCACAACCAAGTGGCGGGAATTGTATATAGGAACATCTGCACAGCATATGGGCTAAGTCCTCCTAAGTCCAGGTGGGAGACCCCAGAAAAATTGTTGGAGAATGAAAAGGCTAAAATCCTGTGGGACTTCAAGATCCAGACTAATAAGCAGGTGTTGGCTAACCAACCAGACATTGTCATAGCAGACAAGGAACAGAAGACAGCAATGATAATAGATGTGGCAGTGCCAAGTGACAGCAACATCAGAAAGAAGGAATATGAGAAGCTGGAGAAATACCAGGGCCTCAAAGGAGAACTGGAGAAGATGTGGAAGGTGAAGGCAACAGTGATTCCAGTGGTGATAGGAGCACTTGGAGCAGTGACCCCTAAGTTGGAAGAATGGGTACAACAGATCCCAGAAGCAACATCTGAGCTCTCTGTCCAGAAAAGCATAATGCTGGGAACAACTAAGATCGTGCGCAGAACCCTCAAACTTCCAGGCCTCTAGTAGAGAAACCGAGAATGAGAAAGGACAACAAAAGACCACCCCCAGTGGGGGTGAGAAGGAAGTTTTTACATATATATATATGTATATATATAGCGGTGAGGAAGTGAGGAATAGAAAGTTTTAGATAGCTTGCAGCATCAAAATTGATTTTCTTTGTCATGCTTGCCTCCTGAATCAATTCTTTCTAGTTAGAACCATCCACAGACAGTACAGTAACTTTATCAGACAACATAGCTATGTCCACATATACCTTGGGAGCACTGGTTAAATTCCTAAACCTAAAGTAGGGTACTATATTTATGAAATATCAGAGCTGAAATTCTATCATTTACCCTTAAGGCCCCTGCCCCTAGAGGTGGTGTTTTCATGGTCTCTGTGGTCTTTCTCCGGGACCTGTGACTAGATTTATTAGTAGACATCAGAAGTGAGGAAGGTGTCATCCGGCAGGCTTTTGGACTCATAAAGGTAGTGATTCTAACTCTCGGTGGTTTCCAGGTCTTTAGATTCCGCATCTCTAATTCTACATTAAGATTAAATATTAATATACTTAACGTATATACTCGTGTATAAGCCGAGATTTTCAGCCCATTTTTTAGGGCTGAAAGTCCCGCTCTCGGCTTATACGCGAGTCATATACGGGGTCAGCAGGAAGGGGGAGCGGGAGTGTCGGATCATACTCACCCCTCCGCCGGCGCATCTCTGCAGCCCCCCTGCTTCTCCCACGATCTCCGGCTCCTTCCTGCAGCGGTCACATGGTACCGCTCATTAAAGTCATAAATATGCACATATACATGACTTTAATGAGCGGTACCACGTGACCGCTGTAGGACGGAAGAGCTGCGGAGACCGCCGGGAGAAGAGGAGAGGCTGCAGAGATGCGCCAGTGGAGGGGTGAGTATAGCTATATTTACCTGTCCCCGGACCACCGCTGCGCTGCTCCCTCGTCCGACTCCTCTGGCTGTGATTGTTCAGGCAGAGGGCGCGATGACATTGTTAGTGCGCGCCGCGCCCCCTGCCTGATCATTCACTGCCGAGGACCCGGAAGAGAGAGCAGCGCAACGGTGGACCGGTCCGGTGACAGGTAAATATCTCAGGTGCCGGTGTCCTGAGCGATCGGTGACACCGGCACCTGTCCCCATAGCACGCCGGTGTCACCGCCTGCTCAGGACACCGGCACCTGGCCCCCAGAGACGAGAGGTGAGTATGTCATTTTTTGCAGCAGCAGCAGCGCGGCAGCATAAGGGACTTATACTATGGGGCATAATCTGTGAAGCATATGGGGGAATAATCTGTGGAGCATATGGGGGCATAATCTGTGGAGCATATGAGGGCATAATCTGTGCAGCATATGGGGGCATAATCTGTGCAGCATATGGGGCATAATCTGTGCATCATATGGGGGCATAATCTGTGGAGCATATTGGGCATAATCTGTGGAGCATATTGGGCATAATCTGTGCAGCATATGGGGGCATAATCTGTGGAGCATATGGGGCATAATCTGTGGAGCATATGGGGCATAATCTGAGGAGCATATTGGGCATAATCTGTGGAGCATATGGGCATAATCTGTGGAGCATATGAGGGCATAATCTGTGGAGCATATGGGGGCATAATCTGTGGAGCATATTGGGCATAATCTGTGGAGCATATGGGGCATAATCTGTGCAGCATATGGGGGCATAATCTGTGGAGCATATGGGGGCATAATCTGTGCAGCATATGGGGGCATAATCTGTGCAGCATATGGGGGCATAATCTGTGGAGCATCATATGGGGGCATAATCATTTTTCACCCTAGGTCAATAAGTATTCCCAGTTTTTGTGGCAAAATTAGGAGGATCGGCTTATACACAGGTCGGCTTATACATGAGTATATACGGTATATGCATTACATTTAAGTGTCATCTGATAGGCTAACCAAAAATACAAGAGTCTTCAGCATACATCTGAATAGTGGAACAACATCTACAAGCAATATGGTACAAGCATCACTGGCAAAAGCTTTTTTCATATTGTACATGTACAGTTTATTTATCTAATCCTATATAATACATATATACATACCGTACATACAATTAGAAAGCATATATTAAAAGATGCCCACAGACATGGAGAAGCCACAGATGCCCTATATTTCTTTACTATGAGGCTGTGTAGGAGGAAATAAAATCTAGAAATACTGAAGCTGCTTATGTTGTGACAAACATTTGTGGGTTGCTCTAGACACAATCACTAAACTGTACGCAATAACAATGAAGATTATGGCCATTAGATAATTCTGTGTAATACATGTGATCTAGAAGCAAGTAAAGATCTGCAAAGCAAAGAAATATGGCAAGTGGTCCAAAGCCTTTTACTCAGTGTGCCCCATTTTGATGCCAAGAAATGCTGAGATATTTGTATAATAAAAAAAGAAAGATTCGGTAGCAGATTTCTCTATGTGTTATTTGTAAGTTTTTGTTTTTCATTTTATTATAATATTAGTATTTTCATAGTTGATAGTAATAGTATTATTTGTGCAAAGCAGATTTATGCATTTATAGAGGCTAATGTACATTTTTTTTAATTACTGTCATTTTTATCCTAGTTCCTGAACCCTGACAACAATTTAGTTACCAGCAAACAACTGAAAAAAAACCTGCTATTATACATCTCGTACTAATATTAAAAAATTAATCATAAGAAAGCTCATCATGAGTTTTGTTATAGTATCTACTATTAATTTGTATATTGCAAAGTGCCAGAAATAAGCAATTATCACAAGTCTCGAGAAAAAAATATTACTTTTTGGCTGCCTTACAGATCTTATATTACTGGTACCTTGATGTACTGTATTATTAAACCTGATTGTGGAGTGTTAGCTTGTCCCTTCTTCAAGCCACAGCTGTTTCCCTATTAAATACTCCCCCATCTGTCTCTTCTTTTATAAAGCTGGAGGCCGTATAGCATAAGTAGTGAAGCAATTCAGTACTATTTTGGATAAACATAACTGAAACTTGAACATTTGCCATCTTTCTTGTTTAAATGCTGCATAGAGGGCTGTCAAAAACAAGCACATGTTTGAATTACAAGAATAAAATTGTGATTAGCTTTATATTATATTTTCAGTTCTCCCTTATCTGTTCGTAACATAATTTTTATTGACTAGCATAGTTTTAGCGTTTTCTTGTAAATTGATACCTGGTTGATGGAGGTGTTGTAGCTAGTGGATAATGCTGTCTTACGCTGCTGGTGACTATGTGCCGGCAATGCTTTTCACTGCAGGTACTAAGGTACAGGTTAGAGAAATACATTTCAGTGGAAGTATAGTCAACACCATCTCATGGGTTTGTCTAGATTGACCCTTGATGCTAATAACTTTGGCGTAAAGGTGTCCTGTGGCTGAGAACAAGTGGAAGATGAAAAGTGATGCCAGAGGCTGACTCTATAACAGATGGGCTTCCTATGCTACACTTTTGACACTATATTGCGTTCATGCTTTGATGAAGGTAAGATTTTCAAGGGACAGTTCTCATTATTACTTGCATGTAAGTAATGAAATAGACATAAATGTGTAAACATTGAAACTGCTATTAATATTTTCTATTATTAACAAAGTATGAAGAAAAAACAAAAAATCCAAATCAAGACAAAACAAAACCCCTGGATGATGTTAGTTAGTTTTGAGACAAGTCTTAGAATAATTTCCAATTCATTTCCACATACATATTGTGGCTGATTTCCAAAAAATACATGTGGCAGAAATTTGACTTAATGAGCTGTAAAATACTGTTTTTAGTACTTGTTCAACATTTTTGTATTTTTCGATATGTTCAAGAAGGGTACATGGCCTATTGGAAAGTGGGAGGAGAAAGGAGCATGGCCTAAATTGCAGCCCATGCTCCAAAATTGCCTCGAATTTGGATTACACAATGATTTGGAATAACATAATTGGCTAAAGTAAGCTAAGTAATGGATGGTATAAGCTTAGATTAGACAGTTTAAGGCTAAGTGCACACGATCAGGAATAATTGCGTTTTTTTCGCGGTTTTTCCGCGGTTTTCCACGGTAAAAACGCGATAAAAACGCAAGCATTAAGCATCCTATACATGTTAATTGATTCCGCATGTTTTGGCCACATGTTGCGTTTTTTTCCGCGAAAAAAACGCTTTGCGGAAAAAATAGCAACATGTTCATTAATTTTGCGGAATGTAAGCGGTTCATGTGCGGTGGTACCCAGGGTCTGGAGGAGAGGAGACTCTCCTCCAGGCCCTGGGTACCATATACCTGGTAAAACAATAATTAAAATAAAAAATAATGATATTCTCACCTTCCGGCGGCCCCCGCAGCCTTCCCGCGGCCCCCGCAGCCTTCCCGCCTTCAGCGACGCTCCCGACAACTTCCGGTCCCAAGAGTCCTTTGCGAGAATCACCCAGATGGCATAGCGGTCTCGCGAGATGTACGTCATCGGTGTGATTTGTCGCAAAGCATCCTTGGGACCGGAGTTGCCGGGAGCGTCGCTGAAGGCGGGAAGGCTGCGGGGGCCGCCGGAAGGTGAGAATATCATTATTTATTATTTTTTTTATTATTTTTACATTAGATCTTTTTACTATTGATGCGACATAGGCGGCATCAATAGTAAAAAGTTGGTCACACGTGTCAAACACTATGTGTGACTCGTGTGACCAACCTGTCAATCAGTTTTCCAAGCGATGCTACAGATCGCTAGGAAAACGCTAGCATTCTGCAAGCTAATTACGCTTGCAAAACGCTATTATTCTGGCGGGAATCAGCATACAAAAAACGTGCGTATTTCCTGCGGGAGAAGTGCGGGATTGCCGCGGAAATTTCCGCGGCAATTCCGCAACGTGTGAACTTAGCCTTAGTAGGAGAATATTTATGTTTGTAAGAATGCCTGTTCCTGATTATTTTCTAATGTAAACATGTTTACAATCATCGGCCGAATAAACAAATCACTCATTGGGCTCTTATAAACAGCTAATGTGAAGCTGATAATATATACTGTATATACATCTTTTGTACCCATCATTGCTTGCTGGGGTGTGTAACTGATCACTGAATTTAGTTGATCACTGCTTGTTACTGGTCTATTCACTTGGTATGGATCCATTTGCAGGACTAACAGAGCAGCAGCGCTGTCTGTCTCTGGAGGTGAATGACCTCTGCTATGAGGTTCAGCAGCAGCAACAGCGGTTGCAGGTCACTGATGTTGGGGTCTCTGCAGGTAGGCGAGTCCAGCCTGAACCCAAGGTTGCTCTCCCAGACAGATTTTCCGGAGGAAGGGACAAGTTTTTTGTGTTTAAGGAAGCTTGCAAACTTTATATTAAGCTTCGTCCTTCCTCCCACGGAAATGAAGAGCAACGAGTGGGTATTGTGATATCTCTGCTACAGGGAGATCCACAGTCCTGGGCGTTCTCTTTGCCACAGGATTTGGTTTGTCTCCAGTCTGTGTAGGGATTTTTTGGGGCTCTTGCCCTTACCTATGATGACTGAGTCGCCTTGGCTGAGTGCAGGTTGCGTTGCCTTTGGCAGGGGGATCGGTCAGTGGAGTTGTATAGCTCCAAATTCGGCAGGTGGGCAACTGATACTAAGTGGAATGACCCAGCTTTCAGAAGCCAATTTCTTCAGGGTCTCAATGAGAGGTTGAAGGATGCTTTGGCAGTATACGAAACCCAGTGTTCTTGGAAGCTGCTATATCTTTGGCTATTCGTGTGGATAGACGTCTTAGGGATAGGTGGGTAAACCAGTACTGAGGAGGACGGAGGAACCCATGCAGTTAGAGGGTGCCTCTGCATCGGATATTTCACATGAGGTTCTCAAGGAAAAGGGGGTGTGATTTTTGGGGAAAAAATGGTCATTTTATAGGAGCCTGTCCTTTGATGCCTTATCAAAGGGAGACTTGTTTAACCCTCGGTGGTCTGGAGATAAATGAGCAAGGGGTGCATTTTTCAACAACCTGCAGTTCCCGGTTTGTCCTGCCAGCAGAAGTGGTGCTGGAGAACAAATCAAAGGAGGTTTCTGTGCTTGTTGACAGTGGAGCTGGAGTCAGCATGGTTGATGCTGAGTTTGCCAGAACTCACGGGATAGTTTGCTTTGTTTTAGCTAAGCCCATTTCCATCTTCGACATTGACTCGTCGCCAATTGCACAGAAAGCTTTCACTCACATGTACGTAATGTAATACAGAGGGTGGGGTTGGTTCATTGTGAGATAATTCCTTGCTATGTCCTGGACAGTCTCCCCACTCCAATTGTATTGGGCCTTCCCTGGTTGGTGAAACATTATCCGTTGGTCGATTGGCAAACCAGGGAGGTCCTTGAGTGGAGGGATTACTGCCAGGAGAACTGTTTAAATATTTCCCTTTCTTCAGTCTCTACAGAAACCTTACTTGCTTTTTTGTCTGGGTTTTGAGTACGTTCTTTCTGAGATGGGGTGCCAAGATTTCCCTCCTTATCGTGAATATGACTGTCCTGTAAATCTTGTCCCCGGAGCTGAACTGCCTAAGTCCAGACTGTATAATCTTTCTGCTCTGGAGATACAAGCCATGAAGCATTTCATTGTGGAAAGTCTGGAGAAGGGACACATAGACCCTTAACTTTGCCTGTGAAGATGAAAGATGGCGATCTACATCCCTGTTTAGATTTCCAGGAATTAAATCAAATTACCATCCGAGATCCATACCTCCTTCCTCCGATTCCTGATCTGTTCAGCCAGGTTGTGGGAGCTAAGATGTTCTCCAAGTTAGATTTAAGGGGGTATACAATCTGGTTAGAATCAGAGAAGGGGATGAATGGAAAATGGCATTCAATACCCCTGAGGGTCATTTCAAAGAGTCTGGTCATGCCTTTCGGTCTGACCAATGCACCTGCGGTTTTCCAGCATTTCATTAACGATATTTTCCATCATTTAGTGGGTAGGCTCATGGTGGTCTATCCAGATGATATTTGGTTTACTCACTTGATTTGGAGACACATCGGCGGCATGTTAGACAGGTGCTGCCAATAATAAGAGATAAAAAATTGTATGCCAAACTGGAAAAATGTGTTTTTGCCATCCAGGAGGTGCAGTTTTTGGGGTACCTTTTGTCCTCATCAGGTTTTCGGATGGATCTGGAGAAGATTCGTGCTGTCCTTGATTGGGACCGTCCCAAGAACCTGAAAACCCTACAACGTTTTCTGAGTTTTACTAATTTTTACCAGAAATTCATCCAGAATTATTCAGTAATTGTGAAACCCCTGACTGACATGACAAAACTGGGGTCTGACTTTTCCAAATGGTTGAAAGCTGCCCTGCTGGTTTTTCCTCCCTAAAGAACTGTTTCACCACAGATCCTGTTATGTTTTGGTAGCTGAGGAGAGCAGGCAAAAACGGCAATACACCAGAGAGGTTGGAATCTATTGGATTGCAGTACTCTGACTAACTACTACAACTAAAGGCAGCCGTGGAGCGTTCCTACGTTGGTCCTAGACGCCACGTCACAGCCTGAGAGATTAACTACACCTAAAGATAGAAAGAGGAAAGCTATCTGCCCCGGAGTAGATCCCCAAAGAACATGGGAAGCCCCCAAACATGTAATGGCGGTTAGACAAGAGGAAATACAGACACATACAGAAAATAGTATGAGCAAACGCTGGGGCCCAATCTGCCTAGACAGAAAAGGATAGAAAGGATATTCACTGCAATCCAAAAAAACCCTAAAAAATGCCAATGCTACTAATTGCAAAAACACCTGAGATCACACGACCTCTACCACCTAAATCAGTTCTCTGGTGTAACAAAACTAAGCCGCAGCCACTGAAAAAACTGGAAAAGGCAAATGAACAAATAACAGTGGCTCCAGCGGAATCGAGAGGAGCCCAAGCCCCCCAGGGGGGGACCAGGCTAACCTCACAGAAATGCAGAGAAATATGCAAATGGTAAGCACAAAAACAAAAATAGAAAATATCTTATCTGAAAGCAGAAGAAGAGGCAAGACTCAGCAAGCTTCCAAGTGAACCAGGAACCACAGTTGAGACAAGAACAATTGATCACCGGCAACCATGATGGGAGGGAACCTCCCTTATATAAGACCAGTCTGTGACTCCTGATTGCCAATCCTCATTGAATGGTTCAGTACTGTTTGTAACCACCGGAGGAGCTTCTGCTCAGAATTCATTTCCAAAACATTCACAACAGTACCCCCCCCTTGAGGAGGGGTCACCCAACCCTCATTTGTGCAACCAGGTCAGTCAGGATGAGCTTGGTGATAGGAACGGATCAGTCTCCTAGCATGGATGTCCAAAGCAAACACCCAAGAATTGTCCTCCTGACCATAACCTCTCTACTTAACCAAATACTGGAGTTTCCGTCTAGAAAAACGAGAATCCAATATTTTCTCAACCACATACTCCAGATTGCCCTCAACCAAAACAGGGTCAGGAGGCACAGCCATAGGAACCACTGGCTCGACAAACCTCTTCAATAAGGACTTGTGGAACACGTTATGGATCTTAAATGTCCCTGGAAGATGTAAACGAAAGGAAACAGGATTAAGAATCTCCATGATCTTATAAGGTCCAATGAACCTAGGCTTAAACTTAGGAGATGCAACTCTCATAGGGATATTTCTTGAGGACAACCAGACCAAGTACCCCACTTTAAACCGAGGACCATCAGTCCTATGCCGGTTGGCAAACCGCTGGGCCTTCTCCTGAGAGAGGGACAACCTCTCCACTACCTGGTCCCAAATCTGCTGCATACGCTCCACAACAGAGTCAACACCCGGACAGACAGAAGCCTCCGTCTGTCCCAAAGAAAATCGAGGGTGAAACCCAAAATTGCAGAAAAATGGAGACATCAAAGTGGCAGAGCTAACCCTATTATTAAGAGCAAACTCAGCCAAAGGCAAAAAAGAGACCCAGTCATCTTGATCAGCAGACACAAAGCATCTCAGATAAGTCTCCAATGTCTGGTTTGTTCTCTTAGTTTGTCCATTGGTCTGAGGATGAAAAGCAGAGGAGAAAGACAATTGAACACCAAGTTTAGAACAAAAAGTCCTCCAAAATCTGGAAACAAACTGGCCTCCTCTGTCAGACACAATGTTCTCAGGAATGCCGTGTAACCGAACCACGTGCTGAAGGAACAAAGGCACCAATTCGGAGGAGGAAGGCAACTTAGGTAATGGCACAAGATGTATCATCTTGGAAAACCTATCACAAATCACCCAGATAACGGTCATTCTCTGAGAAACAGGGAGGTCGGAAATAAAATCCATAGAGATATGGGTCCATGGTCTCTTGGGCACAGGCAATGGCATCAACAAACCACTAGAGCGAGAGCAAGGCTTGAAGCGAGAGCAAGTCCCATAGGACTGCACAAACTCCCTGATGTCACGAGACAAGTAGGCCACCAAAAGGACCGACTCACCAAGTCTCTGGTACCAAAAATTCCGGGATGACCGGCCAACATGGAACAATGAATCTCAGACATCACACTTTTTTTCCACCGGTCTGGGACAAACAATTTCCCAATAGGGCAGCGCTCGAGTTTATCCTCCTGACACCCTTCCAGAGCCAGTCTCAAATTGGGCGAGATGGCGGAAAGAACTACACCCTCTTTCAAAATAACAGCAGGATCAGATAACTCAGGAGAGTCCGCAAGGAAACTCCTCGAGAGGGCATCCGCCTTAACATTCTTAGTGCCAGGAAGAAAGGAAACCAAAAAATTAAAACGTGTGAAAAACAAAGCCCACCTGGCCTGTCTAGGATTAAGTCACTTGGCTGATTCCAGATAAACCAGATTCTTATGGTTCGTGAGGACCACCACCTGATGTTTGGCTCCCTCCAGCCAATGTCTCCACTCTTCAAAAGCCCACTTCATGGCCAATAACTCCCGATTACCCACGTCATAATTATGTTCAGTTGGAGAAAATTTTCGAGAGAAAAAGGCACAAGGGTTACTTTTAGAGGTCTCAGGATCTCTTTGGGACAAAACGGCACCAGCCCCAATTTCAGAGGCATCAATCTCCACCTGAAACGGCAGAGAAACATCAGGCTGCCGTAGAACAGGAGCAGAAGTGAATCTCTGCTTAAGTTCCTGAAATGCAGAGACTGCCTCAGGAGGCCAATTCACCACATCAGAACCCTTTTTGGTCAAATCAGTCCATGGTCAATAACAGAGAAATTACCAATAAATTTACAATAAAAATTGGCAAAACCCAAGAATCTCTGAAGAGCCTTTAATGAAGTAGGTTGGACCCAATCACAGATGGCCTGAACCTTGACCGGGTCCATTTCAATAACAGATGGAGACAAAATGAATCCCAGAAATGAGATCCTCTGTATGCCAAAAAGACACTTTGATCCCTTCACATACAGAGCATTCTCTCTCAAAATCTGGAACACAGTCCGAACATGTTTCACATGAGAGTTACAGTCATTGGAAAAAAATCAAGATATCATCCAAATTAGCAATCAGAAATTTATCCACAAAATCCCTGAAAATATCATTCATGAAGGATTGGAAAACGGAAGGAGCATTAGTGAGCCCAAAGGGCATCACTAGGTACTCAAAATGCCCTTCAGGGTGTTAAATGCCGTCTTCCATTCATCCCCGTGCTTAATGCGAATAAGGTTATACGCCCCCCTGAGGTCAAGCTTGGTAAACCAACTAGCACTTTTCACCCTGGAAAACAGGTCAGAAATCAAGGGTAATGGATATTGATACCTCACAGTGATCTTATTCAAGAGACGATAATCAATACACTGCCTCAATGAACCATCCTTTTTGGCCACAAAGAAAAAACCGGCACCCAAGGGTGAAGAGGATGGTCTGATATGACCCTTCTCAAATGACTCCTTGATATAAGATCGCATAGTATCGTGTTCAGGTACAGACAAGTTAAAAAGGCGACCTTTAGGAAATTTACCACCAGCCACTAATTCAATAGCGCAATCATAGCTCCTGTGAGGGGGCAAAGATGCAGATTTACTTTCACTAAATACATCCGAAAAATCAGTCAAAAAGTCAGGAACATCCTGAGACTGGGGAGAGGCAGAAAAAACAGGAGTGTCGGCATTAACACATTGGCAACCCCAACTGGTCACAGACACAGATTTCCAATCCAAAACAGGATTATGAGTCTGTAACCAAGGGAAACCTAGTACAATAATGTCATGCAGATTATACAGCACCAGAAATTTGCAACTCTCCTGATGATCTGGTTCAACCCTCATTATCACCTGAGTAGAAAACTGGGGTTTATTCTCCGCCAAAGGGGTAGAGTCAATGCCCAGTTGGGGAATAGACTTCCGCAGGGGTATCATGGGAAACCCACAACGTTTGGAAAGTCAAAATCCATCAGGTTAATAGCTGCTCCTGAATCAACAAAAGCCTGAGCAGAAAATGTGGACAGGGAGCAAATCAGGGTAACAGTCAACAGAAATTTAGTCTGAACACTACCCAAGACAACTGAGCGTGCAAAACATCTTCCCCGCTTAGGGCAGACTGAAATAGCATGAGAGGCATCACCACAGTAGAAACATAACCCATTGCGCTTTCGAAACTCATGACGCTGTGCCCCAGAAGTCACTCTATCACACTGCATGGGCTCAGAAGTTGGCTCACAAGGCAACACCATCTCACGCATACCTCTGCGCTCAAGCAAACGTCTGTCAATTTGAATAGCCAATGACATAGAATCATTGAGACCAGAGGGAGCAGGAAATCCCACCATAACATCCTTTACATTCTCTGACAGCCCCTTCCGAAAAAGGGCTGCCAAAGCATCATCATTCCATTTGGTCAGGACTGCCCACTTTCGGAATTTCTGACAGTACAACTCAGCGTCTTCAAGACCCTGATTTAATGCCAACAAGGTTTTTTCAGCTTGATCAGTGACATTAGGTTCATCGTACAATAACCCCAGAGCCAGAAAAAATACATCAATATCATTCAAAACAGGATCCCCAGGTGTCAGGGAAAAAGGCCAATCTTGAGGGTCGCCGCGCAGAAGAGAGATGACAATTTGAACCTGCTGTGCTGCATTCCCTGAGGACTTAGTCTTTAAGGCAAAAAACAACTTACAGTTATTTTTGAAATTCAGAAATTTAGCCCGATCCCCCAAAAACAAATCTGGCATGGGAATCCTAGGTTCCACAACCAGCAACCCAGCAAGATAGGTAGCAATACTCCGAACCTCAGTTGCAAGCTGACCACATGGCCAGACAACTGTGCAAGCTCCATTGAGAAAAAAAAATCCTCCTCAGCACCCAGAGAAAAAGAGGGGAAAAAATGCAACAAACAGGGAAAAAAAAATCTCTGACAACTTTTTTTTTTCTTTCCACACTATTTTTCCCTTCTGTGAGTACCATATAATTTTCAGTTTGGGCCGGTGATACTGTTATGTTATGGTAGCTGAGGAGAATAAGCAAAAATGTCAATACACCAGAGAGGCTGGAACCTATTGGATTGCAGTAACCTGAACTAACCACACTACTAGAGGTAGCCATGGAGCGTTCCTACGTTGGTCCTAGACGCCTCGTCACAGCCTGAGAGATAACTACACCTAAAGGCAGAAAGATGAAAGCGTTATAAAGCGTTATAACGTTATAAAGCGTTATAAATCCTGTTGCGTCAGAGCCACTGAGAAAAAGACTGTGTCCTGTTAGACTCACAGGGAACACAGATGACTGCTAAGCGGATTGCAGTCTGAGGTCATGCAGTCAGAACACAAGCAACAATCTCCTCACCAGAGTAGCCGGTATTCTAATGGCGTTTTTAGCTGACCCCTGAACACGTGCATACAATCTCCTCACCGGAGGTGCCAGTATTCTAGGGGCTTATTTCAGCCAGACCTAACCACATGCATACATGACCTCACTGGCGCAAGCACGTAACAGATTTGATACTAGCGCATGGTGGCCCAGCCATGCCACCCTTTTATAGTAACAGCTACAGGACCTGCCAGAAAAGGACCAATGAGAAACTGTTCCAAAACACATGTAGTTTCAGGACCTTCCTGGCGGACCAATAGGAGCTGCTGCAGTACCTGAATATGTGACCCCTGATCTCCAATGAGAGATCTTACCCTGGGCATGCTCCAGCACTGGCTATAATAGAAGATCCAGGAGGGGCAGCAGCAAGTCTCTGTAAAGTATTGGAATGGGCAAGATGCTGGGGCCGACGTCTCTGCTGAGCAGGCTCCACTGCGGCTGGAGACGGATGGGGGACCGCAGCAGGAATGGCTCGAGATTCCCCTTGTGCAGCATTGGGAACTCGAACCGTAACACTTATATCAGGCCAGTCAGCCCCACCTGACACCCATTCATTAAAAGGTTCAATACCCTCAGCAACCACCGGAGGGAGCCTCAGCTCCGAAGTCATCTCCAACACATTCACAACAGTACCCCCCCTTGAGGAGGGGTCACCGAACCCTCACGTGCGCAACCAGGCCGATCAGGATGAGCTCGGTGATAGGCACGGATCAGTCTCCTAGCATGGATGTCCGAAGCAAACACCCAAGAATTGTCCTCCTGACCATAACCTCTCCACTTAACTAAATACTGGAGTTTCCGCCTAGCAAAACGAGAATCCAATATTTTCTCAACCACATACTCCAAATTGCCCTCAACCAAAACAGGGTCGAGAGGTGCAGCCATAGGAACCACTGGCTTGATAAACCTCTTCAATAAGGATTTGTGGAATACGTTATGGATCTTAAATGTCCCTAGAAGAAGCAAACGGAAGGAAACCGAATTAAGAATTTTCTTATAAGGTCCAATGAACCTTGGCTTAAATTTTGGAGACGCAACCTTCGTAGGGATATTTCTTGAGGACAACCAAGCTAGGTCCCCCACTTTAAAACGAGGACCATCAGTCCTATGCCGGTTGGCAAACTGCTGGGCCTTCTCCTGAGAGAGAGACAACCTCTCCACAACTTGGTCCCAAATCTGCTGCATTCGCAACACCCGGACAGACAGAAGCTCCATCTGTCCTGAAGAAAATCAAGGATGAAACCCAGAATTGCAGAAAAAAGGAAACATCAAGGTCGCATAGCTAGCCCTATTATTAAGAGCAAACTCAGCCAAAGGCAAAAAAAGAGACCCAGTCATCCTGATCAGCAGACACAAAACATCTCAAATAAGTCTCCAAGGTCTGGTTTGTTCTCTCAGTTTGTCTATTGGTCTGAGGGTGAAATGCAGAGGAGAAAGATAACTGAACTCCCAGTATAGAACAAAATGTCCTTCAAAATCTGGAAACAAATTGGACTCCTCTGTCATACACAATGTTCTCTGGAATGCCGTGCAACCGAACTACAGTACCTGCTGAAAGAATAAAGGCACCAATTCGGAGGAGGAAGGCAACTTAGGTAATAGCACAAGATGTATCATCTTGGAAAATCTATCACAGATTACCCAGATAATGGTCATTCTCTGAGAGACAGGGAGGTCGGAAATAAAATCCATAGAGATATGGGTCCATGGCCTCTTGGGCACAGGTAATGGCATTAACAAATCACTAGAGCAAGTGCAAGGTTTGGAACGAGAGCAAGTCCCACAGGACTGCACAAAGTCCCTGACGTCACGAGACAAAATAGGCCACCAAAAGGACCGACTCACCAAGTCTCTGGTACCAAAAATACCGGGATGACCAGCCAATGCGGAGCAATGAATCTCAGACATAACATTCTTCCTCCACTGATCTGGGACAAACAATTTCCCAACAGGGCAGCGTTCAGGTTTATCCTCCTGACATCCCTCCAGAGCCAGTCTCAAATTGGGCGAATAACAGCAGGCTCAGTTACCTCAGGAGAATCCGCAAAGAAACTTCTCGAGAGGGCATCCGCCTTAACATTCTTAGTGCTGGGAGAAAAGAAACCACAAAATTAAAATGTGTGAAAAACAAGGCCCACCTGGACTGTCTAGGATTAAGTCGCTTGGCTGATTCGAGATATTTCATCGCTTGAATATCTCTTGAACAATAAGAACATGGAAGAGGCCAAGAGCCATGTGGTGAGCTGCATTTCTTGCTACATGTTCACAGACTTACCAGTGGAAAAGCCAAACTTCACATGCCAGAAATGCAAGCTTGTGTCCCTGTTGGAGGAAAAGTTGCAAAATCTAGAAGAGAGGTTATCTACATTGAAAACCATTAAGGAAGGTGAAGAGTTCTTAGACAGAGCAGAATTATCTCTTCATGTTACAGAAAGAGAAGAAATTCGAAGTGCACCTGAAGAAACAGAGGAATGGAAGCATGTGACCCAGAGAAGCAAGAGGATCGTGAGGCAGTCAGCACCAATTCTGCTCAGGAACCAGTACCAGGCTCTTACACAGGAGAATGATGAAGAAATACATCAAGATAAGACTTTGGCCACAAGCAATAACCTTGTACGCCCTCAGAGTCCTCCTGAATGGAGAAAGAAAACTGTTGTGAAGAAGAAACGGAGAGTTGTTGTCATGGGGAATTCCCTGTTGAGAGGAGCAGAGGCCGCTATCTGCAGACCGGATTTAACCTCAAGAGAAATGTGCTGTCTTCCAGGTGCAAAAATTAAAGATGTGTCTGACAGGATATCAGGACTCTTCAGACCTATAGATGACTACCCATTCCTGCTAATACATGTGGGGACAAATGACACCGCAAGAAACGACCTGGAAACCATCTGCAGTGACTTTGAAAACTTAGGTAAGAAAGTGAAAGAACTGGGAGCGCAGGTGGTCTTCTCTTCCATCCTTCCAGTGGATGTCCATGGAACAAGGAGGTGGAAGAAGATTCTGCAGGTGAACAACTGGCTATGTCGATGGTGCCGTCAGCAAGGATTTGGATTTTTGGATCACAAAGTAAATTACCTATATGATGGACTACTTGCTAGAGATGGGGTGCACCTTACGAAGACTGGAAAACATGTATTTGGAAGTCGCCTTGCTACACTCATCAGGAGAGCTTTAAACTAGAACAATGTGGGAAGGGAAGCAAAACGCCTGCAAAAGCCATACACCTGACAAATACTATTGAGAATTCTGCTATTAGAAATGAAGGGGAAGAACAAAGACAAAAAAAATCTACATAATAAAAATATTGGAGGAAGAGAAACCAATCACAAACTAAAATGTTTCTATACAAATGCACAAAGCATGGGCAACAAACAAGGAGAATTGGAACTACTAACGCAGGAGAAGAAGTATGATGTCATTGGAATTGCTGAGACTTGGTGGGACAATACACATGATTGGAATACAAGGCTAGAAGGATACAACTTATTTGCAAGAAACAGACTTGATAAACAAGGAGGAGGTGTCACATTGTATGTTAGAAAAGCGTATATCTGCACAGAGATTGACGCTTCAGAGACTGGGAGTTCTGTGGAAACTGTTTGGGTAAGAATACAAGGACAGAACAATGGAAAGGACACCATTGTAGGCATTTACTACAGGCCACCTATGCAAGCTGAAGATATGGATGAACTCTTTATGCATCAAATGGCCAAGTTCTCCAAAAAATATGACATAGTGGTCATGGGAGATTTCAACTATCCAGACATTTGTTGGGAATCTCTCTCAGGCAAAACTAACAGGTCAAGGAAATTCTTATCCTCTCTTGCTGACAACTTTATCTTCCAAAAGGTAGGGGAGAAAACAAGGGAATCTGCTACCTTGGATCTAATCCTTATAAACAAGGAAGAAATGGTTGAGGAGGTAAGAGTGGCTGGGACCCTTGGAGGTAGTGACCATGCTATTTTAGAATTTTGGATAACAAGAGGAGGAAGACCTGTGAAGACTCAGAAGTCAAGGTTAGATTTCAGAAAGGCAGATTTTAAGGGACTCAGAAAAAGAATTGGAGGGATCCAATGGCTGGATATCCTTTCGGACAAAAATGTCCAGGAGGGATGGCAAATCTTGAAAAATTAGATTCTCAAAGCACAATTGTTAACAATTCCGAAAAGAGTGAAGAATGGGAAGCATTTAAGGAAACCAGGATGGATGAACACAGAACTTAAACACATGCTAAAAAGGAAGAAAGAAATGTTTATCAAATGGAAAGAGGGAGGCATCATCTTTATTCTCATTTGCACAAGGAAAGACTAGAAGCAATGGGATGAAACTGAATGGGAGGAGACACAGATTAGATATTAGAAAAAACTTTTTGACAGGGTGATCAATGAGTGGAACAGGCTGCCACGAGATGTGGTGAGTTCTCCTTCAATGGAAGTCTTCAAACAGAGGCTGGACAGACATCTGTCTGGGATGATTTAGAGAATCCTGCTTTGAGCAGGGGTTGGACCAGATGGCCCATGAGGTCCCTTCCAACTCTACTATTCTATGATTCTATGATTCTTATGGTCCATGAGGACCACCACCTGATGTTTGGCTCCTTCCAGTCAATGTCTCCACTCTTCAAAGGCCCACTTCATGGCCAATAACTCTCGATTACCCACGTCATAATTACGTTCAGTTGGAGAAAACTTTCGAGAGAAAAAGGCACAAGGCTTAGTCTTAGAGATCTCCGGATCCCTTTGGGACAAAACGGCACCTGCCCCAATTTCAGAAGCATCAACTTCCACCTGAAACGGTAGAGAAACATCAGGCTGCAGTAGAACAGGAGCAGAAGTGAATCTCTGCTTAAGTTCCTGAAATGCAGAAACTGCCTCAGGAGGCCAATTCACCACATCAGAACCCTTTTTGGTCAAATCAGTCAATGGTTTAACAATACCGGAGAAATTACCGATAAATTTCAGATAAAAATTGGCAAAACCCAAAAATCTCTGAAGAGCCTTTAATGAAGTAGGTTGAACCCAATCACATATGGCCTGAACCTTGACCGGGTCCATTTCAATAACAGATGGAGACAAAATGAATCCCAGAAATGAGACCTTCTGTATGCCAAAAAGACACTTTGATCCCTTCACATACAGAGCATTCTCTCTCAAAATCTGGAACACAGTCCGAACATGTTTCACATGAGAGTCCCAGTCGTTGGAAAAAATCAAGATATCATCCAAATAAACAATCAGAAATTTATCCACAAAATCCCTGAAAATATCATTTATGAAGGATTGGAAGACGGAAGGAGCATTAGTGAGCCCAAAAGGCATCACTAGGTACTCAAAATTCCCCTCTGGGGTATTAAATGCCGTCTTCCATTCATCCCCGTGCTTAATGTGAATAAGGTTATACGCCCCCCTGAGGTCAAGCTTGGTAAACCAACTAGCACTTTTCACCCTGGAAAACAGGTCAGAAATCAAGGGTAATGGATATTGATATTTCACAGTGATCTTATTCAGGAGGCGATAATCAATACACGGCCTCAATTAACCATCCTTTTTGGCCACAAAGAAAAAACCGGCGGCCAAGGGTGAAGAGGATGGTCTGATATGACCCTTCTCCAATAACTCCTTGATATAAGATCGCATAGCATCGTGTTCAGGTACAGATAAGTTAAAAAGGCGACCCTTAGGAAATTTACCACCAGGCACTAACTCAATAGCGCAATCGTAGCTTCTGTGAGGAGATAAGGACGCAGACTTACTTTCACTAAACACATCAGAAAAATCAGTCAGAAAGTCAGGGACATCCTGAGACTGGGGAGAGGCAGAAAAAACAGGAGTGTCAGTATTAACACATTGGCAACCCCAACTGGTCACAGACACAGATTTCCAATCCAAAAGAGGATTATGAGTCTGTAACCAAGGGAAACCCAGTACAATAATGTCATGCAGATTATGCAACACCAGAAATTTGCAACTCTCCTGATGATCTGGTTCAACCCTCATTATCACCTGAGTAGAAAATTGGGGTTTATTCTCCGCCAAAGGGGTAGAATCAATGCCCAGTAAAGGAATAGACTTCCGCAGGGGTATCATGGGAAAGCCACACCATTTGGCAAAGTCAAAATCCATCAGGTTAATAGCTGCTCCTGAATCAACAAAAGCCTGAGCCGAAAATGTGGACATGGAGCAAATGAGGGTAACAGTCAACACAAATTTAGTCTGAACACTACCCAAGACAACTGAGTGCGCAAAAGTCTTCCCCGCTTAGGACAGACGGAAATAGCATGAGAGGTGTCACCACAGTAGAAACATAACCCGTTGCGCTTTCGAAACTCATGACGCTGTGCCCCAGAAGTCACTCCATCACACTGCATGGGCCCAGGAGCTGGCTCACAAGGCAACACCATCTCACGCATACCTCTGCGCTCACACAAACGTCTGTCAATTTGAATAGCCAATGACATAGAATCATTGAGACCAGAGGGAACAGGGAATCCCACCATAACATCCTTTACATTCTCTGACAGCCCCTTTCCGAAAAAGGGCTGCCAAAGCATCATCATTCCATTTGGTCAGGACTGCCCACTTTTGGAATTTCTGACAGTACAACTCAGCGTCTTCAAGACCCTTATTTAATGCCAACAAGGTCTTTTCAGCTTGATCAGTGACATTAGGTTCATCGTACAATAACCCCAGAGCCAGAAAAAATACATCAATATCATTCAAAACAGGATCCCCAGGGGTCAGGGAAAAAGCCCAAACCTGAGGGTTGCCGCGCAGGAGAGAGATGACAATTTGAACCTGCTGTGCTGCGCTCCCCGAGGACTTAGGCTTTAAGGAAAAAAACAACTTACAGTTATTTTTGAAATTCAGAAATTTAGCCCGATCCCCCAAAAAAAAATCTGCCATGGGAATCCTAGGTTCCACAACCGGCAACCTAGCAAGATAGGTAGCAATACTCCGAACCTCAGTGGCAAGCTGACCCACACGGCCAGACAACTGTGCAAACTCCATTGAGAGAAAAAAAAATCCTCCTCAGCACCCAGAGAAAAAGAGGGAAAAAATGCAACAGAAAAAAAAAAATCTCTGACAACTCTGACAACTTTTTTCTTTCCACGCTATTTTTCCCTTCTGTGAGTACCATATAATTTTCAGTTTGGCCAGTGATACTGTTATGTTAGGTAGCTGAGGAGGACAGGAACAACAGCCGGGCAGCCGAACACCTGAGATGTTGGTAACTAATGGGTTGCAGATTCCTAAACTAACCACACAACTAGAGATAGCCGTGGAGCGTTCCTACATTGATCATAGACTCCTCGTCACAGCCTGAGAGATAACTACACCTAAAGGCAGAAAGATGAAAGCTATCTGCCCCGGAGCAGATCCCCAAAGAAAATAGGAAGCCCCCAAACATGTAATGGCGGTTAGACAAGAAGAAAGCACGGACACAGACAGAAAATAGAATGAGCAAATGCTGGGGCCACAAGCTGACTAAATAGGATAGGACAGGAGAGATTACTTTCTGCAACCCAGAAAACCCTACAAAAATCCAACAATTCTGATTACAAAAATACTGAGATCACACGATCTCGCCACCCACTAAATCAGATCTCAGTGTGAACAAAACCAAGACGCAGCCGCTGAAAAAGCAGGAAAAAGCAAATGAAAAAACAACAGTGGCTACAGACAAACTGTGAGGAGCACAGGCCCCAGGAGGGGACCCGGCTGTCCTCCACAAATGTGCAGAAAACTATGCAAATAGCAAGCACAAAAAGAAAAGCAGAGAATATTTTATCTGAAAGCAGCAGACGCAGGCAAGACACCAGCAAACTTCCAAATGAACCAGGAACCACAACTGAGACCAGAACAATTGATCACCGGCCACCATCATGGGAGGGAGCCTCCCTTATATCAGTCCAGTCAGAGATCCCAGATTGCCATTCCTCGCTGGAAGGTTCAGTACTGTCTGTAACCACCAGAGGGAGCCTCTGCTCATTCACAACACTTCACTATCTTCCTTCAGTTTGGTCACCCGATACAAAATCTCGCCATTGACTGCAAAGTGTGGGAGTCTGTTGTCTGCCCTCGGCTCTTGCCCAACCATATTACAGACTGTAACATTGTCAAACTCCCCCTTTAAGGTAAGGACCATTATTTTAGCAGTCCCAAAGTTCTGTTCGGGCACTTCTAACTCAGGGAAGCTGGGCTTCTCTGTCACTGTCTCATCCTCCCCTCCAGTGACGATACACAGGGTTAACTCCTCCATCTTTGATTTTGATAGAATTTCTTCCCGAGCGATTTGACTTGTGTCCCAGACACTCTGTACAGCCCACTTTTGCCACACATCCAAAAATAAGTAAAAATCCTGCACCAATATTGCAGGATTTATCAAGTCCTTTACTACCCCAGCCTCATGGGACTTGGTACCATAGTCTGTTCCTATGGTCACTCTGGCCACAGGGTTGTCCATGGCGTCTCCGTTTATGCAGTGAACACCCACAAACTTGTCACAAATCAAATGGTGGGGAAGTGTAGCACTGATCTGGGTCACCAGACTTCCAGAGTCCAAAAGTCCAAGTACCAGTACCCCATTGACTGACACGGTACACACCTGTGGCCCCTCGCTGAGTTGACATTCCACACTACAGGCAGGATGGGGATAATAGGAACACCTAAAAGAAATTCACAGAAATTGCATTAGTGCCATGTGGTTGGGAGCATATTAAATTCATCAGGTATTTATGTTCCCCCATGTAGTTTAAATGGATAATAATTGTATACTCCTGTATAACATTAAGACCCAAAAATTGTACTATACAATTTATATATATATATATATATATATACAAAATATACAATATACAAAAGTACTATACAATATATAAAAAAATCTTTTTTAATCACTTTTTAGTACATACTAGATAAGTCACCATTAGAACAGTATTAACAATAGTAAAAACAAGGACAGAAAACCCTAGCAAATGAGTCCAAGGCATATCTAGTAGTACTAGAGTTGAGCGATACTTTCCGATATCCAAAAATATCGGATCGGAATGGTATCGCCGATATCACTAAAATATCGGCGATACCCGATACCGATACCGGAAGTCCCATGTAAGTCTATGGGAACAAAATATCGCAACTAAAAAAACACTTTCTTTCCTTGTAAACACAAAATATACACACATAGAATACATATATATATATACATGTCATTGTGACATATATATATACATATATTTATAGTTTATTCACTTCTACATAGTAAAATAGCCTCTGATTCAATTGCCGGGTAAAGCCGGCATTTGTGAAAAGACAGAAGCACCCGAGGGTCCAGTCGCCACAGAGATGTTGCATCGCACCCAGCGGTGTGACAAGTTACTCTCAGGTAAGGAGGAAACACCCCATTGACTCCAACCACTGCATTCAACAGTACACTATGCCAGCTGAGTGTAGGCGGACCCAATGGGATGGTCTAGCTCAGGCTGGTTAGAACAGGGTGTAGCTAGTTGGATGGGAGGGATTGAGGCAGCCTTATGCTGCATGTCTTTGTAGTAAGAATTGTTTCCTTTCCTGCTTACTTACTACGTCGCATACTCCACTCTGCTACATCACTCTGCACCATTGCTCTATCTCACATCTATCTGCCCTGGAAGGATACCTTCTTACCTGTAGAAGACTTATCACCTAGCTGCACTACACCATCCCTGCCAGAGGACCTGCACAGCAGCGCTGGTCACCCTGACCAGGTACTACAGGTGGCGTCACGACAAACTACACAAACATTCTATCATCCCCTGGAAATATCCTACATTCCAGTGAGCGACCAGGGCACGGACATAGCTGTGCTACCCGTCACATCCCCCATAGAAGTCGACGGGCTTGGTGCCGAGTACCCCCAAAACCTGTGGCTCTGTGCGACTCAACTTTGGCGTCACGAACAGGATTCTGTAGCTCGCTATAAGCGAGTCCTGTGTGCCTTAATTGAACTGTTTTTTTGCTTGAGAATTGCAAAAATCATCATAGACTGTATTTGCCATTTTTCCGTCATATCTGCGCCACGAGGCACAGGTGAAGAATAAGGGCGTGCTCTCGTGGGCGTACACTCACTCCGTGGCGCGAAAACGATGTCCGCCCACTCTAAATGTTACTGCAATGTAAGATCGTGCCCCACAGCTCTGGAGTTCCGCCTCCTCATCCTCCTCAGTGGGCGGAAACGAACGCGAAGGTCCCGCCTCCCTACAAAAGATGGCGCCTCTCCTGATGCTAATATATACAAAATATATTCCGGCACTCAACTTAATGCTGATAATGTGAAATTTATTGTGGACAGCAATAAATGTCAAACGTTTCGGTCATCCAAGACCTTCATCAGTTGATGTATTTAACAAGAAACATAAACAAGAAATAAGGAAGATGTCATGTGCATGACAAATATATACATATCATAATGTTAATTATGATTGACTATATACATGGTAATGAATGAATATTCAGTTATAATCGTTTAGAAGGACGAATTTTGGCACAATCATGTTACAGGTGTTTAAAATAAAGTGAACATACCGTTAGTAACGCTGTGAATAAGTCCAAGTGATGAATATAGATAAAGTATAGACAAAATGAGCCTATGGTGATCAAAAGAGAAGGAACATGCTCGTAATATAACCAATCCTGTCTCGTGCTTATAGAGTCATATTATGTAGAGATTACCCAAACTATGGTGATGGCTCCGTGAGGTAAGTGGACACTTGAGCACCTAAGGGGGTTATGCGCAACATTATGTGTTAATGATCATTACCAGGTGAGTGTAATGCTAAAGTGAAAAAGAGGTATAATAGCGTTACCCTCTTGCACTGGGAGTAACCGTGCTGTGGGTGAACCTGAGCAATAGCCTGAAAGGAGTACACATGCATTGATTTGCATGCATTATATGGAGCAATTCAGTGCTCATTACGTAATCTTCCTTATTTCTTGTTTATGTTTCTTGTTAAATACAGCAACTGATGAAGGTCTTGGATGACCGAAACGTTTGACATTTATTGCTGTCCACAATAAATTTCACATTATCAGCATTAAGTTGAGTGCCGGAATATATTTTGTATATCATTACGGTTTGGGAACCTATTCTTTGGCACCAGCCCCTACAGTAGTGCACACGCCTTATTCATATATCTCCTGATGCTAATGACACATGTGACTTGGCAGAGATGGCGAACGGACGTGAGCAGAAGTGGGAAGGGATGGAGGAGTCAGAGCTCTCCCCCCACGGAAGCGACCCGATCACCACGGAGCCACCGTTTGGCACCCGGCCTGGAAACCCTCCTACGCTGGAAGAAGCGGAGGATACCCTGAGAGACCTGGCCCGGCACCAGGAGGAGGTCGCCAGGATGGAAGCGAGCTGGCGGGCCCTAAAACTACACTTTGAGCGGCGCCAATCCCTCTTACCCCCTGAAGTGTCTGTACCTGAAGGTGAGGCACCCGTTCCAGTAGAGGAGGCCGTGCGGGCATCCCAGCCCTTGCAATCTGAACCAGTTGCCAGTATCTCAGTGGAGGCACCCGTTCCAGTAGAGGAGGCCGTGCGGGCATCCCAGCCCTTGCAATCTGAACCGGTTGACAGTATCTCAGTGGAGGCAACCGTTCCAGTAGAGGAGGCCGTGCGGGCATCCCAGCCCTTGCAATCTGAACCGGTTGCCAGTATCACAGTGGAGGCACCCGTTCCTGCAGAAAACGCCGCACCAGCACCCTAGATCCCGCTGTCTGCCCCCGTCGCTGAGGCAGAAGAAGCGACACCCGTCCTCATGGAGGAGGCCGCGCAGGCACCAGAGCTCTACCTGCCTGTACCGGAGCCCCGACCGTCATCTGTTCCAGAGCCGGCTGCTTCCGCCACAGGTGAGCACCGCCAGGACTGGCGGGTGCCAGGAGAGCTGCCGCAAACCGGACATCGTAAGCTGGCGTTTGATGGTGGAGACATGGAGCTGCTGGTGGAGGAGAATTACAACCGGCGTCAGGAGGAAGAGTGGAGACGTCGGGAGCGGGAAGCAGAGCGACAAAGGGAGCAGCGAGAATCCCAAAAGCTTCGGCAACGTCACCTGGACAAGGACCTGGCAGAGAAGGCACGTATGAGAAAGGATAAAAGTACGCTGAGGGAGCCGCGGCGTAAGGGTGCAGTACGGAACTTTAAGTTAAAAGGTGGTTGGGGCTTCATCCAGGAGCCTGGACTTTATTTAGAAGTCTTTGTAACCCGGCGGGACGTGGAGGCTCACCTCCCAGAAGGACATCCGGGGAGGGACCTGTTGGCAGGAGACTTGGTGACTTACACCCGACACTGGGGTTACAATGGATGGTACGCCCTAAATGTTACCAGGTGCGACCCCTACTCCCCAGAGTGTCAGGAAACTGACAGACCCTCCGAGCCTTCAGCCTCCCCCAACCAGGCCTCTGCACAAGTGCCCACCCCACGCCGTAAATCTCCCTAGCCTCCCTCATGGTCTCCTCAGCAGCCCCAGCTATGGACATGATAATGATAGCTGGCCCGTACCCGGCGCCTGTTAGGCCCCCTGGAGTTCGTTCAGTCAGGGACATAGGGTTCCAGACCCGGAGGGAGATGAAAGAGGTGGCCACACAGACCCAGATAGCGGGTCACGACATAACTGTACAGGCCACACGACGTCATCAGGTCTGGGTGGACCCTCCTGTCACGGATGTTTGGCAAGCTCCAGAAGAGTACCAGGTGGTACCTGTAAGAGGCCAGCCAAAGAAGTCTAAATTATCCGGACAGGGTCTCTGTATGTAAATAGTTAAATTATTGATGTACCCGGACGGGTGAATGTTCATAAAAAGAAGTTTATTGTTGCCTTAATATACCCAGGTTGGGTAATGGTTTGATGTACCCGGACGGGTGAATGTTCAGAAGAACAAGTTTATTGTTGCCTTTATATACCCAGGTTGGGTAATGGTGTTTCAATGTAATCAAAATGTTGAACTTTGAAGCCATGAACTGTACTGGCTCACAAACTTTTCTGTAAATAGTTGGCACTTCGGTGCTCCATCTTGGTTTTACAAAAAACTTAACTGTGCACTATTTTCAACTACCTCAGAAACTAAAAACCCGTTTGGTGTGGCCGAAAGTGAGGTCTGCTCAAGGAAAGTCTTGCAGCCCACCCAAGACCACAGTTGGAGGTTTGGAGCGGGTCCTCCACAAGCACAAGTAAAGGACACTGTGAAGTTACCCCGGTGGGGGTAGTCCTAAGAAGTCTCAACGAACTTCGGCAGTAATGCTATTTGCACTTTTGTAATGTTATTATTAAAAATTTTATTATGCAACGTTTAACTTGAAGTGTTTCCTGCTTTCTTACTACGTCGCATAGTCCACTCTGCTACATCACTCTGCACCATTGCTCTATCTCACATCTATCTGCCCTGGAAGGATAGCGTGTTACCTGTAGAAGACTTATCACCTACCTGCACTACACCATCCCTTCCAGAGGACCTGCACAGCAGCGCTGGACACCCTGACCAGGTACTACAGGTGGCGTCACGACAAACTACACGAACATTCTATCATCCCCTGGAAATATCCCACATTCCAGTGATCGCCCAGGTCACGGACCGAGCTGTGCTACTCGTGACATCCCCATAGAAGTCGACGTGATCGGTGCCGAGTACCCCCAAAACCCCTGTCTCTGTGCGACTCAACTTCCCTCACTGTGCTGGCACTTTACATTTACAATGCCTCTGGGTTTTTTTTTTGGGGGGTGGGGAACATTCAGACTTTTGCTATGGGCCCCATGATTTATATGTACGCCCCTGCTGCTGAGGCATGGTATTTAAGGCTGTTAAGGAGCCAACATACATGGACCTTGCCAGCAGCGTCGGACTGGAGTACCTTGGGCCCACCAGAGAAAATATATTCTTGCGGCCCAACATCATACTTCCCAACCTTTGAATAAGGGAAAGAGGGACAAAGGCTGTGGCACGCTGTGCATGCTGCAAAAATTTTTAGGCCATGCCACGTTGCACCACAGACTGTCCAGGAGTTGGTGGATGCTTTAGTCCAGGTGTGGGAGCAGATCCCTCACGAGACCATCCGTCGCGCTCATCAGGAGCATGGCCAGAAGTTGTAGGGAGGTCATACAGCATACCTCCCAAATTTGGAAGACAGGAAAGAGGATTAAAGGCTGCGGCGCGTGTTGCGCGCCGCTGAAAATTTTAGGCCACGCCCCGACAACACCCATTTCACAGCTAATCACACCCATATCCTCGCCCCAAGCGTAACCATTTAGCACTGCTGATCACACTGACTGGTAATGAGGGCACAGTGGCTGGTACTGAGGAAAAGAAAGAAAGAGCAGCGAGAGAGAAAGAACAAACAGAGAAAGAAAGAGAGGAAAGAAAGAAAAGAGAGAAAGAAAGAACAGAGAGAAAAAAGAACAGAGAGCGAGAAGGAAAGAACAGAGAGCGAGAAAGAAAGACTAGAGAGAGAGCCATAGGCGTAGCTAGGGTTTTGGTTTAGTGGGGGCAAAACTTCTGAGTGGGCCCATCATCAGAGAACCTCAGCAAATGACCGCGCTGTTGGCCAAAATAATCTATATATAAAAAGACCAATAATGATATTACCGCCATATGGTCTGTGTTAAATAATACCAGTCCTACAGAACATATAGATTACAGCACAGGTACAGATAATGACTTACCGCTGATGTTCTTTCTAATGGAATTGTTCACTTTTCATGTCTTTTCCATCTGGCCCACACCGACATGACGACTTCTCCAGCCAGGACTCGACTGCACCCCCATTAAAAAAAAAATAAAAAAAATACTCACCTCCCGGCTCCTGTGCTGCTCACTGTTCTCCCTCTCAGCGTCTGACAGCGGGCGCCGGCAGGTGATGTTATTGCGCCCGCTGTCATACGCTGAGAGGGGGATTATGGGAGAGAAGGAGCGCTCGCTCCTTCTCTCTCTATGCGGTCAGCTTTATCGACTGGATGCCGATACAGCTGACCCTCCGATGACGGGTGGGGGCCCACTGCTGGCACCGGGCCCCCCAACGCCTGTTCAGGCCCCATAGCTTCCGGGCAGCAGAGCAGGGAGAGCGATTCTCCCTGCTCTGCCGCAGAATGTAACTGTATCGTAGCTCCGGGTGGGCCCCCTCAGAGCGCGGGCCCCGGGGCCACCGCCCCCTCTGCCCCGCGACCTATCCTTTCAAATCAGGGCCCACCACGCAGGAGCTGGGGCCCACCGTAGGTTTTCTCCGGTGTCCCGGTGCCTCAGTCCGACCCTGCTTGCCAGCCTGATAATACCAGGCCACAGCAGTCTGCTTATCTTTGCTGGTTAACAAAAATAGGGGATCCCCTCGAAAAAAAATTGGCGTGGGTCCACCCTATTTTTGTTAACCAGCCAGATGAAGCAGACTGCTGAGGCCTGGTTTTTCAGGCTGGTAATGAGCCAATATCCATGGACCTTGCCAGCCTGATAATACCAGGCCACAGCAGTCTGCTTAGCTTGGCTGGTTAACAAAAATAGGGGGTCCCCTCGAAAAAAAAAACGGCGTAGGGGTCCCCCTATTTTGTTAACCAGCCAAGTAAAATGCAGACTGCTGCGGCCTGGTATTAAAAGACTGTCAAGGCCCATGGATTTTGGCCCTCAACAGCCTGATAATACCAGGCTACAGCAGCCCCACATTTGGCGCATCAAAAGATGTGCCAATTGTGGCACTTTACCCGGCTCTTCCCACTGCCCTGTAGCGGTGGCAAGTGGGGTAATAAGGGGTTAATGTCACCGTTGATTGCACGGTGACAATAAGCCCGGTTAATAATGGAGAGGTGTCAATAAGACACCGATCCATTATTAATCCCAAAGTTTTTAAATGTATAAAAAAAAAGACACAGCAAGAAAAAAGTATTTTAATGAAATAAAAGAGACAACACAGTTTTCATTTCTTTTATTATACTCTCATTCCTGCGACGCCATCGATCTCCTGTAAAAAAAGGAAAAAAACAAACCAACAGTATACCACCTGTCCGACGCAGTCCATAGTAACGACTGTCCCACGACGATCCAGCTCTGCTACATCGGAATGACAGGCAGAGGCTGTCATCCCGGCGCAGCACAGCTGATTACCTGCTTCCCCGGCGGTGACGTCATCGGACTGACTGCTTTACGGCCGGGATTACCCAGCAGTCACTGCAGTTATCGCGAGAAACTGCATGTGACCGCCGGGGAAAGATGATGGCGGCCATCAACCAGTCCAGGCCGTGACCACCGGAGATCTTCTGCTAGGTAAGTGCCGCTGACTCCTGACAGACCCGACCGACGGACACTCACAGTGACAGTGACAATTCCGATTCCGGTATAACGATATATGGGAAATATCGAAAGTCAATATCGAAAGTCCGATACAGCTAATATCGGCCGATACCCGATACTTGCGGTATCGTATCGCTCAACACTAAGTAGTACATATGCAGTCATAGTAAACAACATCATGATGGCAGTTACAAAAAAGGCTGATCACCGATACACATGTGCATCACTGGCAGTAATGTGTAAATAGATCAAGTAAAAAAGCAGTGCAATTCAAATATGACTATACTGTCATGATGCACATGGCATCAGAGGTCAGACCATGTAAAACTTGCTGCAGATCATAGCCTCCTCAAAATATCATAGTGATATAGCAGATAAGACAGGGTTATAAAATCATGCTTATAAGCGCTTACCCATGATGTATAAGTGGATATGCCGAGGAGCCAGGCACAATCCTGACCCGCGTTTCATGGTAGCTTTTTCAATAAGGTAATGAGAAAGGGATCTCAGAGCCGGTGTTTTACAGTTTGGCTGATTAAATGGCGTGTCTAATGTGTGCATGCATGCCGTCATTCCCCCTGGAAGTGGATTCCCGCACTCCGGAATTCATCAGGCATCAAGGACATGTGCGTCTGGAGATATTGAAGCCGGAAGTGTCAGGTTCCTCCGAAGGGCGCAGGGCCCATGCGCTGGACAGCAGCCATCATAGTGAAGTCATACTTAGGTAAGTCTATTATATATCTGTATTCCATCTCGTGTATGGGAAATATAGTAAGAATGTTGACAAAAAAGAGTGAAATGTGTAAGGGCATGCCATGCCTTTGCCCTCTTAAAGTAGAGCAGAATGTCTTATTATATATATACAGGTCCTTCTCAAAAAATTAGCATATAGTGCTAAATTTCATTATTTTCCATAATGTAATGATTACAATTAAACTTTCATATATTTTAGATTCATTACACACCAACCGAAATTTGTCAGGTCTTTTATTGTTTTAATACTGATGATTTTGGCATACAACTCCTGATAACCCAAAAAACCTGTCTCAAAAAATTAGCATATCAAGAAAAGGTTCTCTAAACGACCTATTACCCTAATCTTCTGAATCAACTAATTAACTCTAAACACATGCAAAAGATTCCTGAGCCTTTTAAAAACTCCCTGCCTGGTTCATTACTCAAAACCCCCATCATGGGTAAGACTAGCGACCTGACTGATGTCAAGAAGGCCATCATTGACACCCTCAAGCAAGAGGGTAAGACCCAGAAAGAAATTTCTCAACAAATAGGCTGTTCCCAGAGTGCTGTATCAAGGCACCTCAATGGGAAGTCTGTTGGAAGGAAACAATGTGGCAAAAACGCTGTACAACGAGAAGAGGTGACCGGACCCTGAGGAAGATTGTGGAGAAGGACCGATTCCAGACCTTGGGGGACCTGAGGAAGCAGTGGACTGAGTCTGGTGTAGAAACTCCAGAGCCACCGTGCACAGGCGTGTGCAGGAAATGGGCTACAGGTGCCGCATTCCCCAGGTAAAGCCACTTTTGAACCATAAACAGCGGCAGAAGCGCCTGACCTGGGCTACAGAGAAGCAGCACTGGACTGTTGCTAAGTGGTCCCAAGTACTTTTTTCTGATGAAAGCAAATTTTGCATGTCATTCGGAAATCAAGGTGCCAGAGTCTGGAGGAAGACTGGGGAGAAGGAAATGCCTGAAGTCCAGTGTCAAGTACCCACAGTCAGTGATGGTTGGGGTGCCATGTCAGCTGCTGGTGTTGGTCCACTGTGTTTCATCAAGGGCAGGGTCAATGCAGCTAGCTATCAGGAGATTTTGGAGCACTTCATGCTTCCATCGGCTGAAATGCTTTATGGAGATGAAGATTTCATTTTTCAGCAAAACCTGGCACCTGCTCACAGTGCCACAACCACTGGTAAATGGTTTACTGACCATGGTATTACTGTGCTCAATTGGCCTGCCAACTCTCCTGACCTGAACCCCATAGAGAATCTGTGGGATATTGTGAAGAGAAAGTTGAGAGACGCAAGACCCAACACTCTGGATGAGCTTAAGGCCGCTATCGAAGCATCCTGGGCCTCCATAACACCTCAGCAGTGTCACAGGCTGATTGCCTCCATGCCACGCCGCATTGAAGCAGTCATTTCTGCAAAAGGATTCCAGACCAAGTATTGAGTGCATAACTGAACTTTATTATTTGATGGTTTTTTTGTTTGTTTTTAAAAAACACTTTTATTTTATTGGATGGTTGAAATATGTTAATTTTTTGAGACAGGTTTTTTGGGTTATCAGGAGTTGTATGCCAAAATTATCAGTATTAAAACAATAAAATACCTGACAAATTTCAGTTGGTGTGTAATGAATCTAAAATATATGAAAGTTTAATTGTAATCATTGCATTATGTAAAATAATGAAATTTAGCACTATATGCTAATTTTTTGAGAAGGACCTGTATATGTATATATTTATGGTCATTCTCCTTTAAGTAGATTACTGTCCTTCATTGTTGTACATACGTGTAGTAGATTCCCTGGTGCGCATAGTATTGTATATATTATATGTTATGTGTTATGATTCGGTAGCCAAGGAGGACAGTAGCCAAATATAGCCAAGGCAGCATGACACCCAGAGAGGTTGGTAACTAGCGGATTGCAGACCCCTAAACTAACCGCACAACTAGAAGTAGCCGTGGACGTACCTACGATGACCTAGACGCCTCTACGCAGTCGGAGAGTTAACTAAGCCTAAAGAGAGAAAGGGGAAAGCTAACTGCCCCGGAGTAACACCCCAAAGGAATAGGTAGCCCCCACAAATATATTGGTAGTGAAATACAAACGCAGGCAGAAAATAGAGTAAGCAAACGCTGGGTCCCAAAACAATCTAGATAGGACAGGACAGGAAAGAAAACTGTCTGCAATCCGCAAAAATTCTAGAAAAATTCCAACACTTCGGATTTCCAAAAATACTGAGACCACACGATCTCTCCCCCGCTAGATCAGAACTCTGGTAGCTAACCAGCAGACACTGAAATAACAGGGTCTGAACAAATAAACAGTGGTAACTGAGAAACAGAGACCAGCGCAGGCCCCAGATGGGGAACCTGGCTGACCTTGCTCAGAAGGGCAAAAAACAAAAGGAAAACAAAAACCACAAAAACAAGCAGAAAAACACTTATCTGAAAGTTTGCAGGAGACAGCAGGAAGCAAGCTGACTTCCAAATGGAACCAGGAAGAACAAATCACCGACGAGGATCGTGGGAAGGTTGCTCACTTATATCTCCCCAGTCAGCAACCTCTAATTGCCAATCGTCCCCAGCTGATGGACTTCTGCTAGCTAAATCAGCTTCATTACTATCAGCAGCCACCAGATAGAGCCCAGACTCAGAATTCATATCCAAGGCATTCACAACAGTTATGTTTGTTATGTATAAAATGTATATATGTCTTAGCTATGTTTGTTAAGGAAAGTGTAGTACTCATGTTTGGTCACGAGCTGGGGGCACTTTAGTTAGACTATCTCAGCATTGTAAATAGTTTACATAGGAGGGGCTGACCATGGATAAGTGTAGGAGTTTTCCTGTTTGGTAGTTAGTTAGGGTCCAGTGCCCATGTGGGGCGGTCAGTGCACATCGTTCTAAGATATCTAACAGTCATTTGAGGTCCTGAAGGACAGAAGGGCAACAGATGCAGCAGAGCTTCCACAGAGGGAAAAAAGGAGTTTAAGAAGACGTCCTAGATCGGTACAGGGACACAGGTCGCCAACATGTGGCAGGTCATCGTATGGGTTGATGCCCTCAGAACTGGGGCGAAACAGTTGAAGGAACCCCCAAACACAGTGAGTCTGGTCAGTGAGGACACTGGAAAACCGTACGGCACGGTCAGTCCCCGTAATGTACTGAGGGACATAAAGAGGAGTACAGGAGAGGAGCAAATTGTGAATTCTGTGTAAACAAATGCTGATGTTGTCACTGACAAGGATGTGCTGCAACAAAGAAAAAGTCAAGTTCACTGTTTGAAGTTTTCAAAGGACTCTGTCTCTTTATGTGCCACAAAGCCAGCAGCGGAGCTTCAACAACACCGATGGGACCCTGACGGTGCAAAGGGTGTTACTGAAGGTAGGCTGCAGAAGGGACAGTATTTGAATATGATTGGGCACGCCAAAGCCATATGTTTCTGCCATGACTACGGCCCTGGCTCTGCCTCTCACAGATACATAAGAAGTACTGTAAATATGTGAACAACATCATTATAACGTGATGTATATTATAAAATATGTGATGGTAAAGCAATAATGAAATACTTGATAAAGTGAAGCATATATAATGTACACATGCAATAAAGTGAAGGAAAAATAAATAATAAATGGGAAAAAGGGGGAAAAAAAGAAAACAAAAACAAATAAAATTGTGTTAGAATGTGGACAATAAGCATAAAATTATTTTCTTGCATCTTGTACCACTAAATATAAGATTATGCATATCCGTTTACAATTATAAAGTGTGTAAAGAATACATCTTAAGCAGTGACAAGTGTAAAATTAAATGTGCCTTAAGGTACTGCCACACTAAGCGATCACACTAGCGATCACGACAACGACGCAAGCTAACGAGATCGTTGGTGTGATTGCTTTAAGGTCGCTAGTAGCTTCCAAACATTATCTCATTAACGACGCATCAGCGATCGGCGATCTGTATAACGACTTCGGCGGTCGTTAGGACGTGCCACACAGCATGTATTGTCAAAGATCACAACATCGATAAGCGTGATTGAGCGCAACCTTTTCCACACCCCTCAGCACAGATTGGTGGTCACTATATGTCATGACTGTCTATGTCACAGCTCTCTCGCTTTGTGATTGGATGACCGCGTCATAAAAGACGACGTATTAGCGCTCCTTTCCATTGCTCTCGAGCGGAAGCGGTTCATTCGAATCTCCAGCATCGTTCCAGTGCGTCCTGCTAGCCTTCTTTGCAGCTACTGCGATCCAGTTTGTGCCACTATTGTGTTTGCTGCGATCCAGTCTGCGCCGTTATTGTTTTTTCTGCTATCCAGTCTGTGCCTCTATTGCATTTGCTGCGATCCAGTCTGTGCCTCTTGCATTAACTGCGATCCAGGCTGTGTCGTTATTTTCTGCGATCCAGTTTGTGGCGCTATTGCGTTTCCCTATTTTTTTTATTTTTGTTTTTTTTTCCAGGATCACAAACAAGTCTTGTAAGGTAGGTTTTTTTTTTTGTCACATTTAATTTTTAATTTTTTTTAAATTAATTTTACAGATCCATTTTTAGATCCCAGCTGTTGTTAACCATTGTCATCCATCAATTTTTTATTTTGTTTGCCATTGTTTTGTTCTGGCGCGCCCACCACCACCATTTTATGATCCCTGCTGTTTTTACCGTAGTTGTCCATCTATGATTTTTATTTGGGTCTGCCATTGTTTTCTCCTGCTGCGCCCACAACCACCCTTTTATGTTCCCTGCTGTGTTCTATGTTGTAGGCTATGTAAGCATTTTATTTTACCATTCTACCGTTCTCACATAATCCTTTTTTTATTACAGATGGCCGATAAGCATGAATTTCTGCCGGAATTCATCGAGATGTACCGCTCGATGCCTTGCCTGTGGAAAATAAAGTCGGCGGAATACAGCAACAGGCTGAAAAAGAAGGACGCGTACCAAAAACTGGTGGAGCTGTGCAAAAACCGATATCCCGATGAACCAGCGGATGAGTCATCAGTCAAAAAACGGATTCAGGCTTTCCGCACAGTTTACAAAAAAGAATTAAATAAAGTACAGAATTTTACCAAGTTTGGAGCCGGGGCCGAAGATGTGTATGTCCCCAAATTGTGGTACTTTGAGCTGTTTTCTTTCACAAGGGACCAAGAAGTACCCCGACAAGCGACTTCCATGTTGTAACCAGACCCCGTGATCCAGCCGGACTCCCCTGTCGTACATGTAAGTACCTTTGTATTAAAACACATTTTAATGTACATGTCAAAGTGGACTTGAAATTAAAAATATAATTGTGAAATGTAGATAAAATGGCTGAATTTATCCCTTCATGTACTGATAATTTATCTAGCTCAACGTTCAGGCCTATCCATTTACAAGTGTCGTTTTCACATTTTTGCCGTATTTGGGTGTTATAGTGTGAAGATAAATTTCTTTTTCTTTGTGATTTAACATTTGTTTTTTGTTCATGCAGGACACAAAAAAGGCTGTCTCCACACCTCCGACTGAAGAAGACAGCATGGGGTTGGTCCAAGACGACGAAGTAGTTGAGCCACCATCCTCATTTGTGCGGAGCCGGCTTACATTTTCTGGCAGAAAAAGGAAGGCTTCCACCTCGGCTACTCCAGAACTGATTGAAATTGCCAAAAAAGTCCTTACGGCGGAAAAAGACCAACCAAAAATAACTGGCTTTGCATACAACGCTAATGAGAAGCTCCCAACACTGGATCCTATACATGTTCATGCAGAGAGACTCATGTTTGAGGTCCTGACTAGAGTTGAGCATTCCGATACCGCAAGTATCGGGTATCGGCCGATATTCGCTGTATCGGACTTTAGATACTTAGTTCCGATATTTTCCATGTATCGTATACCGGAATCGGAAGTTCCCATAATTCTTTGAGAGGCAATGTGATTTTAGTCAGCCAATGAGGAATCCTAAGAAGTGAGGTCACATCCTGTACTGCTGCGGTCATGTTAACTAATGGCATGGCTGTGATTGGATGCTGAAATGATGTCAGAATGCACTATAAAATGCGCCGCCGCCATTTTAGCGTCACTGTGCTGTGAATTCAGTTAGGGACAGAACGCTGCTCTGCTGACTCTGAGGGACAGTTAGAGATTGCGATTTTGTGTACTGTGCTTTAGGCAGGCTAGTTTAACAACCGCTGTGTAAAGCTTCCTTTAGCCTTGCAGTGTTGTTTTCACAGCTCTGCAAGGTCTGTGTGTGAGTGCAGGTGACACGCTGCAGTTTGCTCTGCATCCAACGCTGTTTGTAGGCATCTGCACGTGTCACTCACAGACTCTTTTTTTTTTTTTTTCTTTAGTGTAATTCTTGCAGCTCCATTCAATTGAAATTATAGTGTGACGTGCTTCCATCCGTATCCAATACATTGGTTGCAAACACTATAGAAGTCCACAAAGGAGCCTTTCAAAGATAGTGACCAGTTGTGTGCACTGCAGTGTTCACTCTAGTCTGTGATATATTTTTTTTTTGGTGAGTGCAGATCACGCTCCAGTTAGTTCTTAAACCACTGCTGGTTATAGTCTGCTGAACGTGTGTCACTGCCTCATCCTTGTAATTTTTCTATAATTGTTGCTGCTCCATTCTATTTAAAATAACTCCAATCTATTAGTGTGATGCGCTTCCATCCGTATCCAATACATTGGTTGCAAACACTATAGAAGTCCACAAAGGAGCCTTTCACAGATAGTGACCAGTTGTGTGCACTGCAATGTTCACTCTAGTCTGTGATATTTTTTTTTTTTGCTGAGTGCAGATCACGCTCCAGTTAGTTCTTAAACCACTGCTGGTTATAGTCTGCTGAACGTGTGTCACTGCCTCATCTTTGTAATTTTTCTATAATTGTTGCTGCTCCATTCTATTTAAAATAGCTCCAATCTATTAGTGTGACGCGCTTCCATCCGTATCCAATACATTGGTTGCAAACACTATAGAAGTCCACAAAGGAGCCTTTCACAGATAGTGACCAGTTGTGTGCACTGCAGTGTTCACTCTAGTCTGTGATATTTTTTTTTTTTGCTGAGTGCAGATCACGCTCCAGTTAGTTCTTAAACCACTGCTGGTTATAGTCTGATGAACGTGTGTCACTGCCTCATCCTTGTAATTTTTCTATAATTGTTGCTGCTCCATTCTATTTAAAATAACTCCAATCTATTAGTGTGACGCGCTTCCATCCGTATCCAATACATTGGTTGCAAACACTATAGAAGTCCACAAAGGAGCCTTTCACAGATAGTGACCAGTTGTGTGCACTGCAGTGTTCACTCTAGTCTGTGATATTTTTTTTTTTTGCTGAGTGCAGATCATGCTCCAGTTAGTTCTTAAACCACTGCTGGTTATAGTCTGCTGAACGTGTGTCACTGCCTCATTCTTGTAATTTTTCTATAATTGTTGCTGCTCCATTCTATTTAAAATAACTCCAATCTATTAGTGTGACGCGCTTCCATCCGTATCCAATACATTGGTTGCAAACACTATAGAAGTACACAAAGGGGCCTTTCACAGCTAGTGAACAGTTGTCTGCAGTGTTCACTGCAGTCTCTGCGGAATAACAACACTTAGGCCTTTTAACTTTTCTGACTTTCTTTATCAATCTACCAAGATGAAGAAGGCAGGGAGTAAGGCACGTGGTCGTGGCCGTGGAGTTTCAGCAGGGAGAGGACGTGGGGATTCTGTGGCTGCTGCCGCCCCAAGTGACACAGCATCCACCATTTTTCCCCGTGAGCGTTCCTTTATGTGCAGTTTTGTAGGAGCTCGGCGTACCCCCCTGCTGCGGGAAGAACAAATTGAAGCCGTTGTTGGTTGGATGGCAGCCAATGCATCGACTTCAATTGCTTCCACCTCCTCTCAGGACCACAACACTGTTGAGCAACCATCTGTCTGTTCATCGCCTGTCAAATTGCCTAGGCAGTCAGAGAGTTCTGAACTGGAGCCAGCTGAGTCTCTGCTTCTGTTCTCAGAATCTGTTGGCTTGCAAACAGGGGCCCAGCCAAGCAGCATTCTGGAATGTGAAGAAGAGGGAGTATGCAGTGATGCGCAACAGCTGTGTCTCTCTGAATCAGAAGAGGCGGGTGAGCCAGTGCCGATGGTCAGCACACCGCAGAACGCATCTGATGATGATGAGACTCAGGTGCCAGTTTCTGTTGAGCATGGTGCTGGCCAGACCACCCAACAGCAGCAAGTGTTGGAAGAGGGTAGTGGAGATGATGAGGTACAAGACCCAACATGGCGTGAGGGACAGGAAGGTGGTGGGAGCAGCTCTGAGGATGAGATTATCCCAACGGTACAAACAGGAGGGAGAGGTAGGCTGCAGACTCGGTTGCCTCTAGCCTCCAGTTTGGCACCTGTTGGGAGCAGTTCTCTTCCAAAAGTCAAAATGGGCGCTCCCAGGACTTGCACTGCGTGGTCCTTTTTTGACAGACTTGCAGATGATATTTGCTATGTTAAATGCAAGCTGTGTAAGCAAAAAGTAAAAAGAGGTAAAAATTGCAGTAACCTCAATACCACAAATATGTGGAAACATGTGCGGACAAAGCACGTAGTTGAGTTTCAATGACACACTGGAGATGTAGGCCAACCTACAGCAGCACCTACATCTTCAGGTCGTGTTGGAGCCTCTACCTCCAGCTCACACACAGCTGGTTCTGCTTCCTCACAGGATCGCCATGGAAGAACCTTGGTCACTGTTGTCCAGAGACAAAGTGTTATTCCACCCACAGCAGCAAGTTCCCTGTCATCTTCACACTCCCAGGCCACAAAACAGCCATCGGTACCACAGGCATGGGATAAAAGACGGCCATACTCGTCAAACCATCCACGAGCACAGGCTCTGAATGCTGGCATTGCAAAACTGTCCCTTGAAATGCTGTCATTCAGGCTGGTGGAGACTGACAGTTTCCGTAACTTAATGGCATTGGCAGTCCCACAATACAATGTGCCAAGCCGATTTTATTTCAGCAGGCAAGCCGTCCCTGGTCTGCAAAAACATGTCGAGGGAAACATTAAACATGCGCTACTAAACGCCGTCTGTAGCAAGGTCCACCTGACCACCGATGCGTGGACCAGTACCCATGGCCAGGGACGATACCTTTCCCTCACTGCCCATTGGGTCAATGTTGTGGAGCCGGGTACAGATCTTGCGAGTGGCGCTGTACGTGTTCTGCCAACTCCAAGGATTGCAGGAATCCAGTCTGTACACATTGACTCCTCCTCCTACTCCAGTTCCTCAGAATCATCGCTGCAGGAGCCGTCACGGTCTACCTCCACATGGACCTGTGAACGCTTACCTGTTGCGAACGATATGAGCACAGCCGTGGCCAAACGTCAACAGGCCGTCCTGAAATTAATTTCAATGGGGAATCGAAGCCACACAGCGCAGGAGGTCTGGAATGCCATCAAGCAGGAGAGTGACGTGTGGTTTTTGCCAGCGAATCTCCAGCCAGGCTTGGTAGTGTGTGACAATGGCCGAAATCTGGTGGCAGCTCTGGGCCTTGGCAACCTCACTCACATACCATGTCTGGCACATGTGCTCAACTTGGTCGTGCAGAGTTTTTTGAGGGACTATCCGGATCTTGCTGAACTGCTGCAGAAGGTCCGCCTAGAGTGCGCTCACTTGCGACGTTCCAGCATAGCCAGATCGCGCATTGCTGCTCTGCAATGCAGATTTCGCCTTCCTGAACATCGCATCATATGTGACGTACCCACCAGGTGGAATTCCACCTTACATATGTTGGAGCGGTTGTGTGAGCAACAGCCAGCAGTAATGGAGTATCAGCTGCATCAGGCGCAATCAACTCGCAATTTGCGCCGTTCACACTTCACCACTACTGAGTGGGCCTCTATGAAGGACATCTGCCACGTTTTGCGTGCGTTTGATGACTCAACGCGGATGGCGAGTGCAGATGATGCACTAGTCAGCATGACTGTCCCCCTTATCTGCCTGCTTCAAAAATCACTGCAAGCAATAAAGGATGAGGTTTTGGAAGAGGTGGAGAATGAGAGTCACAAATTCACTCACCTTCTGGACAGTCAGCGCAACTTGGTTCCTCACAAAGGACTGGGCAAGGCTCACTTTGTGAGGAGGATGAGGAGGAGTCAATGGATGAGGAAGAAATCCCTACAGAGGGAGGTACACAACGCTCTAGTCAGTATGTAGAGCGAGGGTGGGGCGATGCAGAGCAGGCAGAGATGACGCCTCTTCCAGAGGACAGCGTTTGTTGGGCAGTTGGGAGTCTGCAGCACATGGTTGGTTTCATGCTGCAGTGCCTGAGAAACGACCGCCGCATCGCCCACATTCTCACCACATCAGATTATTGGGTGTACACCCTCCTAGACCCTCGCTACCGGGACAACTTACAAAGCCTCATCACACCGTTGAACCGGAGCGTAAAATGCGGGAGTACCAAGACAGACTGGTGCAATCCATATATTCTCCATTCCAGCCGAGAGCACTGCGCTGCTACTGCTTTACAAAGAATCTCTGTGCGTCGAGGCAGTGGAGACACCTCTGCACATAGTGTTGAGCGATTACTGCTCGATATCTAAAAATATCGTATCGAAATGGTATCGCCGATATCACTAAATATCGTCGATATCCGTATTCTGATACCGGAAGTCCCATGTAAGTCTATGGGAACAAAATATCGCAACAAAAAAAACCCTTTTCTTTCGTTGTAAACACAAAATAAACACACATAGGAATACATATATATATACAATATAATAACTATATACACTGTCATTTGACATTATAATATATATAACATATATTTATAGTTTATACACTTCTACATAGTAAAATAGACTCTGATTCAATTGCCGGGTAAAGCCGTGACATACCCCATAGAAGTCGACGGGCTCGGTGCCGAGTACCCCCAAAACCTCTGGCTCTGTGCGACTCAACTTGGGCGTCACGAACAGGATTCTGTAGCTCGCTATAAGCGAGTCCTGTGTGCCTGAATTGAACTGGTTTTGTGCTTGAGAATTGCTAAAATCATCAGAGAATGTATTTGCCATTTTTCAGCCATATCTGCGTCACGACGAGGCACTGGTGAAGAAGAAGGGCGTGCTCTTCGTGGGTGTACACTCACTCAGTGGCGCGAAAACGATGGCCGACCACTGTAAATGGTACTGCAACGTAACATCGTGCCCCACAGCTCTTCAGTTCCGCCTCCTCATCCTCCTCAGTGTGCGGAAACTAACACGAAGGTCCCGCCTCCCTACAAAAGAGGGGCCCTCTCCAGATGCTAATGACACATGTGACTTGGCAGAGATGGCTAATGGACACGAGCAGAAGTGTGAAGGGATGGAGCAGTCAGAGCTCTCCCCCCACGGAAGCGACCCGATCGCCACGGAACCACCGTTGGGCACCCGGCCTGGAAACCCTCCTACGCTGCAAGAAGCGGAGGATACCCTAAGAGGCCTGGCCCGGCACCGGGAGGAGGTCGCCAGGATGGAAGCCAGCTGGCGTGCCCTAAAACTAAACTTGGAGCGGCGCCAATCCCTCTTACCTGAAGTGTCTGTACCGGAAGGTGAGGCACCCGTTCTAGTAGAGGAGCCCTTGCAATGTGATCCGGTTGACGTTGTCGCAGTGGAGGCACCCGTTCCTGCAAAAAACTCTGCACCGGCAGCACCCCAGATCCCGCTGTCTGCCCCCGTCGCTGAGACAGAAGAAGCGACACCCGTCCTCATGGAGGAGGCCGCGCAGGCACCAGAGGTCTACCTGCCTGTACCGGAGCCCCGACTGTCATCTGTTCCAGAGCCGGCTGCTTCCTCCGCAGGTGAGCGCCGCCAGGACTGGGGGGCGACAGGAGAGCTGCCGCAAACCGGACACTGTAAGCTGCAGTTTGATGGTGGAGACATGGAGCTGCTGGTGGAGGAGAATTTCAACCGGCGTCAGGAGGAAGAGTGGAGACGTTGGGAGCGGGAAGCAGAGCGACAAAGGGAGCAGCGAGAAACCCAAAAGCTTCGCCAACGTCAGCTGGAGAAGGACCGGGCAGATAAGGACCGGATGAGAAAAGATAAAGGAACCCTGTGGGAGCCGCGGCGTAAGGGTGCAGTACGGAGCTTTAAATTGAAAGGTGGTTGGGGCTTCATCCTGGAGCCTGGACTTTATTTAGAAGTTTTGTGAACCGGCGGGACGTGGAGGCTCACCTCCCAGAAGGACACCCGGGGAGGGACCTGTTGCCAGGAGACTTGGTGACTTACACCTGACACTGGGGTTACAATGGATGGTACGCCCTAAATGTTACCAGGTGCGACCCCTACTCCCCAGAGTGTCAGGAACCTGTGAGACCCTCGGAGCCTTCAGCCTCCCACATCCAGGCCTCTTCAAAAGTGCCCACCCCACGCCGTAAATCTCCCCAGCCTCCCTCAGTGGTCTCCTCAGCAGCCCCAGCTATGGACATGATAAGTATAGCTGGCCAGTACCCGGCGCCTGTTAGGCCCCCTGGGGTTCGTTCAGTCCGGGACATAGGGTTCCAGACCCGGAGGGAGATGAAAGAGGTGGCCACACAGACCCAGATAGCGGGTCACGACTTGACTGTACAGGCCACACGACGTCATCAGGTCCTGGTGGTCCTTGGTGCCTCGGAAGTTTGGCAAGCGTCAGAAGAGTACCAGGTGGTACCTGGAACACCCCTGCCAAACAATTATAAATAACCCGGACAGGGTCCCTGTATGTAAATAGTTAAATTGTTGATGTACCCGGACGGGTGAATGTTCATAAAAAAGTTTTTTAATTTAATAAAAAAAAAAAAAAACACAGTTTTCATTACTTTTATTACAGTCTCATCCTGCGACGCCATCGATCTCCTGTAAAAAAATGAAAAAAAAAAAAAAAAAGTATACCACCTGACCGACGCAGTCCATAGTAACGAGTGTCCCACGACGATCCAGCTCTGCTACATCAGAATGACAGGCAGAGCCTGTCATCCCGGCGCAGCACAGCTGATTACCTGCTTCCCCGGAGGTGACGTCATCGGACTGGTTTACGGCCGGGATTACCCTGCAGTCACTGCAGTTATCGCGAAAAACTGCATGTGACCGCCAGGGAGAAGATAATGGCGGCCATCAAGCAGTCCAGGACGTGACCGCCGGAGATCTTCTGCCAGGTAAGTGCCGCTGACTCCTGACAGACCCGACCGACGGACACTCACAGTGACAGTGACAAATCCGATTCAATATGACGAAAATATCGGTATTCGGAATCGAAAGCCCGATACAGCTAATATCGGCCGATACCCGATATTTGCAGTATCGTATCGCTCAACACTACTCTGCAACAAGAGGGAGCACAAGCAGCGCCTCTGCACAGGGCAAGAGCAGTATGTTACAAATGTGGCGAAGTTTTGTGTCAGCGCCACCAATGTCTACACCATCCGAGACGACTCCACTCACCATGAGGCAACGTTTACGTAAGATGGTGACAGACTACATGTCTTTCCCTCTCAGTGTACTCCCAGATGGCTCTTCCCCTTTCAAGTTTTGGGTCTCTAAGCTGGATACATGGCCAGAGCTTAGCCAGTATGCATTGGAGGTGCTGGGTTGCCCTGCTGCCAGTGTATTATCTGAGCGCGTCTTTAGTGCTGCAGGTGGTGTACTAACAGACCGTCGCATGCGACTATCCTCAGAGAATGTAGACCGGCTTACTTTTCTGAAAATGAACAAGGCATGGATCTCACCTGAATTTGCCTGCCCGTTTTCAGATTAAATAACTGTTTGGCAACGTTTTCCATGTCTCCTGTTATGTTCATCTTTCTACCACCTGAACTCTACTCCCTGGGCTACAACACTGCCAGTCACAGGGGAATGATCAGTTACAAAACAAAATGTTATCCCCAACAAATAGACTCAACGTAGGGTCACGGAGTTGCGCCGTACCAAAATTGTCACCTGACACATTTAAGTATTACAATTCTGGTCCCGGTGGCAAATCTTCCATCTCCCCAACTAACACTTCTATAGGAGAGGTGTTTTCCTCCTCCACCGAAGGCAAAGGTAATACTGACCACTGCACACATGTGTTATGCATAGTGAGACTGATAGTAGCCAAAGTTGTTGTCCATGGGCTCAGTCAGGTGGGGGCAATCAGCTCTCACATGTCATGGTTCTTGGCACCGCCAACAGATTATGGGGCCCCTTTCGTTCCCCGACCCTTCCTGGGCGGACCTCAGAGTCTCTGCTCGCCGAGCTGTGGGTGAAGGTTTGGTGAATTTAATTGGTAGCTTCCGGGTAGTCTCTCCCTGTATCTCCTTGGTAGGCCCATATCTTTCAATGAGGTCTACCATTTGGAGACCATCAGTAGGGGCTGCCTGTCCAACCCATGTTTGAAGGGTGTGGGGCAAAGTTCACCCGAATTTATCAGTCATTATACGATCCAGCATATCGCGGGGTGACAACACCTCAGGCTGAAAGCACTTTTCTATCAGGTGTATCAAGTCATAATACTGGGACCGAGCTGGCTCGGAAGGGGAAAACTTCCATTGTTGTACACGCTGGGCCAGGAAAAAAACATTTACCCCAAGACGTGCAAGTATCTCACCATTCACGCTCTCATAGTCCTCCTGTTGCTGGGGGTTAGGTCCCTATATGCTTTAGCGGGTCCTGAAGTCAAAAACGGAGCCACGATCTCGGCCCACTGGTCCCGGGGCAGTCTCTCCCTTTTAGCCACGCCTTCAAACATCTCCAGCTACACCTCAACGTCATCTGATTGCTCCATCTTTCGGATCGCTGTACGCACCGCTTTCCGGACATCATGGCATCCCCGGGCAGCTCTTACTGTCTGCGGCGCTGTGATGTGCTGCATCAGTAAACTATTGGTTTCCTGTTGCTGTCGATTAAATATCTGCTGCTACATAGCCTGCTGCTGTATAGCCTGCTGCCGCTACATAGCCTGCTGTTGTATAGCCTGCTGCTGCTGCATAGCCTGCTGTTGCTGCTGTGTAGCCTGCTGTTGCTGTCGCATGGCCTCCACTAGCATTTTTACTTTGTTCTCCATCTTCGGACAGTTATCCAGCCGGTTTTGGTGCACTTTCTAAAACCAGGACATTTACTGTCATGCATGAAAAACAGCCTGACCTCACTGCGTTGCCCGCATTCTCCACCAATTGTAGGGAACCGCTGTGGTAGGCAGGGCTGGGCCGCAGTAATGAGGCAAACACACAGCCTTTTATTTCAAAGTTCAGTGACAAAATGAAAACAGAACATAAATCACTCCAGTTTGGAGAACCACTGGTCACAGACTCACCCTTGCTTGTGACGGGCTTAACTAAGCGGCTGCAGGTCAGCTGAGACCGCCAGGTCACATTCCGGGTGGTCTGTTACTCGCTTCCTGGTGCACACTGCCACACAGTAACAAAACAATGTTCCAGGCTTGCTCCAGCCAAACTCCTTCCTTCCACACAACAACTACAACAGCTCCTTGTTTTATAGGCCTACAAAACACCATCAGGTGACGTACACATCAGCTGACCAGATCACGTGACTATGACCTCATCACAGGTCGTAGTAATCATGGAAAATCATGAGCAAACTTCAGTCTGGTTGAAGAAATATATCTCCCATCTTGTCAAATCAATTGTCTACCACCTCTTCTATAATATTACGCAGGCGATTTCTGTAGAAATAATGCACTTGTAGAGTTTCAATAAAGTGAGAAGGGGGCTAATTTAATTTTTCCATAATCTCCTTGGATGTCAGCCACCTACACTCTTTTAGGTGCATGAGATGGAATACTGTATGTATACCTTTAGTATGCCACGTCTCAAAAACGCGGTCTGTCACTCCCACTGGGAATTCTGGGTGTTTAGATAACTGAGAAGACAACCCATGCGCTCGTCTGCTTGCCTTACAGGCAATTACTGTATCGCGTAGTAGCGCTGATCACTATGACCGGGAGTTTACAAATCACTGTGTCAACACATGAGACCAAAATACAACCCTCTGTCAGTCCAGATTCCAGCAATACATCTGAGTAGGACTAAGTCCCCTTAAACCAATCTCTCCCCACTCTGATCAAGCACGAAAAGTTATAACTCCTAACGTTTGGCACGGCCAGGCCCCCATCTTTTACTGCACGCATAATTATTCGTATTGCTATTCTGGGCCGTTTTCCCCTCAAGATGAATCTGGTCAATGCTTTTTTTATCCGTGAAACATCATCTTTACGTAACAGGATTGGAATAGTCTGAAGCGGGTATAATAGCCTTCCAAAAATAATCATCTTAAGAAGGTGACAACGGCCCAGAAGAGACAGGGGCAAATCATGCCACCGCTCCAATTGACGTACAACCTTGTCCAATTAGGGTTCATAGTTAAGTTTGTATTGAGAACTAGAATCTCGTCCTATTTTGATTCACAGATATGTTATAAATAAAGGTTTTAATTACTTCTGTCCCCCATCAGTAAGCACACCAAAGCTCACGAGGATTAGGCTTTAACAATTGAAAAATTTCACTCTTGTAGTCTTTGAAGCAAAATCACAGAATTAGTTAAAAATTTTTTATCCAGTCTAATAGCCCTTTGAGATGGTCTTGGGGATGTGCCATATAAATGAGTATATCGTCTGCAAACAATGTGAGTTTGATCTGCCGACCCCCTACCTTTATACCGTCATATACTGTGTTATCCTCCACGTGTGTAACTAATGGCTCAAGGGCTATATCAAAGAGCAAAGGTGATAATGGACATCCCTGAGGAGTTCCCCTCTGTATTGTGAAAGTAGCCGAAAGGTGACCTGTGTTGTGTATTTGTGCCTGTGGGTTGGCGTAGACACCTGATAGGAAAGTCATAAACGTGCCTCTCATGGCAATTTTGTCCAGGACCATTGGCAACCAACTTCAGCTCACCCTATCAAATGCCTTATCGCCATCTAAGGATAGCATGACAGGACTCGATGTTGTCAGACAACGATATTTATCTACAACTGCTATTACTTTCCTAATGTTATTCATGGGCGATCTTGGTCGAACAAAGGCCACTTGTGATGGCCCTATCAGCGTAGGAAGAATGCTACTCAAACGATCTGCCATGATCCTGGACAAAAGCTTGATATCCTGGTCAATGAGTGAGAATGGACGATAGGATCCAGCCAGATGTGAAGGTTTGTTGGGTTTTAGTAGCACCTTCATGTGTGCCATGTTTGAATGGATGGGCAACCCTCCTGTCTCCAATATATGATTGAAGGTGCCTACCAATGTGGACGGGATATCCTCACTCAATAATTTTAATAATTTGGCTGTAAACCCGTCAGGTCCTGGAGCTTTCCCGGATTTAAAGTCACTTATCGCCGCTGTCACTTCCGTCACCTCAATTGTTTTTTTTAAAAGGAGAAGCTGATAGTTTGTGAAGGATGGTAACCGTATTCCATCTAGAAAGGTCTGACCCTCCGCACTATCCGTATGTTCCACCTTATATAAGTCTGAGTAGTATTCTTGTAGAATCGTGATTATGCTTCAAGGGTCTGTGTTCATGATCCCATGGTTATTCGTTAACGCAGTAATATGTTGATGACGAATGTGATTTCCTTTCGCTAGTCGTGCTAATAGTCTCCCTGATTTGCTACCATAACGATATACATCGGCTCTATAATTCATATTACTGCTTCTCTCGCGTCGATATACCCATACGTGTAAGTCAGCCTTAGCCTGCTTACATCTATTTTTATCCTGTGTTGATGAAGTTGTCTTGTTTGCCGTGTAGCTATCGCGTAATATCCTGCTAGCCTGCGAGTAGTTTGTCGCTATCTTCTTTTTTAGCGTTGTCTGATAACCTATTAGTTTCACGCGCATTAATGCCTTCCCTGCTGCCCATAAAAGTTCTGGCCTATCCCTACTATCTCCATTATCACTTACATATTCCAAACACCATTGCTTCACCTGATGTCGAAACTTCTCATCCATTAACAAATAGGTAGGGAAGCGCCAAGTTTGGTCTGGCCCCATCTGAACCATATCTGGCAGGGTCACTGATACGGGCGCGTGGTCAGATATAGCTACGTTGTGCACATCTGCCTCTTCCACTCCCCTTACTAGCTCCTGTGATAGCAATATATTATCTCTTCTGGACCAAGAGTCATGTGGCGCCGAATAGAAGGAATATTCACTGCCATCTGGGTTCAGGTGTCTCCAAAATTCTACAAAGTAATTTGTGTCTAGCAAGGGTTATAAACGTGTGTCATGTGATCGCACATTTGTTCGCATCGACCTACAGTTCTTCACTGGTTCGATTCACCGTATTTAAGTCACGACCGGGGGTGGTTTTAATGCTCTCCTATCGGCCCGATATGCTTGGACACCTGGGAGAAATTCAGGAGCTTCTCCAAACTCCCTCCTCACATGTCAGCGCAGGAACCGGAAGAGGGAACGTGCTTGTTTTGTTGCTCATAGGTGGAGTTTTATACAGTAAATGATTACTGCTGTCTTATTTTTTGCATCCCTAGGGCAGAATAAGGCTGCGTAAAGTCACATTTTAGAGACATATAATAGACACACGCTACCCTACCCGTCACACAAGGAAGGTATTGTTACAGGATAAAGCCTTGCGCAACCAGACATGCTTTTACCCTCTTCAACATTCTACAAGCCAAAAATGCATGATTGCAGCCGCAGCCTTTATTGACGTACAGTATAACATCGACATTACCCATCAGAGGCTGCCCACTGTCTACAACAGACATAGTATATACCTTTGCTATCCGTAGCCTTTGTTTCACCTCCACTTGCAGGCACCCACTTAAATTGTGACAATGTTTTTTTTTTTTTAATTTTTTTTTTTTTTTATCGCACATTATTGCATCATCTCATCACTTTGATGAGTCCATGCTGGACATGTAATAAATGCTGTCCGAAATAACAATTTTCGTGAGTGAAATAATTGAAATCTGTGTGACTGTCACAGATTTCTTGTAATGATGATGATGAGTGACTATTACAAAATCCATTGTCTTCACTATGTTATGGTTTAACATAGCGTTCCTTACGCATCATTCCTAAATACAAAAATGGACTTTTATTCCTAAATTTACATCACTATATTGTGTAAAAATAATTTTGGGTGGTGTGTTGTTCCATTTCTTGTTGCCATGTGCTTATATGCGTTTATATTTTAAGGGTGTTAATTTTTATTCTTGGAATTGAAATTCATCATTTTATTGTCCTAGTAAAACTTCATTTTTTATAGTTTGAAGTACATACATTTGCAATGGCCACGTAACAAGGCAATAACTCAATATTTAAATTTAAAACCCTTCTTGACCCTGGGCTTCAACAACGCCAGTTGCTGATCAGAAGTGTTGGATGCACAGATCAAAACAATCGCTGATGTGTTTGTGGGGTTCAGTAACGCCTGCTGTTCCCCTGCTGGGTGTCTGGCAAAAATTTTTGCTGCTAACTCCAAATTTAACTTCAAACATCTCATATTAGGCCTCTGCCTACACCCTCCTTGACCCTGGGCTCCAACACCGCCAGTTGTTGCTCGGAAGTTCTGTTAGCACAGTTAAAACTTGCTCCTGTGTTACTGGGGTTCACTAATGTCAGCTGTTCCCTTGCTGTGTGTACGGCAAAAAGTCCTGCTGCCTCCACCCTGTTCTCTTCTCATCCCTGAATTATTTAAGAAATTAAATTAAATTAAATGGAAATTAAATTCAGGGAAATTAAATTCATAGAAAGAGGTTATACTTTACACTTTATGGGTTAATATGAAGAAGAATAATAGTTTAATAAGAACAATCTGAGTAATGTTAACAAAAAGATGAATAGCAAGAAGTTTAAGAAGAAGATAAAGAAGGTGAAGAATAATTTGATGACAAAGATGATGCTGCTGAAGATTATGAAGGAGAAATTGTGGCAAAAGTTAAAAAGGTGAAGAGCATGGAAGTTTTGAAACATACATATTTGCCAAAATAGAAAAAAGGTTAACAACATTGTCAATTTCTTCGTCAATCCGAACGTATTTAAAAAAAATATATATTAATGCTATTCCATTGGATTGGGTTAACCCCTTAATGACCGCCGATACGCCTTTTAACGGCGGTCATTAAGGGTACTTAAACCACAGCGCCGTTAATTAACGGCGTTGTGGAAAAAGTGAATAGCGCCCCCCAGAGGCGCATTTTCTCCGGGGTCTCGGCTACCGGGGGTAGCCGAGACCCCAGAGAACATGAATCGGGTCGGTTTTTACCGACACCGATGTTGCGATCGCCGTTATTAACCCTATAACGGCGACCGCAACAACAAAAAAAAAAGTTGTGCCATTTAATTTCTCTGTCCTCTGATGTCATCGGACATCAGAGGACAGAGAAAAAGGGTCCCCGGGACCCCCATGTGGCCCCCGATGTCCTGTATGTGGCCCCAGGGCCCTCCGGTGTCTCCCCGGGCCGGCGCGATGAAGAACATGGCGGGCGCATGCTCAGTGCGCCCGCCGCTAAGTGCCGCTGTGCTGGTGGGGGCATGGGCAAATATTCTCTGGGGTCTCGGCTACCGGGGGTAGCCGAGACCCCAGAGAACATGATCCGGGTCGGTATTCACCGATCCCGGTGTTGCGATCGCGTCTATGCAAGCATAGATGCGATCGCAAAAAAAAAATAAAAAAAAAATGATTTCTCTCCCCTCTGATGTGATCGCACATCAGAGGGGAGAAAATGAGGGTCCCCCGGTCCCCCGATCGCCCCCCCCGTATACTTACCGGTGTCCTCCGTCCTCCCGCAGGCCCCAGGATCCCGGCGTCTTCTTCCTGCAAAAAAAAAATGGCGGGCGCATGCACAGTGCGCCCGCCGATCTGCTTGGCGGCAGATTAAAAAAAAGTTTCATTCATTCTCCAGAAAGTGCATTTTGATCACTGTGATAAACTATCACAGTGATCAAAATAAAAAAAACAGTACATACCCCCCCATTTATCACCCCCTTAGTTAGAGACATATAATAAAAAATAGAAATTATATTTATTTTCATTTTTCTGTTAGGGTTAGGGTTATAATTAGGGTTAGGGTTATAATTAGGGTTAGGGTTAGCATTAGGGTTATAATTAGGGTTAGGGTTAAGCCGGGTTCATACTGCGTTATGGCAGTCTGTTAGACGGACTGCGTTACACCGCGGTATAACGCGGTGTAACGCAGTCCGTTAACGCTGCCATTCACCCCCATTTGAGGGCGCATCGCGACGCATGCCGTAAAGCGGCATGCGTTTGCGACGTGCCATCATTCAGTGACGGAGCCTCGGACGCGGGCTGCAGCGTCTGGGCTCCGTCACCGCTAGCGCAGATGAATCATCTGCTGATTCCTCTGCGCTAGTGGGTATAGCATAACGCGATCGTGTTATGCTATACCGTTACCAGCCCGTCAACGCTATGTGTTGAACGGGCTGGTAAAACGCAAAATGAACCTAACCTTAGGGTTAGGGTTATAATTAGGGTTAGAATTAGGGTTAGGGTTACAACTAGGGTTAGGGTTAAAATTAGGGTTAGGGTTACAATTAGAGTTAGGGTTACAATTAAGGTTAGGGTTACAATTAGGGTTGGAATTAGGGTTGGGATTTAGATTAGGATTAGGTTTGGGATTAGGGTTAGGGGTGTGTTGGGGTTAGTGTTGGAGCTAGAATTGAGGGATTTACACTATTTAGGCACATCAGGGGGTCTCCAAACACGACGTGGCGTTCAAAAAGTCAAATGGCGCTCCCTCCCTTCCGAGCCCTGCCGTGCGCCCAAACAGTGGTTTACCCCAACATATGGGGTATCAGCGTACTCAGGACAAATTGCACACCAATTTTGGGGTTCTAATTTCTCCTGTTACCCTTGGGAAAATAAAAAATAGCTGGCTAAAAAAAAACATTTCTGAGAAAAAAAATGATTTTTCATTTTCACGGCTCTGCGTTTATAAATTTCTGTGAAGCACTTGGGGGTTCAAAGTGCTCACCACACATCTAGATAAGCTCCTTGGGGGGTCTAGTTTCCAAAATGGTGTCACTTGCAGGGTGTTTCTACTGTTTAGGTACATCAAGGGCTCTGCAAACACAACATGACGCCCGCAGAACATTCCATCAAAGTCTGCATTACAAAATGGCGCTCCTTCCCTTCCAAGCACTCCCATGCGCCCAAACAGTGGTTTCACCCCACATATGGGGTATCAGCGTACTCAGGAAAAATTGCACAACAACTTTTTGGGTCCAATTTCTCCTGTTACCCTTGGGAAAATAAAAAAAATAGCGGGCTAAAGAATCATTTTTGAGGAAAAAAATGATTTTTTATTTTCACGGCTCTACGTTTATTAATTTCTGTGAAGCACTTGGGGGTTCAAAGTGCTCACCACACATCTAGATAAGTTCCTTAAGGGGTCTAGTTTCCAAAATGGTGTGATTTGTGGGGGGTTTCGACTGTTTAGGCGTATCAGGGGCTCTCCAAACGCGACATGGCGTCCAATTTCAATTCCAGCCAATTTTGGTTTGAAACAGTCAAACGGCGCTCCTTCACTTCCAAGCCCTGCCGTGCGCCCAAACAGTGGTTTACCCCCACATATGGGGTATCGGCATGCTCAGGACAAGTTGCACAAAAACTTTTGGGGTCTTGTTACCCTTGGGAAAATAAAAATTGGGGTGAACAGATCGTTTTTGTGGAAAAAATATGATTTTTTATTTTCACGGTTCTATGTTATAAACTTCTGTGAAGCACTTGGAGGTTCAAAGTGCTCACCACACATCTAGATAAGTTCCTTAGGGGGTCTAATTTCCAAAATGGGGTCACTTGTGGGGGGTTTCCACTGTTTAGACACATCAGGACCTCTACAAACACGACATGACGTCCAGCCAATTCTGCGCTGAAAAAGTCAAACGGCGCTCCTTCCCTTCCAAGCTCTGCCTTGCACCCAAACAGTGGTTTACCCCCACATATGGGGTATCAGCATGCTCAGGACAAATTGCACAAAAACTTTTGGGGTCTTGTTACCCTTGGGAAAATAAAAATTGGGGTGAAAAGATTGTTTTTGTGGAAAAATATGATTTTTTATTTTCACTGTTCTATGTTATAAACTTCTGTGAAGCACTTGGAGGTTCAAAGTGCTCACCACACATCTAGATAAGTTCCTTAGGGGGTCTAGTTTCCAAAATGGGGTCACTTGTGATGGGTTTCCACTGTTTAGACACATCAGGGCCTCTACAAACGCGACATGGCGTCCAGCCAATTCTGCGTTGAAAAAGTCAAATGTTGCTCCTTCCCTTGCAACCTCTGCTGTGCGCCCAAAAAGTGGTTTACCCCCCATATGGGGTATCGGCTTAATCAGGAGAAATTGCAAAACAAATTTTGTGGTTCATTTTTTCTTTTAACAGTTGTGAAAATAAAAAAAATAGGTTCCGAAGTAAAGTTTTTGCAAAAAAAGTTAAATGTTAATTTTTTCCTTCCACATTGCTTCAGTTCCTGTGAAGCACGTAAAGGGTTAATAGACTTCTTGAATGTGGTTTTGAGCACCTTGAGGGGTGCAGTTTTTAGAATGGTGTCACTTTTGGCTATTTTCTATATATAGACCCCTCAAAGTGACTTCAAATGTGAGGTGGTCCCTAAAATAAAAATGGTGTTGTAAAAATGAGAAATCGCTGGTCAACTTTTAACCCTTATAACTTCGTAACAAAAAAAAATTTTGGTCCCAAAATTGTGCTGATGTAAAGTAGACATGTGGGAAATGTTATTTATTAAGAAATTTGTGTGACATATCTCTCTGATTTAAGGGCATAAAAATTTAAAGTTTGAAAAGTGTTAAATTTTCAAAATTTTCGCCATATTTCCGTTTTTTTCATAAATAAAAACAAGTCATATCAAAGAAATTTTACCACTAACGTGAAGTACAATATGTCACGAAAAAACATTCTCAGAATCAGCGGGATTCGTTAAAGCGTTCCAGAGTTATAACCTCATAAAGTGACAGTGGTCAGAATTGTAAAAATTGGCCCTGTCATTAAGCTGCAAAATGGCTCTGTCACTAAGGGGTTTAAACATCTATGCCTTTAATGTCTCCTCAACCTCCCCAATACATTCTACATTACTCTTTGTTGTTTTCCTTCATGTACAATTATCCAACAAGGCAAGAATGGGTTTTTTTTAATTCCGATATTTTGTTCCCATAGACTTACATTGGATTTCCGGTATCGGTATCGGGTATCGCCGCTATTTTTTGGGTATCGGCGATACCATTCCGATCTGATACTTTTGGATATCGGAAAGTATCGCTCAACTCTAGTCCTGACTCAAGCGTCATTAGGAAACCTTGATAACAGTTATGTCGTCACGGCCAGGCCGCAGTACCCGCAATACTCATGGCCCAACAATCCTGTGCCGAACCCAATTGGGATAAATCCACCAAACCAAAACATTGTTACGCCACCTTATTTTTATACATCGCCGAGGCAACGTGGTAATGGCAACGATCCATGTTACCAGCAGTTTTAGTTTTTAATTTATTTTCAAAAGTTTTTGTTGTCTATATTTTTTTTACATTGTTACATTTTTTTAATAAAAATTTTATTTATCTAATGAATTGTGGTCTTTTATTCTTATTAATGTCAACAATTTTGTTGACAACTATTAAAAATTTGTATTTTTATTACATCTACTTGTTTCTACTTGTCACACACGGGGACATTCGAGTACCAGCAGTCATAGGAGTTCCAGCATTGGTAAAAAATGTAATGAAAAAAATATCAAAAATGTAAAACATTTCTTTTAAAGGCCCTGGTCACACTAGCGCTAAAACCTTATAATAAAAAATAATACACCACAGCTGCGTATATAAACTTAAAATATATCATATATATTTTACTCATATATATAGCATATATTTACAGCAAGTGAAAAAACTAAAAATAAAAAAATAATAAAATACAAATAACAATAATAATAATAATAAAAATAAATAAATAAAATAAACTACTGCCCCCCCCTTTCTAGGGCAGCAAAAAACCTCTCCATCATCACCCCGTGTTGATGCACGGCTGCCATCATCCGGCGGTGTGACATCCGCAGGTCCTGGACAGTGGGGATTTCTGTGGAGGTAATGGTAACAGTTAACAGGGAATTCTGTTGCAACATCAACATGTACATGTTACACGTTTGCTGTGCACTTACGGTTTTGGGGCAACTGCTGTTCCCCTGAAGACCCACTTACGGCCCATCCAGAACCTGCGGCACCGCCGGCTAGGGAAACACAGAAAAATATATATATCACAACAGCCCTTAACCCCTTAACGACCGCCGATACGCCTTTTAACGGCGGTCATTAAGGGTACTTAAACCACAGCGCCGTTAATTAACGGCGCTGTGGAAAAAGCCTATAGCGCCCCCAACAGTCGCATTTTCTCCGGGAATCGGGTCGGTTTTTACCGATCCCGATGTTGCGATCGCCGTTATTAACCATAACGGCGACCGCAACAAAAACATAATAATCATATGTGCCTTGTAATTTTTCTCTCCTCTGATGTCATCGGACATCAGAGGAGAGAGAAGTAGTGTCCCCCATGTCCCCTTTGTGGCCCCTGGTGATCTGAGGGCCCTCCGGTGTCCCCCGGTGCCGCAGCAATGTCCCGAAGTAGAAAATGGCGGGCGCATGCCCAGTGCGTCCGCCGCGAGGTGTCGGGGGGCTGGGCGATTTTCTCTGGGGTCTCGGCTGCCTGGGGTAGCCGAGACCCCAGAGAACATGATCCAGGTCAGTATTTACCAATCCCGGTGTTGCGATCGCCGTTATATCACTAACGGCGACCGCAACAAAAAAAAAAAAAATTCTCTCCCCTCTGATGTGATCGCACATCAGAGGGGTGAGAATTAGGGTCTCCGATCCCCCCCTCGGTACCTGAAGTCCCTTGAAGCGATCCCCCGGTCCCCTAGCCCCCCTCCTTCCTCCTGCAGAAAGAAAATGGCGGGCGCATGCGCAGTGCGCCCGCCAAGATCTGCCTGCCTGCACCTAGCAACCAAGGAGAATTTTCTCATTGGCTGCTGGGTTTTGATTACAGTGATAGACCTTATCACAGTGATCAAAACCCCAATATTTGGTAAATATGGCAGCACTTGGGCTGCGGCTTCTCTCTTCTCTCCCTGTAGTTGTTCTGGGAGAGAAGAGAGATAGACTACAGTCCAAGTGCTGCCGTGACAGTGACAAAAAAACACCACAGTGTCCGCAATCGTCCTTTTTAGGGCGTTTTCACGTGTCCGCAAACGTCCTTTTTAGGACGTTGAGCCATAATACCCATATCCCCATCCCCATTGTCAGGGGATTATAAAAAAAATAAAAAAAAATAATAATTTTTTAAAAAAATTTTTTTGAAGTTAGCGTTAGGGTTAGCGTTAGGGTTAGCGTTAGCGTTCCACGTGTTAGGGTTAGCGTTAGGGTTAGTGTTCCATGTGTTAGGGTTAGCGTTAGGGTTAGCGTTCCACGTGTTAGGGTTAGCGTTAGGGTTAGTGTTCCATGTGTTAGGGTTAGCGTTAGGGTTAGTGTTCCACGTGTTAGGGTTAGCTTTAGGTTAAGCGTTAGCGTTCCACGTGTTAGGGTTAGTGTTAGGAGGCAAAAAAATATACTAGGTTAGGGTTAGTTTATTAGGCAGGGAAATAAAAAAAAAAATGGCTCGCAGAACGTTCAGCACGGAGCAAGCGAACAGCCTGCTTTGCTCCGGCAACTCCGGCAGTGAAACGGAATCTGCCTCTGAAGTTGAGCCGTTTTCAGATAGTGACGACGACTCTTCCTCCACGGGATCCCCCAGCCCGATGGTAGTAGAGTCGGTCGTCACTGCTGAAGGTTCACTGGAGGCAGGACCAAGTACCGCAGTCCCCCCATCGCTGTGGTATAATGACCCCTCATTTTCCCCTCAAATTCCCCCTTTTTCTGCTGTCCCAGGAATTAGAGTAGATGTCGCCAATTTTACCCCCATTGATTTTTTCCAAATTTTTATTAGCCTCCAAGTCCTAGAAGTAGTGTTGAGCGATACGATAATGCAAATATCGGCTATCGGCCGATATTAGCTCTATCGGCCTTTCGATAATTTGTTTAGATATTTTCGTCTTATCGAATACCGGAATCGGATTTGTCACTGTCACTGTGAGTGTCCGTCGGTCGGGTCTGTCAGGAGTCAGCGGCACTTACCTGGCAGAAGATCTCCGGCGGTCACGTCCTGGATTGCTTGATGGCCGCCATTATCTTCTCCCTGGCGGTCACATGCAGTTTTTCGCGATAACTGCAGTGACTGCAGGGTAATCCCGGCCGTAAAGCAGTCAGTCCGATGACGTCACCGCCGGGGAAGCAGGTAATCAGCTGTGCTGCGCCGGGATGACAGGCTCTGCCTGTCATTCTGATGTAGCAGAGCTGGATCGTCGTGGGACACTCGTTACTATGGACTGCGTCGGTCAGGTGGTATACTTTTTTTTTTTTTTTTTTCATTTTTTTACAGGAGATCGATGGCGTCGCAGGATGAGACTGTAATAAAAGTAATGAAAACTGTGTTTTTTTTTTTTATTAAATTAAAAAACTTTTTTAGGAACATTCACCCGTCCGGGTACATAAACAATTTAACTATTTACATACAGGGACCCTGTCCGGGTTATTTAGACTTCTTTGGCTGGCCTCTTCCAGGTACCACCTGGTACTCTTCTTGAGATTGCCAAACATCCGAGGCACCAAGGACCACCAGGACCTGATGACGTCGTGTGGCCTGTACAGTGACGTCGTGACCCGCTATCTGGGTCTGTGTGGCCACCTCTTTCATCTCCCTCAGGGTCTGGAACCCTATGTCCCGGACTGTACGAACCCCAGGGTGCCTAACAGGCGCCGGGTACGGGCCAGCTATACTTATCATGTCCATAGCTGGGGCTGCTGAGGAGACCACTGAGGGAGGCTGGGGAGATTTACGGCGTGGGGTGGGCACTTTTGCAGAGGCCTGGATGTGGGAGGCTGAAGGCTCCGAGGGTCTCACAAGTTCCTGACACACTGGGGAGTAGGGGTCGCACCTGGTAACATTTAGGGCGTACCACCCATTGTAACCCCAGTGTCGGGTGTAAGTCACCAAGTCTCCTGGCAACAGGTCCCTCCCCGGGTGTCCTTCTGGGAGGTGAGCCTCCACGCCCCGCCGGGTCACAAAGACTTCTAAATAAAGTCCAGGCTCCTTGATGAAGCCCCAACCACCTTTCAATTTAAAGCTCCGTACTGCACCCTTACGCCGCGGCTCACTCAGGGTTCCTTTATCCTTTCTCATCCGGTCCTTATCTGCCCGGTCCTTCTCCAGGTTACGTTGCCAAAGTTTTTGGGATTCTCGCTGCTCCCTTTGTCGCTCTGCTTCCCGCTCCCAACGTCTCCACTCTTCCTCCTGACGCCGGTTGAAATTCTCCTCCACCAGCTGCTCCATGTCTCCACCACTCCACTGCAGCTTACAGTGTCCGGTTTGCGGCAGCTCTCCTGTCGCCCCCCAGTCCTGGCGGCGCTCCCCTGCGGAGGAAGCAGACGGCTCTAAATCAGATGACAGTCGGGGCTCCGGTACAGGCAGGTAGTGCTCTGGTGCCTGCGCGGCCACCTCCATGAGGACGGGTGTCGCTTCTTCTGTCTCAGCGACGGGGGCAGACAGCGGGATCTGGGGTGCTGCTGACGGTGCTGCGGTTTTTGCAGGAACGGGTGCCTCCACTGCGACAACGTCAACCGGATCACATTGCAAGGACTCCTCTACTAGAACGGGTGCCTCACCTTCCGGTACAGACACTTCAGGTAAGAGGGATTGGCGCCGCTCCAAGTTTAGTTTTAGGGCACGCCAGCTGGCTTCCATCCTGGCGACCTCCTCCCGGTGCCGGGCCAGGCCTCTTAGGGTATCCTCCGCTTCTTGCAGCGTAGGAGGGTTTCCAGGCCGGGTGCCCAACGGTGGTTCCGTGGCGATCGGGTCGCTTCCGTGGGGGGAGAGCTCTGACTGCTCCATCCCTTCCCACTTCTGCTCGTCGTGTCCATTAGCCATCTCTGCCAAGTCACATGTGTCATTAGCATCTGGAGAGGGCCCCTCTTTTGTAGGGAGGCGGGACCTTCGTGTTAGTTTCCGCACACTGAGGAGGATGAGGAGGCGGAACTCCAGAGCTGTGGGGCACGATGTTACATTGCAGTACCATTTACAGTGGGCGGCCATCGTTTTCACGCCACTGAGTGACACCCACGAAGAGCACGCCCTTCTTCTTCACCAGTGCCTCGTCGTGACGCAGATATGGCGGAAAAATGGCAAATACATTCTCTGATGATTTTAGCAATTCTCAAGCACAAAACCAGTGCAATTCAGGCACACAGGACTCGCTTATAGCGAGCTACAGAATCCTGTTCGTGACGCCCAAGTTGAGTCGCACAGAGCCAGAGGTTTTCGGGGTACTCGGCACCGAGCCCGTCGACTTCTATGGGGTATGTCACGTCTTTACCCGGCAATTGAATTAGAGTCGATTTTACTATGTAGAAGTGTATAAACTATAAATATATGTATATATATATGTCACAATGACATGTATATATATATGTATATGTATTCTATGTGTGTTTATTTTGTGTTTACAACGAAAGAAAGGGTTTTTTTTGTTGCGATATTTTGTTCCCATAGACTTACATGGGACTTCCGGTATCGAAATCGGATATCGACGATATTTAGTGCTATCGGCGATACAATTTCGATACGATATTTTTAGATATCGAGCAATATCGCTCAACACTACCTAGAAGTCATCGTCCACCAAACTAATCTATATGCCCGACAATATATTTCCCAAAAACCCACTGCCTTTCATTCCCGTTCCTGGATGCCCACAAATGTCCCCGAAATAAAAAAAATTTTAGGCCTTACCCTGAATATGGGTATAGTAAAAAAAAACACACTCCGCTCTTACTGGGCAACAAAAGCTGTCCACAACACCCCTGTATTTGCAGCCGTCATGTCCCGAGTCCGCTATGAAGCCCTGATGAGATTTCTCCACTTCAGTGATAATTCCCAAGCCCCCCAAGAACTGACCCCAACTATGATCGACTAAATAAACTGAGACCCCTAATTTCCCTCCTACAAAATTCATTTCTCAACTCATATACCCCTGAGCAAAATGTGGCAGTAGACGAGTCCTTGATGAGCTACAAGGGCCGTCTGTCATTCTGCCAATTCATCCCCTCCAAACGTGCCAAATATGGCGTCAAACGTTATAAAATGTGTGAGAGCTCATCAGGGTACACATCCACCTTCCTAATCTATGAAGGTAGGGACCGCCAAATAAACCCCCCAAACTGCCCCCAGACAATTGGCATCCCAGGGAAAATTGTGTGGCAGCTAATGACGCCCTTTCTCCATAAAGGGTACCACGTGTACACTGACAATTATTACACGAGCATCCCCTATACAAATCCCTCCACGCTGAAAATACAGGGGCCTGTGGGACAGTGAGGAAAAACAGAGTGGGGTTTCCGTCACAGTTGGTGTCCAGACGGTTGGAGAAGGGGGCGTCATTCTCACTCGCAAGTGACCAACTTCTTGCAGTGAAGTGGAATGACAGGAAGGACGTCTACATGCTGACCACACTGCATGAGGACACCACTGTGACGGTCAGAGAGAGGGGTGCCACCAGGGACAAGCAAAAACCTGTCTGCGTCACACAATATAACAAATATATGGGTGGCGTAGATTTATCCGACCAGGTTCTGCAGCCATACCTGGTCAAGCGGAAGACCAGGGCATGGTACAAAAAGGTGGCAATCTATCTAATTCAAACGGGCACCTACAACAGTTTTGTCCTCTACAAAAAGTCCCAAGGACCCCTCACATTCCTCCAGTATCAGGAAACAATCATTGAGGGCCTCATTTTTGACTCAATGGCACCGGGGGATGCCTTTGAGTCTGAGGATTCCCGGAGACTTTCAGAGCGCCATTTTCCTCACCCTGTCCCAGTCACTCCCACCCAAAGGTATCCACAAAAACGATGCCGGGTTTGCAGGAAGCATGGCAAACGGAGTGATTCCCGTTACTATTGCCCACATGCCCATCCCAACCAGGCCTTTGTATCTCCCCCTGCTTTGAGACCTACCACACCACCCACAATTATTAGTTTTTTTTTAATATAATTTTTATTTTCTGCTTAGAGGCCCCAGTAGAGTAATTTGGAACACGTAATAGAAAATAATGTCATAAGTAGATCCCATTTGACCCCATTCCACAATTAATTCCAACACTTGATCAATCCCATACCAAACTACTATTCCAACAAATTCTCGTCCACATACTCACGTCCGTACACCCCAGAGTGTGGACCCCGCAAATGTTCCCGAAAAGTCAGGTCATCTGAAAATTAATTCTAGGACTTGATCAATCACATACCAAACTACTATTCCAACAAATTCTCGTCCACGTACCCACATCTGTACACCCCAGAGTGTGGACCCCACAAATGTTCCTGAAAAGTCAGGTCATCTGAAAATTAATTCTAGGACTTGATCAATCACATACCAAACTACTATTCTAACAAATTCTCGTCCACGTACCCACGTCTGTACACCCCAGAGTGTGGACCCCAAAAATGTTCCTGAAAAGTCAGGTCATCTGAAAATTAATTCTAGGACTTGATCAATCACATACCAAACTACTATTCCAACAAATTCTCGTCCACGTACCCACGTCTGTACACCCCAGAGTGTGGACCCCACAAATGTTCCTGAAAAGTCAGGTCATCTGAAAATTAATTCTAGGACTTGATCAATCACATACCAAACTACTAGTCCAACAAATTCTCGTCCACGTACCCATGTCTGTACACCCCAGAGTGTGGACCCCACAAATGTTCCTGAAAAGTCAGGTCATCTGAAAACTAATTCTAGGACTTGATTACTCACAAACATTTTTGACCATTTATCTAACTTTGACTGTTTTTAGGACTGTCTTGCTACACAAAACTTTGGCTTCCATTTCTATTACCGTATATACTCATATATAAGCCGACCGCGTATAAGCCGACCCCCCTAATTTTGCCACAAAAAACTGGGAAAACTTATTGACTCGTGTATAAGCCTAGGGTGAAAAATGATTATGCCCCCATATGATGCTCCACAGATTATGCCCCCATATGCTCCACAGATTATGCCCAATATGCTCCACAGGTTATGCCCCCATATGCTCCAGATTATGCCCCCATATATTCCACAGATTATGCCCCGTATGATCCACAGATTATGCCCCCATATGCTCCATATTATGCCCCCATATGCTCCAGATTATGCCCCCATATGTTCCACAGCTTATGCCCCCATATGCTCCAGATTATGCCCCATATGTTCCACAGCTTATGCCCCATATGCTCCATATTATGCCCCCATATGCTCCAGATTATGCCCCATATGTTCCACAGCTTATGCCCCATATGCTCCATATTATGCCCCCATATGCTCCAGATTATGCCCCATATGTTCCACAGCTTTTGCCCCATATGCTCCATATTATGCCCCCATATGCTCCATATTATGCTCCATATGCTCCATATTATGCCCCATATTCTGCACAATTATGCCCCATAGTATTAGGCCTCATATGCTGCTGCTGCAAAAAAAAAAAATGACATACTCGCCTCTCGTCGCTGGGGGCCAGGTGCCGGTGTCCTGAGCAGGCGGGGGTGTCACCGCTCGCTCAGGACCCCGGCACCTGAGATATTTACCTGTCCGTCGGTCCACAGCAGCGCACTGCTCCCTCGGTCCGACTCCTCTGTGTGTAAATGATCTGGCAGGGGGCGGGGCGCGCACTAACGACGTCATCGCGCCCTCTGCCTGATCATTTACACACAGAGGAGTCGGACCAAGGGATTAGTGCGCAGCGGTGGACCGACGGACAGGTAAATATAACTATACTCACCCCTCCGCCGCGCGTCCCTGCAGTGTCTCCTCTTCTCCCGGCGCTCTCCGCAGCGCTTCAGTCCTGCAGCGGTCACGTGCTACCGCTCATTAAAGTCATGAATATGTGCATATTCATGACTTTAATGAGCGGTGCCATGTGACAGCTGCAGGAAGGAGCCGGAGATCGTGGGAGAAGCAGGGGGGCTGCAGAGACCGCGCCGGCGGAGGGGTAAGTATGATCCGACACCCCCCGCTTCCCCTCCCCCGCCGACCCCGGATATGACCCGCGTATAAGCCGAGAGGGGGACTTTCAGCCCTAAAAAATGGGCTGAAAATCTCGGCTTATACATGGGTATATACGGTACTTATATTTCTGTTGGTGATGCGGCATGATCATTTTATTGGAGGATTTCTAAAAATGAGGAAGTTCCATACTTTTACACTATGGGCTTTACTGTATGGTTCTTGACGAACCTCTGTTTCCAGACAATACTTGACAGATTCTGAAGGGGATTGGTTGTTTTGTGCATATAGCGGTTCTGACCTTGGCGGGTGGGAGCTTGCTATGGTGCACCACGTCCTATGGCACTTTCGTCTCTCATATAGGGATTGATGGAGCTAAAAGGACGTTGTACGACCAGTCTCTGAAAGTGTCTGCCATGCTAGCCCTGCTGGTGTTCTTTCATCTTTGGAACAAACTCAGCTTTGCCACATAGTTGGCTGCATTTTCTTCCACATTTTGCATTTTGCCCATCATTCCAGTACAGTTTGTTCTTGACGAACCTCTGTTTCCAGACAATACTTGAAAGATTCTGTAGGGCATTGGTTGTTTTGTGCATATAGCGGTTCTGACCTTGGCGGGTGGGAGCTTGCTATGGTGCACCACGTCTGTTGGCACATTCGTCTCTCATATAGGGATTGATGGAGCTAAAAGGACGTTGTACGACCAGTCTCTGAAAGTGTCTGCCATGCTAGCCCTGCTGGTGTTCTTTCATCTTTGGAACAAACTCAGCTTTGCCACATAGTTGGCTGCATTATCCTCCACATTTTGCCCATCATTCCAGTACAGTTTATTCTTCCTGCTACAATATACGCAAATGCGGGACAACAGTTTTGTTAGCAAGACCAAATTTTATAATCATCCAATGTATTTTTAGGAGCATGCCTCCCTCTGTGAGTAATAATTCCTGGAAGGATTTTCAAATAAAGCCAAATTTGTAACATTGTTCCCCATTCTGTCTGAGCACTGCATTTTGTCCAAACAGAAATTTTTCACTACGTATGGGATATCGCCACGCTCATAAGAAATTGGGTAACAAATTGTGGGGTCCACTTTTTGGTGTAATCTCTGACAAAAGTGAGAAATTCAGGTCTAAAACAAGATTTTTGTGGAAAAAATGAACTTTTTCACTATGACGACCTAATGTTATCAAATTCTGTGTCGTACCTGAGGGTTAAATTTGCTCAATATACCCCTGGATAAAATCTTTGATGGGTGTCGTTTCCAAAACGGGTTCAGTTTTGGGGGGTTTCTGCTGTTTAGGCACATGTCCAAACCCGACAAGGCATCCGCTCTCACAATTTTGAGATTAAAAGTCAAACGGCGCTCCTTCTCTTCCGAGCTCTACCGTGCACCCAAACAGAGGTTTACCCCAACATATGGGGTATCAGCATACTCAGGACAAATTGCACAACAACTTTTCGGGTCGAATTCCTCTTGCTACCCTTGTTAAATAAAAGATTGGGGGCAAAAAGATCACTTTTGTGAAAAAAATATGCTTTTTTTATTGTTACGGCTCTACGTTATAAACTTGTGTGAAGCACCTGGGGGTTCAAAGTGCTCACCACACATCTAGATAAGTTCCTTAGGGGGTCTAGTTTCCAAAATGGTGTCACTTGTGGGGGGTTTCCACTGTTTAGGCACATCAGGGCCTCTGCAAACGCAACATGGTGTTCAATCTCAATTCCAGCCAATTCTGCGTTGAAAAAGTCAAACCGCGCTCCTTCTCTTCCGAGCTCTACCGTGTACCCAAACAGAGGTTTACCCCCTCATATGGGGTATCAGCATGCTCAGGACAAATTGCACAACAACTTTTGGGGTCCAATTCCTCTTGCTACCCTTGTTAAAATAAAAAATTGGGGGCAAAAAGGTCACTTTTGTGAAAAAAATATGCTTTTTTATTGTTATGGCTCTACGTTATAAACTTGTGTGAAGCACCTGGGGTTCAAAGTGCTCACCACACATCTAGATAAGTTCCTTAGGGGGTCTAGTTTCCAAAATGGTGTCACTTGTGGGGGGTTTCCTCTGTTTAGGCACATCAGGGCCTCTGCAAACGCAACATGGTGTCCAATCTCAATTCCAGCCAATTCTGCGTTAAAAAAGTCAAACAGCGCTCCTTCTCTTCCGAGCTCTACCGTGCACCCAAACAGAGGTTTACCCCCACATATTGGGTATCAGCATGCTCAGGACAAATTGCAAAACAACTTTTGGGGTCCAATTCCTCTTGCTACCCTTGTTAAAATAAAAAATTGGGGGCAAAAAGATCACTTTTGTGAATAAAATATGCTTTTTTATTGTTACAGCTCTACGTTATAAACTTGTGTGAAGCACCTGGGGGTTCAAAGTGCTCACCACACATCTAGATAAGTTCCTTAGGGGGTCTAGTTTCCAAAATGGTGTCACTTGTGGGGGGTTTCCACTGTTTAGGCACATCAGGGCCTCTGCAAACGCAACATGGTGTCCAATCTCAATTCCAGCCAATTCTGCGTTGAAAAAGTCAAACAGCGCTCCTTCTCTTCCGAGCTCTACCGTGCACCCAAAAAAGGTTTACCCCCACATATGGGGTATCAGCATGCTCAGGACAAATTGCACAACAACTTTTGGGGTCCAATTCCTCTTGCTACCCTTGTTAAAATGATAAAATTGGGGGCAAAAAGATCACTTTTGTGAAAAAATATGCTTTTTTATTTTTACGGCTCTACGTTCTAAACTTGTGTGAAGCACTTGGGTGTTCAAAGTGCTGACCACACATCTAGATAAGTTCCTTAGGGGGTCTAGTTTCCAAAATGGTGTCACTTGTGGGGGGTTTCCACTGTTTAGGCACATCAGGGCCTCTGCAAACGCAACATGGTGTCCAATCTCAATTCCAGCCAATTCTGCATTGAAAAAGTCAAACGGCGCTCCTTCTCTTCCGAGCTCTACCGTGCACCCAAACAGAGGTTTACCCCCACATATGTGGTATCTGCTTATTCACGAGAAATTGCACAACAAATGTTGTGTTTCATTTTTTCTTTTAACACTTGTGAAAATAAAAAAAAAATGGTTCTGAAGTAAAATGTTGGTAAAAAAAAAAAAAAAAAAAAAAAGTTAAATGTTAATTTTTTCCTTCCATATTGATTCAGTTCCTGTGAAGCACGTAAAGGGTTAATAAACTTCTTGAATGTGATTTTGAGTACCTTGAGGGGTCCAGTTTTTAGAATGGTGTCACTTTTGGGTAATTTCTGTCATGTACACCCCTCAAAGTGACTTTAAATATGATGTGGTCCCTAAAATAAATGGTTTTGTAAATTTTGTTGTAAAAATGAGAAATTGCTGGTCAACTTTTAACCCTTATAACTTCGTAACAAAAAAATGTTGTTTCCAAAATTGTGCTGATGTAAAGTAGACATGTGGGAAATGTTATTTATTAAGTAATTTGTGTCACATATCTCTCTGATTTAAGGGCATAAAAATTTAAAGTTTGAAAATTGCAAAATTTTTAAAATTTTTGCCATATTTGCGTTTTTTTCATAAATAAACTCTAGTCTTATCGAAGAAATTTTACCACTATCATGAAGTACAATATGTCACAAAAAAACAGTCTCAGAATCAGCAGGATCCGTTAAAGCGTTCTAGAGTTATAACCTCATAAAGTGACAGTGGTCAGAATTGTAAAAATTGGCCTGGTCATTAAGCTGCAAAATGGCTCTGTCACTAAGGGGTTAAACATTTTATGACCTAACAAAGTTGTCAAACTTGTGCGTAAATTACCTGATGGCGAGCCTGCATACGCGTCACGGAGTGATGCTGGAGAGAATCCTCGGGGCAATGTGGATGGGGATGACGACCCCAAAAGCGGAGGCGGGGTAGGTGCTGGTGAAGGGGTTCGTGGACACGGGGATGCCCCTGGTGATGGCGCTGTGGGGGCTGTGGGGGACGGTGGTGCAGCTGCAGGTGAAGGTGGTGCTGCAAATAAAAAATACATTTCAGTGAAATAATCCTTCTACAAACCCCGTCACTGCTGTACTCCCATCACTACTGGTACTCCCGTCACTGCCAGTACTTCCGTCAATGCCTGTAACCCCCTCACTACTGGTACTCGTCAACACCTCCCTGCTCCACCGCTGTGACATCTTCCGCATTTCCTGACAAGTCCAGAGTAGTAGAGCAGTGCCCGGCGAGGAGAGGTCTTTCCTTTGTATTTAATGTTTGGAGCAATATATGGGGAGCATTATACACTGGAGAATTATATATGGGGCCCATAATATACTAGAGCATCATATGGAGTTCATTATTTATGGAACATCACATTTATATATGGAGCATCATATGGAGCACATATGGGTCCATTCTGTATGGCGCACTATGTGGTGCCCATAATACTGTATGGAGGACTATACTGTCCGTCATCCCATCACTAATGGTACTCCAGTCACTGTCTGTAACCCCATCACTGCCAGTACTTCCGTCAATGACTGTAACCCCATCACTACTGGTAGTCCCGTCACAGCCTTAACCTAGCCTCTCCAGATACCCTCACCAACACTCACCACGATGCCTACGAAGCTCTGCACGGATGCTGGCGACCCTTTTGCTCGACCGGTATCGCAGGTCCGCCAGCTTCTTCCTGATCTGCTTCGTAGTCCTCTGCACCCCGAACCGCCGAGCAAGGCCCCTCTGGATCCGGCGCAGTACTGCCTTTTTGTGATGCATGGGACGCGCCGTCGGTATGCTGCACCCATAGTCCCATGCATCACTTTTCCAGATTAAGTAGCGCACCTCAGCGTCCCCCCAGGCTGCTGCACGCTGCTGCCTTGCTGCCATGGTCACAAGATATTAACGCCGCATGAACGACGCCAGCGTCGTGACGTCACGACGTACGTACGCTATAAACTAATCGCACTTGCAACGCAAGATGCTATTACGATTGCAAAGTGACCGCACCAACAACGCACAGACATGCAACGCCATTGCGATCGCAATGTTACAGGTCCTAGTCAGGCGCCCCAGCCACACCGACATGAGACGCCGTTGCGATCGCAAAGTGACCGCACCAACAACGCACAGACACACGACGCAATTGCATCGCAAAGCTACAGGTCCCAGCTAGGCGCCCCAGCCACACAGACATGACACGCCATTGCGATCGCAAAGTGACAGTTTGTGCTGCTATTGCGTTTGCCCCGATTTGCCATTTATTATTGCCGAGGTGATGTGGCCAGCAATCGGAGCTGAGGGGCGTTACTAAAGAAAACCTAGTCCCACCTGCGCCGCTGTCATATGCGTCACCAACGAGGTCGCTCGTCGTTCACAAAAGGTGTCAAACACAGCGATTCAGGCTCACCAGCGGGACGCCAACGATCAAAATACGGCCCAAACCGTTCGTGCACGATCAGCAACATCACAGCGGGGGCCGCATCGCTGCTACATGCCACACTTAGCGACGTCGCTGACGATGTCGCTGTTGCATCACAAAATCGCTGTCGCTTGAGCGATCTCGCTTAGTGTGGCATACCCTGTAGATAATATGTCACTATAATAGTAATAATTATATACATGCTCATTCAATTGTCACATTATCACAACATCTCTGAGTAGGAGATATGTAGAATTATTAATTTCAATGGATATCCAATAGTCTAAGTCTCCAAGATTGGATATATTTTCTTTATTCCCCATTAAGATCATCATAGAATAAGATTTGCAACCCAATTTGGTGCTCATAATGGTCCAATCCTTCAATGTCTATAGATTTTACACCGTCATCTCATCATGAGTATAAAGAGCAACCTCAATCTAGGGGTATAACAATGATGTTAGATATAAATAGCAAATAGACAAAAACAGAGACACTAATAATTAAAAATAAAAAGTAAACATAATAGTAAAAGAAAGTATCCACTACCTACAGAATAGGAGACATGGTGGACCAAGGGCAACTATAGATATGGGGCAAAGCTCAATTTATCATTTAATCCCACAGGGGACATAGAATTAAGGGTGACAAACCATTTGCGTTCAGTTTGTGCTAGAAGGCGCTTCATATTACCTTCTCTGATTCCACAATGCACCTGATCAATATCAATAATCTGTAAACCCTTAGGGTCACAGACATGAAACATACGAAAATGCTTTGGGATGGTTTTCAATGTGGTGAGGGCTTCGATTTTTTGAGCATTCATCATGTCTCTCACATGCTCACGTACTCGTATACGTAGCTGTCGTGATGTCAAACCCACATATACTTTGGAGCAAGGACATGTGGCCTGGTAAATCACATATTGTATTGTTACAACCTATGTGATGCCGGATCTGTAAACTTTTTTACCATTTGCTGATGTAAATTGTGCACCTCTGATTAGATTTTTATGCTAATATGCTAAACAGTCGCCACAAGGATAACATCCTCAAGAAGGGCGTCTGTTGTTTAGAATTAAAGGGTTTGTTGTTTTTGCTACATTATGGCTATCAACCAATAAATCCTTGATACTTTTACCATGCCTCGCTGTAAAGTAGGGGATCTCAGAGATATTGTGAGCCAAAACTGCATCCGTTAGAAGCACTAACCAATGTTTTTGAATTATCTCCTGTAACCGTTTCCAATAACAATTGTAAGTTGAGATGAAACAGATATTTTGAACAGTTACAGTATTTTTCTCGGCTTTATCCCTTTAGTGAAGGAGCCAATTTGCAGCTTAATGACCAGGCCAATTTTTACAATTCTGACCACTGTCACTTTATGAGATTATAACTCTGGAACGCTTTAACGGATCCCGCTAATTCTGAGATTGTTTTTTCGTGACATATTTTACTTTATGTTAGTGGTGAAATTTCTTCGATATGAATTGTGTTTATTTATGAAAAAAAACGGAAATATGGTGAAAATTTTTTAAATTTTGCAATTTTCAAACTTTTAATTTTTATGCCCTTAAATCAGAGATATATGTCACAAAAAATACCTAATAAATAACAATTCCCACGTCTGCTTTACATCAGCACAATTTTGGAACCAAATTTTTTTTGTTAGGAAGTTGTAAGGGTTAAATTTGACCAGCAATTTCTCATTTTTACAACAAAATTTACAAAACCATTTTTTTAGGGACCACAACACATTTGAAGTCATTTTGAGAGGTCAATATGACAAAAAATACCCAAAAGAGACACCATTGTAAAAAAAAACCCTCAAGGTGCTCAAAACCACATTCAAGAAGTTTATTAACCTTTTACGTCCTTCACAGGAACTGAAGCAATGTGGAAGGAAAAAAATTAACATTTAACTTTTTTTTACAAACATTTTACTTCAGAACCAATTTTTTTATTTTCACAAGTGTAAAAAGAGAAAATGAACCACAAAATTTATTGTGCAATTTCTTCTGAATACGCTGATACCCCATATGTGGGGGTAAACCTCTGTTTGGGTGCACGGCAGGGCTTGGAACGGAAGGAGCGCCGTTTGACTTTTTCAATGCAGAATTGGCTGGAATTGAGATCGGACGCCATGTTGCGTTTGGAGAGCCCCTGATGTGCCTAAACAGTGGAAACTCCCCACAAGTGACACCATTTTGAAAGCTAGACCTCTTACGGAACTTATCTAGATGTGTAGTGAGCACTTTGAACCTCTAAGTGCTTCACAGAAGTTTATAACGTAGAGCCGTGAAAATAAAAAATAATTTTTTTTCCACAAAAATTATCTTTTCGCCCCCAAATTTTGATGTTTACAAGGGTAACTGGATAAATTAGACCCCCAAAGTTGTGCAATTTGTCCTGAGTACGCTCATACCCCATATGTGGGGGTAAACCACTGTTTAGGCGCATGACAGAGCTCAGAAGGGAAGGAGCACCATTTGACTTTTTCAGTGCAGAATTGGCTTGAATTGAGATTGGACGCCATGTCGCTTTTGGAGAGCCCTGATGTGCCTAAACAGTGAAAAAAAATCACAAGTGACACCATTTTGGAAACTAGACCCCTTAAGGAACTTATCTAGATGTGTGGTGAGCATTTTGAACCCCCAACTGCTTCACAGAAGTTTATAACGCAGAGCAGTGAAAATAAAAAATCATTTTTTTCCTCAAAAATGATATTTTAGCCTGCTATTTTTTATTTTCACAAGGTTCACAGGAGAAATTGGACCACAAAAAATGTTGTGCAATTTGTCCTGAGTACACTGATACCCCATATGTGCAGGGGAACCACTGTTTGGGTACATGGGAGAGCTCAGAAGGGAAGGAGCGCTATTTTGAATTGCAGACTTTGATGGAATGGTCTACGGGCATCATGCTGCAGAGCCCCTGATGTGCCTAAACAGTAGAAACCCCCCACAAGTGACCCCATTTTGGAAACTAGACCCCCCAAGGAGCTTATCTAGATGTGTGGTGAGCACTTTGAACCCCAAGTGCTTCACAGAAGTTTATAGCGCAGAGCCATAAAAATAAAACATTTTTTTTTCCAGAAAAGTGATTTTTTTTTTTAGCCCCAATTTTTTATTTTTCCAAGGATAACAGGAGAAATTAGACCCCCAAAGTTGGTGTGCAATTTGTCCTAAGTACACTGATGCCCCATATGTTGGGGTAAACCACTGTTTGGGCACACGTCTGGGCTCGGAAGGGATGAAGCACCATTTGACTTTTTGAACGCAAAATTGGCTGGAATCAATGGTGGCGGCATGTCACTTTTGGAGACCCTGATGTGCCTAAATAGTGGAATACCCTCAATTTTAGCTCCAACCCTAACCCCAACACACCCCTAACCCTAATCCCTAACTCTAATCCTAACCCTAATCCCAACCCTAATTCTAACCCTAACCCTAATTCTAACTCTAACCCTAATTCCAACCCTAACCCTAATTCTAACCCTAATTCTAACTCTAACCCTAACCCTAATGGAAAAATTAAAATAAAAATATTTTCTTTATTTCATTATATTTCCCTAACTAAGAGGGTGATAAAGGGGGGGGGGGGTATTTACTTTTTTTTATTTTGATCACTGTGATAGGGTTTATCACAGTGATCAAAATGTTCGTTCAATGAATGAATGGAATCTGCCGGCCAGCAGATTCGGCGGGCATACTGCGCATGCGCCTGCGATTTTATTCCCGGAAGATGATGGCGGCGCCCACCGGAGCATGCATGAGGGCTGAGGACCACAGGGAGGTACTGGGGGGATTGGGGACCCTATTTCTCTATCCTCTGATGTGCGATCACATCAGAGGAGAGAGAAAGTAAATGCAAAATCGCAGCTTTTTTTGCGGTTGCCGTTATATGATTAATAGCGGCGATCGCAAAAGCGGGGTCTGTAAAAACCGACCCGAATCATGTTTTCTGGGGTCTTGGCTACCCCGGAAGCTGAGACCTCTGAGAAAATCCGACTCTGGGGGGCACTATACACTTTTTCCACAGCGCTGTGAATTCATGGCTCTGTGGTTTAAGTACCCTTAACTACCGCCGTTAAAAGGCGTATCAGCGGTCGTTAAGGGGTCAAACAATAGTTGATGTTTCTGTGTTTTTTTCACTCTACAGTATCTATGTCTTATACAGCGATTGCTGTATCCACGAGATTTGAATCTATTTTTTAGATCCTCCTATTGAGCTTCAAATTTTAGGAATACCACCTACCTTGGCTGCAGTCCATTGGTTCAGTGGACATATGACACTGGACAGCTATGTGTCCAGGATTGTGACATCGCCAACAGGCCACGTCCTTAACTATAGCCTTTGGGTACCACTCAGTGAGATTTGGATGCTCTTTGTTTGTGGCTCTAGACCCCCTCTGTGGTGTACCCACCCCCTTTGGATTTTTGAATATGGGGAAGTGGTGATGTCTGGTTTCTCATCAACCTAATACCTCTCTACTAGGCTAACAAGGTTTCCCTGGGCAACTCAGGTCTGTATTGGCCTGGGAAAGGAGTGAATGAATCTGTCCATCACTACATGCTCAATCACCTGGGCAGGAGTGGAAGACTTGGGCTCCATCCACTTTTGAACTAGACGTAACAAGTCAAACATCAGTGGGCGAGGGGGTTTGTCGCAAGCATACGCCTAGTGGTGGACTCATTGGGCTTTAACCAACAAAGTTATTCTCAGAAGTGCCAAGATCTTGGTCTTTAACTTGGTATATTCCTTGCCATCCTGTTGTGCTAAGTCATAATGTTTTTTGGGGTTCGCCCATCAAATATGGTGCCAGCACCTCCACTCACTGCTCTGGAGGAAGTTTTTTCTGATCAGCCACACTCATGAAAACAGTGAGAAAAGCTTCCACCTAATCTCCTAGGGTCATCTTCTGCATTGCCCATCTTACCGCCTTCCGGACAAGGGAGTCATCAGTTGAACCTGGGGGTGGGGTGGTCGACCTGCCCTGGAAGGTGCTCGACAGAAACTGCCATTGCCTCTGCTGCTGCATCTGCTATAGGAGTAGCTTGTTCACCTCTTGCTGCTGTTGCTGCATCTTGACCAGGTGTTTGATTATGTCCTCCATGCTGCAGGACGTCTCCTGCTGGATGGCAGCTTTTGCCCACAACATACAATGTTCTCTGTAGCAGCTAAATGTGTTCCTGGAACTCTGCCTGCATTCGAAACATCACTGTGGTAGGTTGACTCACTCAGCTGTTTTCAGAGATAGACATAGGAACGCTTCTTGTGTTAGTCTTCTGCTGGTTTATTAAACATGACATAAACTATTACTGGATTTAGCAAAATAAATACGGCCTTTCAGGCATAATGGCAAAGCAAACGATAACATATAAGCCTGCGGGATTCGCCCGCTCAGGTTACAAAAAACCTTCAGCTCCACCCGGAGCTACCGTCTGGAGACTTTCCTGTCTCCATACACACAGCAGAGAAAAAAAAAAGTAGCTGGACATTTAACTTCCCAACCACATCCTTGAGGCAGAGATATGGTGAATATGCCATCATTACATCTGCTCAAATAAAAAAAACAAACCCTTATAATGGTTGATTAACCCATCAGCAAATAACAAGCTGGAGAGAAACTTCTGGATTTCAAAACCCAGAAGATAGCAACCTTCGTGACACATACAGTATCTCCCCTCACACACAGCGCCAGTGACCCTGTCACACCATGTTCAGATGTACGTTTGAAAAGTCGATTTTCATCCTGTTATGTTTAATATTTTATATTGCTATAGCTAATATTTTATAACCTTGATTATCATTTAAACAATTTATATATATATACATATATATATATATATATATATATACACAGCTCTGGTAAAAATTAAGAGACCACTGCAAAATTTTCAGTTTGTCTGAATTTTCTCTTTATAGGTATATTTTTGAGTAAAATGTTAATTTCTCTTTTATTCTATAAACTACCTACAACATGTCTCCCAATTTCCAAGCAATAAATTTTGTATTTATTTTCAGAAAATGAGAAATGGTCAAAATAAAAAAATTCAGAGCTTGCAGACCTCAAATAATGCGAAGCAAACAAGTTCATAATCATTTAGAAACAACAATACTAATGTTTTTACTCAGGAAAAGTTCAGAAATCAATATTTTGTGGAATAACCATGATTTTTAATCACAGCTTTCATGTGTCTTGGCATGCTTTCCACCAGTCTTTCACACTGCTTTTGGTTGACCTTATGCCACAACTGGTACAAAAATTTAAGCAGTTCTTCTTTGTTTGATGGCTAGTGATTATCCATCTTCCTCTTGATTACATTCCAGAGGTTTTTAATGGGGTTCATGTCTGGAGATTGGGCTGGCCATGACAGGGATTTGTTGTGTTGGTCCTTTATCCACACATTGATTGACCTAGCTGTGTGGCATGGCGCATTGTTCTGCTGGAAAAAACAGTCCTCAGAGTTGGGGAGCATTGCCTGAGCAGAAAGAATTAACTTTTTTTTTCAGGATAACCTTGTATGTGGCTTGATTCATACGTCCTTCGCAAAGATTAAACTGCCCAATTCCAGCCTTGCTGAAGCATCCCCAGATCATCACCGATCCTCCACCAAATCTCACAGTGGGTGCAAGACACTGTGGCTTTTACACCTTTCCAAGTCTCCGTCTAACCATTAGATGAACAGGAGTTGGGCAAAGCTGAAAATTAGACTCATCAGAGAAGATTATCTTAATCCAGTCCTCTATGGGCCAATCCTTATGGTCTTTGGCAAACTTCACCCTGGCTATCCTTTGCTTCTCATTAATGAAAGGCTTTATTCTAGCTTTACATGACTTGAGCCCTGCCTCTAGGAGCCTGTTACGAACTCTTCTTGCCGTGCACATCACCCTAGCTGCCATTTGCCATTCCTTTTGTAGGTCACTTGATGTCATCCTGAGGTTGCTGAGTGAAATTCGAATAAGATGACGGTCATCCCGGTTAGTGAAGAGCCGTTTTCGACCTCTGCCTGTCTGTAGATTTGTTGACCCAATGTCTTCTGCTTGAACTTGTTGTAATGGACTGCCGTCTTAGAAATTTTAAGGATGGAGGCAACATAGCGCTCACCGTATCCCTTTGCTAGTAAAGCCAGAATTGAGCCCTTCTTTTCCTCACTCAAGACTTTTCTTTTCCACTCCTTTAGAATGGTTAAAAGTTATTTTTTCATTCCTATTACTTTTGGGATATTACTAGCACTTGTTTTGCCATCCAGCTTGTCCTATTGCAAGAGGATTGTGAACACCACAGCAGTGTTTTTTATACTTTCTTTCGTTAAATAAGATTTGGTTCAGGCGATCACCTAATCAGAAGCACATTAAGTAGAATGATATGTACTTTGGTTGGAATTCAACTGACACTGGAATGGAATGGCTGTCAGACATGTAGAGAAGCTGATTTATATAAAACTGTGCAGTGGTCTCTTAATTTTTGCCAGAGCTGTGCATATACAGTAGTCCCTGACAGAAGTTATGTCGCTTATCCATGTTATGTAAATCAAAGCTTATAACCTGACGTTAAATTCATCCATTGGTTTTATAAATTACTCTTTTGAAAGCTGAAACCCTCCCAAATTTGGTTTAGGTTAAGAAAATAAATTGGCATCAATGCTGAAATATTGATCATTTAATGAACACAGAATAGTCAGGTTTTGGCAAGACAAAAGTTTTGTCACCTGGTCATATAATGCACCCAATCCTAGTTTACATCCTCACCAGTGCTCAGTAAATGATCAGTTAATTAGTGGGTGTATAAAAAGAAACCCAGAACCCCAGACCTTCAGGGTATGTTTCCACTATCAGGAAACAGTCCGGAATTGCTGCGTGTTTGACGCTGTGCGTTGGCGCAGCGTCAAACACGCAGCGTCCAGATGTTACAGCATAGTGGATCAAGAAATCCCGTCTCCACTATGCGTAAAAACACGCAGGCGGAAGACCTGCGTTTCCGGACTGTCACGCTGTCTAGCAGATGTATAAATATATAATGTCAGTAATCTATCAAGTGGGACAACATTCTATATAACATATAAATAGGTTACATTAACATGTATATATAGCATAGTATTACCTGACATAATATCCTGTGGGTCAATACTGAATCCTTTGCACGCTGTCTCTGGCTAGAGGTGGACCGGGGTCTATGCTGACCCTAAACTGGGGTCCTGACTAGTCCCTCTACCTGGAGGTACTGTTAATGGTACAGAGGTCCAGGCCACCAGCGTAAACCCTGTCTCCTATAAATCCCTGACCACTGTAATCTAGTCCTTAGAAGGACCCTGATTACCACCATAGGGAATGGACAGGTAAAGGTTAACAAACAGTATAGACAAACGAGACAGACAGGGGATAAAGTAAATACTGTCTTGCATACAACATTAAAACACAGAGGGAACACCAAAGGTCTAGAAGATAAACTATAAGCAAGGTGAGGAGAAACAACAAAAGAGCTCTTAGCTTAAGTCTTCTCAGAACCGATCCTATCTGCAGTCTGTATGAATGCTTTCACCGGCATCTAACCAGCAGACTGGCAGCTATATAAAGGAAGCTAATTAGAACATAATCAAAAGCAGCCGGGCGAGGCTGGACCTAGTCTTAGCAAAGAGCTAGGTAAAATTAACTCCCTCATTACCAAACACAAAGAAACAGCAACTCAGCTGCGAGAAGTCAGAATGTGCAATCGCGACAATCTTCGTGGCGATGCACCCATGACACGGACATGCGGCGCGTCTTTTCAGACCGCATCATGCCCTAGTCCCTTGCGGCGACGCTGCGTCACCGCAAGGGAAATAACACAGGGCTATGCAGCCCTGCGATCATTCCGGATGTGTTCCGGAGGTGTCCTGAACACATCCGGAGTGAGCGCACGTACAGAAGGGGGCGGGGCTTTAGACGATGCGGAATTTCCGCTCTGTCCAAAGCGCTGTGGTTCCGGACCGTGGAACCACAGCCTTACTTGAACTGCAACTTGAGCTCTGACAACATGCCAAAAATCCACCCTACGAACAAATACTTGATTATCAAGAGGCTGAAGACCAGATCCACTGCAGAGGTGGCTGGCACCTTTGGTGTGTCTCAGCGTTAAGTACAAAGAATTAAAAAAAGATTTGAAGAGACTGGAGATGGGTTTGACAAGCCCAGGTCCGGCAGACCCCGCAAGACAACTGTTCAGGAGGAATGTTTGTTTGTTAGAAAATCCAAAGCAAGCCGCTCTTCCACTGCAGCAGAGCTCCAACAGGCCTGGTCACTTCAAGTCCCTGTGTCAACTAGAACAGTTTGTAGGATTCTGTCTTGAAATGGCCTCCATGGTCGATTCAGAGCCCAGAAGCCAGCACTAAACAAAAGGCAAATAGAAAACCATGTGGCATTTGCAAAGTCCCACAGCCTGCTAAACAGATGGACGCTGGAAAAGTGGCAGAAGGTGGATTTCTCTGATGAATCTTCAGTAGAATTACACCACAGCCACCGTAAATACTTCAGGAGACCTACTGGAGCCCATATGGATCCAAAATACACCCAGAAAACAGTTAAATTTGGTGGTGGAAAGATCATGGTCTAGGGTTAAATTCAGTATGGGGTGTGCGAAACATTTGTAAGGTGAAAGGCAATATCAATAGCCTAAAATATCAAGAGTATTAGCTACCTCTTACATTCCAAATCATAAAAGGGGTCAAATTCTGCAGCAGGATGGTGCTCCATCACATACATCCATCTCTAGAACAAAGTTCCTCCAGGCAAAAAAGATCAAGGTGCTCAATGACTGGCCAGCCCAGTCACCAGACATGAACATCATTGAGCATGTTTGGGGTAGGATGAAAGAGGAAGCTTGGAAGACAAAACCAAGTAATCTAGATGAACTCTGGGAGGCATGTAAGACTGCATTCTTTGCTATTCCTGATGACTTGATTAATAAATTGTATGAATCATTGTTGAACCGCATGGATGCAGTCCTTCAAGCTCACAGAATTCACACAAAATATTAAATATGACTAATAGCACCACAACTTCATTCACCAATGTTATGCAACATATATTTGTATTTTAAGATAATTATTTGCTTGAATATCCCATTACTTTCAGTAGGTGACAAAACTTTTGTCTTGCCAAAATCTGACCATTCTGTGTCCATTAAATGATCAATATTTCAGCATTGATGCCAATTTATTTTCTTAACCTAAACCAAATTTGGGAGGGTTTCAGCTTTCAAAAGAGTAATTTATAAAACCAATGGATGAATTTAACGTCAGGTTATAAGCTTTGATTTACATAACATGGATAAGCGACATAACTTCTGTCAGGGACTGTATATATATATATATATATATATAAATATATATATATATATTTATTTAATAACTCTGTGTTCTGTATTAGCTTTTTGTCTTGTTTGTAAAAGCAACAAGACAGGGTGTAGACTTTGTTTAAAACTATTGAAACCACTGAGAGTTGATTTAGTTTTATTCACTGAATAAAGAAAAAGACTAGTGAATTTTGCACCTTTTTTTCACATGGACACTCCTGCTAAAAAATTTGCAAAAATATAAAAATAAAAAAATCACAACATAATAAATATATATATATATATGTATTTATATATTGTACCCATTATATAAATATTTTTATGAAAAAAAAAAGAAATGAGCAAAAAAAGTACACGTTTGTTATCGCCGAGTCCTGAACGACCGGTCCTATAAAACTGTCACACTAGGTAACACCTTTAGTGAACACCGTTAAAAAAAAATGAGCAAAAACACTTTCTTTATTCATCATACTGACCAAAAAAAAGGGGAATAAAACGCGCTAAAAATGCTGAGCGCTTACACCAGGATTTCCGTGTAAATCTGTGAAATACGTGATGAAACCCTTGGCAGAAGATTACCTACAGTGAGGAAAATAAGTATTTGATACACCTTCAATTTTGCAAGTTTTCCCACATACAAAGAATGAAGAGGTGAGTAATTTTTATTGTAGGTACACTTCAACTGTGAGATACAGAATCGAAAAATAAAAACCAAAAAATCACATTGCATGATTTTTAAATAATCAAATAGCATTCTATTGCATAAAATAAGTATTTGATCACCTATCAACCAGCAAGACGTTTGGCTCTCACAGACCGGTACGTTTTTCTTTAAGAAGGCCTCCCACTCTGAACTAATTACCTGTATTTATTGCACCTTTTTGAACTCATTACCTGTATAATAGACACCTGCCCACACAATCAATTCCACTCCAACCTCTCCATCACGGCCAAGACCAACAAGCCGTCTAAGGACACCAGGGACAAAATTGTAGACCTGCACAAGGCTAGAAAGGGACACAGGACAATAGACAAGCAGCTTGGAGTGTAGGCAGCACATGTCCAAGCCCTTTTGAAGTTCTCCAATGACAATCTGGATGATCCAGAGGAGGCATGGGAGAAAGTCTTGTGGTCTGATGAGACCAAAATAGAACTTTTTGGTATCAACTCCATTCACCATGTTTGGAGGAAGAAGAAGGATAAGGATAACCCCAAGAACACTGTCCAAATCGTGAAGCATGGTGGGGTAAAATCATAGTTGGGGGGTGCTTTTCTGAAAAGGGGACAGTATCACTGCATCGTATTAAAGGGAGGATGGATAGAGTCATGTATCGCGAGATTTTGGCCAACAACATCCTTACCTCAGTAAGAGCATTGAAAATGGGTAATGGCTGGGTCTTCCAGCAAGACAATGACCCAAACACACAGCCAGCGAAATTAAGGAGTGGCTCCTTAGAAGCATTTCAAGGTCCTGGAGTGGTCTAGCCAGTCTGCAGACCTGAACTCAATAGAAAATCTTTGGAGGGAGCTGAAACTCAATGTTGTCCAGTGACAACCCTGATACCTGAATAATCCGGAGAAGATCTGTATGGAGGAGTGGGCCAAAATCCCTGCTGTAGAGTTTGCAAACTTGGTCAAAAACTATAGGAAACATCTGACCTCTGTAATTGCATGTTTCTGCACCAAACATGAATTCCTGTTTTTCTATTATATCACATATTTATTTAATATAATAAAATACAAATTATGTAAAAATCATGCAATGTGATTTTTGGATTTTTTTAGATTCTGTCTCTTACAGTTGAAGTGTACGTACGACAAAAATTACATGCAGTACCTCTCCATTCTTTGTAGGTGGGAAAACTTGCAAAATCAGCAGTGTACATCTTTTCAGACGTGCATAAAAGCTGTCTGCCACAGTTTTATGCACCTCTGAAAAGAAGTACACCACTAAACAGAGGCCAGATGGAGTCTAGAGTAAATCTGCTGTCTTATTATAGTGAATGGATCCCTCTGGGGTTTCATCTAAATCACATCACTTGGAGATTTAGATGTAAACCCCAAAGCAAGTGCTCAGCGTAGAACGCAGGATAAAAGTAATCCCAAATGTTATGTTAAATGTTCCCAATAAAAGCTTCAACTCAATCAACAAAAAAAGCAAATCCCCACTTAGGTCTATCATCTGTCAATGGAAATATAGGGGGCTTCCTAACTGGTAATACAATAACTATGGAAAAGCACTAGGGAATTCTACTCTTCCAAAGTCAAATGCCACTCTCCCTTCTGAGACCCATAGTGTGACAAAACCACATTCAGCATCCACATGTTTGGCATTTCTGCAGCAAAGAGAGTCCACCTAATTTACAGATGCATGTTTCCAGAATCATGAGCTGGGCATAATGTACTGGGCACTACAAATGTACGGGCACTACAGTAACAGATTTGCAATTTTCACTCAGCAACATCAAATGCTGCTTGTTTCTGGAAAACACACATGGAGTCAAATTATCACTACATCTGTGGATAAAGACCCAAAGGGGTATAATTTCCAAAATTGGGTCACTTGAGGGGGTATTCTGCTCTTCTAGCACTTAGGGGCTCTTTATATGGTGTCTGCAAACTAAAACGGGAAAATCTGCGCTCCATGAGGCAACTAGTGCTCCGTCCCTCCCGAGTCTCGCCATATGGCTAGGCAGCACTGTACAGCCACATATGGGGTATTGCCACATTCAGCAGAAATTGTGTGACAAATTTTTGGTGCCATTTTTGCCCATTTCCCCATGTGAAAATGTAAAATATGGGGCTAAAACTAAATTTTTGTGATAAAAATGTGATTATTTTTTCTTCACTGCTCATTGGTATAAAATTCTGTCACACACCCGTGGTGTCAATATGATCACTGCACACTTAGATAAATTCATTGAGAGGTGTAGTTTGTAAAACTGGGTCACTTATGAGGGAGTTCTGCTGTTCTGGCACTTCAGGGCCTCTCCCAGTGGGTCATGGCACTGGCAAACTATAGCATTAAAATTTGCACTATAATATCGCGCTCCATCCTTTCTGAGCTTTGCACTGTGCTTCGAAAGCAGTTTCTGATTTCATATAGGGTATTGGTGCAATCGGGGGAAATTGCACAACAAACTGAGAGGTTTAGCCCTTATATGAAGTAAAAACTTGGGACTAAAACTTTTTAGAGGTAAATATGTAATTATTTTTTCTTCACCACCCAATAATATAAATTTCTGTGAGGCAGATGTGGTACCCAGCCAATGCTCCCATGTCGTCGAACCATAACGATGGCAGGGTACGCGTCCTAGGAGATCGTGGAATGTGGACCCACTCGACCACAGGGGGCACCCAGGCCTACCTGGACATGGGAAGGGTAGCGACCGGGGTCTGTGGCAGCTGAGCTTGTGGACAAGATGGCCATATGCAGGACTAAAGGACACCGCACAACTTCAGGTACGAAGAAACATAAAGTTTACTTAAATAAAGCAAAAAACATGTAAACACCAGATTCTGGAATATGCACATCACGAAGCGAAGGAAACACATCACAGATTGACAGGCGAAGCAAGAGGTCATCACGGGTTGACCCAGTCCAGAGTCATCTGGCACATGCATACTAGGATGGCCTCTCCCTCAGGCCTCAGGCCTAGCACAGGCTCAGCAGGAGAACATCAGACACCGACCTCAGGCAGACTTCAGATGATGGCTAGGGTCATCACAGGTTGATGCAGTCCAGGGTTATCTGGCACGGGCATACTAGGATGGCCTCTCTCACAAGGCCTCAGACGTAGCACAGGCACAGCAGCAGAACATCAGACAATGACCTCAAGCAGCCTTCAGACAACGGCAGGAACCATCACGGGTGAGACCCCAGGGAACCGGCAGGAAATCAGAACATAAGTAAGACAGCACAGGTCCAGGAACATTGGCACTACAGCACCGGGCATCGGCTGGTCAGGTCCAGGACTCACTGGCAGGACCGTTACCGGGGAACAGAGCTGGAGACTCCCAGAAACCACGGAGGAGGAATCCATCAAGGAACACAAGCGGGACCGGCTCAAGAGCACAACTTGGACCACCAGAACCAGGGACTGGACATATGGACACAGGCTGGACATTGGAACACAGACAGACATCCGGACTCAGGCAGGACATCTGGACACAGGCGGGACATCGAAACATGGACAGGACATCGGAACACAGACTGGACATCGGAACAGGGACTGGACATTGAAACACGGACTGGACATCAGGGCACAAGCCAGACATCAGACATCAAGTTGGACATCAGGACATAGAGACATCAGGATTCGGATCTCAGGTAGAACATCAGAACACTGGCATCGGACTCCAGACATCTGGCAACAATCGACAGGTTCCGGACATCAGGCTGCGGACATCAGGCTCCGGACATGAGGCCACAGTCATCAGAATCCGGACATCTGGCAGCGATCGGCAGGCTCCGGGCATCGGCCAGGGAAAGATAGGATCCGGACATCTGGAAGTAGTCATCAGACACCCGACATCTGGCCGCGGTCGGCAGGCTCCGGACAAGAGGCCACGATCATTGGACTCCGGACATCTGGCAGCGACCTAAAAAGGAACCCAAGCGGTCTGGTGCAAGCCCCACTGGGTTGAACTGGAGCCAGACCGGGATTGCACCGCATAACAAGCTGAGCACAGAGTAGCAGAAACTCAGCAGACACACAGGACTCCTTCTTCCAAGATGAACGAAGGTTAGATCACAGAAAGTCAGTTAGCAAAGAGTCACTGGGCACAGGGTTCAGGACACAGAAGGACTTCAGGAACATAACACAGCAGACACAGTTAAGACATAGTCAGGTAAAGGAACAGATCCAGTATCAAGGATTCATGAAACAAGACAAAACAGGACCAGGCCTGGATATGCAGCCTCCAGGAAAGGCGATCTGGGTATTCTGCCCCATAGCAGGCGAAAAACACAAGACAGGACAAAGGGCATCAGCTCTCCCAGAACTGATCGCAATCAGAGCAGGAGGTGAACACAAAAACACACATGGCTAGGTTCAAGAATTTAATGCGAAGGTCTGGCAATGCCCCACAGGGCAGGGGAACTTTATATAGGAGCTGCCTCACTGTTATGTTAAGGTAGCTGAGGAGTGCAGGTAAAAAAGGAAATACACCAGAGCAGTTGGAATCTATGAGATTGCAGTACCCTGACTAACCACCGCAACTAGAGGCAGCCGTGGAGCGTTCCTACGATGGTCCTAGACGCCTCGTCACAGCCTGAGAAACTAACTACACCTAAAGATAGAAATAGGAAAGCTATCTGCCCCGGAGCAGAACCCCAAAGATAATAGAAAGCCCCCAAACATGTAATGGCGGTTAGACAAGAGGAAATACTGACACAGAGAGAAAATAGTATGAGCAAACGCTGGGGCCCAAACTATCTAAATAGAAAAGGACAGGAAGGGTACTTACTGCAATCCCAGAAAACCCTGAAAAACACCAACTCTACTAATTTCAAAATCACCTGAGATCACACGACCTCTACCACCTAAATTAGTTCTCTGGTGTAACAAAAACAGCAGCCACTGAAAAAACTGCAAAAAGCAAAAGTACAAAACACAGTGGCTGGACTAAACTGAGAGGGCAAAAGCCCCCGGAGGGGACCCAGAAGGCCCCCACAGAAGTGCAGGACAAAACGCAAAAATATAGCAAAAACACAAAATAAGAAATTGTCTTATCTGATAGCAGGAGATGCAGACACGACACAGCAGGCTACAAGGGAAACTGGAAAGAAGGATTCAGACCAGAACAATTGATCACCGGCAACCCTGATGGGAAAATGATTCCCTTAAATAAGACCAATCAGTAACACCTGATTCCCAATCCTCACTAGTACCGCTTGTAACCACCAGAGGGAGCCTCTGCTCAGAACTCATCTCAAACCCATTCACAACAGTACCCCCCCCTTGAGGAGGGGTCACCGAACCCTCATTTGAGCAACCAGGTCGGTCAGGATGAGTTCTATGATACGCACGGATAAGTCTCCTAGCATGGATGTCCGAAGCAAACACCCAAGAATTATCTTCCTGACCATAACCTCTCCATTTAACCAAATACTGGAGTCTTCGTCTAGAAAAACGAGAATCCAATATTTTCTCAACCACATACTCCAGATTGCCCTCAACCAAAACAGGGTCAGGAGGCACAGCAGCAGGAACCACTGGCTCAACAAACCTCTTCAACAAGGACTTGTGGAACACGTTATGGATCTTAAATGTCCCTGGAAGAAGCAAACGAAAAGAAACAGGATTAATAATCTCCATGATCTTATAAGGTCCAATGAACCTAGGCTTAAATTTAGGAGATGCTACTCTCATAGGAATATTCTTTGAGGACAACCAGACCAAGTCCCCCACTCCAAACCGAGGACCATCAGTCCTATGCCGGTTAGCAAACCGCTGGGCCTTCTCCTGAGAGAGGGACAACCTCTCCACTACCTGGTCCCAAATCTGCTGCATACGCTCAACAACAGAGTCAACACCTGGACAGACAGAAGCCTCCGTCTGTCCTGAAGAAAATCGAGGGTGAAACCCAGAATTACAGAAAAACGGAGACATCAAAGTGGCAGAGCTAGCCCTATTATTAAGAGCAAACTCAGCCAAAGGCAAAAAAGAGACCCAGTCATCCTGATCAGCAGACACAAAGCATCTTAGATAAGTCTCCAATGTCTGGTTTGTTCTCTCAGTTTGACCATTGGTCTGAGGATGAAATGCCGAGGAGAAAAACAATTGAACACCCAGTTTAGAACAAAAAGTCCTCCAAAATCTGGAAACAAACTGGACTCCTCTGTCAGACACAATGTTCTCAGGAATGCCGTGTAAACGAACCACGTGCTGAAGGAACAACGGCACCAATTCAGAGGAGGAAGGCAACTTAGGTAATGGCACAAGATGTATCATTTTGGAAAACCTATCACAAATTACCCAGATGGTGGTCATTCTCTGAGAAACAGGAAGATCGGAAATGAAATCCATAGAGATATGGGTCCATGGTCTCTTGGGCACAGGCAATGGCATCAACAAACCACTAGAGCGAGAGCAAGGCTTGGAGCGAGAGCAAGTCCCGCAGGACTGCACAAATTCCCTGACATCGCGAGACAAGGTAGGCCACCAAAAGGACCGACTAACCAAGTCTCTGGTACCAAAAATTCCGGGATGCCCAGCCAATGCGGAACAATGAATCTCAGACATCACACTCTTTTTCCATTGGTCCGGGACAAACAATTTTCCAACAGGGCAGCGCTCGGGCCTATCCTCCTGACACCCCTCCAGAGCAAGTCTCAAATTAGGCGAGATGGCGGAAAGAACTACACCCTCCTTCAAAATAACAAGGGATCAGATAGCTCAGGAGAGTCCGCAAGGAAACTCCTCGAGAGGGCATCCGCCTTAACATTCTTAGTGCCAGGAAGAAAGGAAACCACAAAATTAAAACGTGTGAAAAACAAGGCCCACCTGGCCTGTCTAGGATTGAGTCGCTTGGCAGATTCCAGATAGACCAGATTCTTATGGTCCGTAAGGACCACCACCTGATGTTTGGCTCCCTCCAGCCAATGTCTCCACTCTTCAAAAGCCCACTTCATGGCCAATAACTCCCGATTACCCACGTCATAATTACGTTCAGTAGGAGAAAATTTTCGAGAGAAAAAGGCACAAGGGTTACTTTTAGAGGTCTCTGGATCTTTTTGGGACAAAACGGCACCTGCCCCAATTTCAGAGGCATCAACCTCCACCTGAAATGGCAGAGAAACATCAGGCTGCCGTAGAACAGGAGCAGAAGTGAATCTCTGCTTAAGTTCCTGAAACGCAGAGACTGCCTCAGGAGGCCAATTCACCACATCAGAACCCTTTCTGGTCAAATCAGTTAATGGTTTAACAATAACAGAGAAATTACCAATAAATTTACGATAAAAATTGGCAAAACCCAAAAATCTCTGAAGAGCCTTTAATGAAGTAGGTTGGACCCAATCACAGATGGCCTGAACCTTGACCGGGTCCATTTCAATAACAGATGGGGACAAAATGAATCCCAGAAATGAGATCTTCTGTACGCCAAAAAGACACTTTGATCCCTTCACATACAGAGCATTCTCTCTCAAAATCTGGAATACAGTTCGAACATGTTTCACATGAGAGTCCCAGTCATTAGAAAAAATCAAGATATCATCCAAATAAACAATCAGAAACTTGTCCACAAAATCCCTGAAAATGTCATTCATGAAGGACTGGAAGACGGAAGGAGCATTAGTGAGCCCAAAGGGCATCACAAGGTACTCAAAATGCCCTTCAGGGGTGTTAAATGCCGTCTTCCATTCATCCCCGTGCTTAATGCGAATAAGGTTATACGCCCCCCTGAGGTCAAGCTTGGTAAACCAAGTAGCGTTTTTCACCCTGGAAAACAGGTAGAAATCAAGGGTAATGGGTATTGATATTTCACAGTAATATTGTTCAAGAGACGATAATCAATACACGGCCTTAATGAACCATCTTTTTTGGCCACAAAGAAAAAACCGGCACCTAAGGGTGAAGAGGATGGTCTGATATGACCCTTCTCCAATGATTCCTTGATATAAGACCGCATAGCGTCATGTTCAGGTACAGACAAGTTAAAAAGGCGACCCTTAGGGAATTTACTACCTGGCACTAATTCAATAGCGCAGTCATAGCTCCTATGGGGAGGTAAGGATGCAGATTTACTTTCGCTAAACACATCAGAAAAATCAAACAAAAAGTCAGGAACATCCTCAGCCTGGGGGAGGCAGAAAAAACAGGAGTGTTGGTATTAACACATTGGCAGCCCCAACTGGTTACAGACACAGATTTCCAATCCAAAACAGGATTATGAGACTGTAACCAAGGGAAACCCAGCACGATAATGTCATGCAGATTATATAGAACCAAAAATTTGCAGCACTCCTGGTGATCAGGTTCAACCCTCATTATCACCTGAGTAGAAAACTGGGGTTTATTCTCAGCCAAAGGGGTAGAATCGATCCCCAGTAGGGGAATAGACTTCTGTAGGGGTATCAAGGGAAATCCACAACGTTTAGCAAAATCATAATCCATCAGGTTAATAGCTGCTCCAGAATCAACGAAAGCCTGAGCAGAAAATGAGGACAGAGAGCATATCAGAGTGACAGTTAATAAAAACTTAGTCTGAACACTACCCAAGACAACTGAGCGTGCAAAACGTTTTCCCCGCTTAGGGCAGACTGAAATAGCATGAGAGGCATCACCACAGTAGAAACATAACCCATTGCGCTTTCGAAACTCATGACGCTGTGCCCCAGACACCACTCCATCACACTGCATGGGCTCAGCAGCTGGCTCACAAGGCAACACCACTCCACGCATACTTCTCCGCTCACGCAAACGTCTGTCAATTTGAATCGCTAATGACATAGAATCATTGAGACCAGAGGGGACAGGGAATCCCACCATAACATCCTTTACATTATCCGACAGACCCTTCCGGAAAAGGGCCGCCAAAGCGTCGTCATTCCATTTGGTCAGGACTGCCCACCTACGGAATCTCTGACAGTATAACTCAGCGTCATCAAGCCCCTGATTTAATGCCAACAAGGCTTTTTCAGCTTGATCAGTGACATTAGGCTCATCGTACAATAACCCCAAAGCCTGAAAAAATGCATCAACATCACTCAAAACAGGATCCCCAGGTGTGAGGGAAAAAGCCCAATCCTGAGGATCGCCGCGCAGGAGAGAGATGACAATTTGAACCTGCTGCGCTGCGTTTCCTGAGGACTTAGATTTTAAGGCAAGAAACAATTTACAATTATTTTTGAAATTCTGAAACTTAGCTCGATCCCCTGAAAACAAATCTGGCATGGGGATCCTAGGTTCCACAACAGGCAACCTAGCAAGATATGCAGCAATACTCCGAACCTCAGTGGCAAGCTGATCCACACGGCCAGACAACTGTGCAAACTCCATTGGGAGAAAAGATCCTCCCCAGCACCCAGAGATACAGAGGGAAAAAAAAAAAAAAATGCAACAAACAGAAAAATATCTCTGACAACTTTTCTTCCTTCAAAATATTTTTTCCCTTCTGTGAGTACCATACAATTTTTATGGCCGGTGATACTGTTATGTTAAGGTAGCTGAGGAGTGCAGGTAAAAAAGGAAATACACCAGAGCAGTTGGAATCTATGAGATTGCAGTACCCTGACTAACCACCGCAACTAGAGGCAGCCGTGGAGCGTTCCTACGATGGTCCTAGACGCCTCGTCACAGCCTGAGAAACTAACTACACCTAAAGATAGAAATAGGAAAGCTATCTGCCCCGGAGCAGAACCCCAAAGATAATAGAAAGACCCCAAACATGTAATGGCGGTTAGACAAGAGGAAATACTGACACAGAGAGAAAATAGTATGAGCAAACGCTGGGGCCCAAACTATCTAAATAGAAAAGGACAGGAAGGGTACTTACTGCAATCCCAGAAAACCCTGAAAAACACCAACTCTACTAATTTCAAAATCACCTGAGATCACACGACCTCTACCACCTAAATTAGTTCTCTGGTGTAACAAAAACAGCAGCCACTGAAAAAACTGCAAAAAGCAAAAGTACAAAACACAGTGGCTGGACTAAACTGAGAGGGCAAAAGCCCCCGGAGGGGACCCAGAAGGCCCCCACAGAAGTGCAGGACAAAATGCAAAAATATAGCAAAAACACAGAATAAGAAATTGTCTTATCTGATAGCAGGAGATGCAGACACGACACAGCAGGCTACAAGGGAAACTGGAAAGAAGGATTCAGACCAGAACAATTGATCACCGGCAACCCTGATGGGAAAATGATTCCCTTAAATAAGACCAATCAGTAACACCTGATTCCCAATCCTCACTAGTACCGCTTGTAACCACCAGAGGGAGCCTCTGCTCAGAACTCATCTCAAACCCATTCACAACACCTCACACTGATAGGCTGGAGCAGCAATTCTAGCACCCACCCATTCCTCATAAAAAGGGGAGGTGTGGCCCCGTGCACCATATGCACAGCCAGACACAAATCAGCATAGCAAAAGACACCTGGCAACGGTTGCAAGCCTGAACACACGTGGTAAGGCATGCACAACTGCTGAGGACCTTGCAACCCGCGGGTAGCTTCCACAGCGGTAGCCAGGGACTGCACATGCGGATGTTCATGCAGCGCAGTGGAGACACTCACGCATGTACGGCTACGCAGCGGAGCCGGGAACTGAGCAACATACATACAGGTAACTGGCAACAGCATTCCAGCTCATTAGAAGGAAAGAAGCGAAGGGTTAAAGCAGAGATATGCAGAGTAACACCGGGTAAACAAAGTACAAACACAGCGGCGTTACAGTGGGCTTCTGCTATTCTGGCACCTCATGGGCTCTCTAATCGCGACATTCACCAATGATTCCAGCAAATTTTGCGTTCAAAAAGTCAAATGACACTCCTTCCTTTCCTAGCCCTGCCATGAACCCAAGCAGAAGTTTTTCTCCACATGTTGGGTATCAGCTTACTCAGAAGAAATTGCAATACAAATTATATGGTGAATTTTTACCTGTTACCCTTGTGAAAATAAAAAAGTTTGGGGCTAAAACTAAAATGTTATTTTTTTTCCTTCTACATTTAATTAATTGATGTGACTCACCTGAAGGATTAATACATTTTTTGAATGTGGTTTTGAGGATTTTTTGAAGTGCAGTTTTTAGAATGGTGTCACTTTTGGGTATTTTTTGTTATATAGGCCATTCAAAGCCATTTCAAATGTGGTTTTGTAAATTTTGTTGGAAAAATTAGAAATTGCTGATAAGCTTTTAACTTCCTAGCAAACAAATGTTTGTTTCAAAAATACATAAAGTAGAGATGTGATACATCTTATTTATTGACTATTTTGTTTGACATAACTCTCTGATTTAAGGTCATAAGAATTAAAACTTTGAAATATTTTACTCACGCCCGATACAGCTAAGAAAAGATACACCGATCTGCACTGCCTCATTGAATAACATTGGTCCAATGTACACGGTCGAGTGAGCGAGTCCTAAAGTTGATTTTGTCAAATCAGCATTTATTTATGATACATACTACTGTTATTTACTTAGATTACTATTACTAGATTACTTGGTTTTGTTATTTTTTTCTGATGGACTTAAGATACTATAGACCTTTCTAAATTTTTGTTGAATTTACATACATGTTCAAGAAGACACAGATGGATTTATCTAATTACATAGCTACGTAGTACTGTGGATTGTGTGGCTTTACTAAAAGGACTAAGAAGTTGGACTCTAAGCCAAGCGGGCTAACCAGCACTAATGTATGGTATGTGCTGCACAAAGGCTGTATTTCAGTTTTCCTGTGATGTGGTTTATAAGGACCACTTCACAGAAAAATAAACCAGCCGGACTTTTAACCCCTTAGTGACAGCCATTTTGCAGCTTAATGACCAGGCAAATTTTTACAATTCTGACCACTGTCAGTTTTTGAGGTTATAACTCTGGAACGCTTTAACGAATCCCGCTGATTCTGAGATTGTTTTTTCGTGACATATTGTACTTCACGTTAGTGGTAAAATTTCTTTGATATGACTTGTGTTTATTTATGAAAAAAACATAAATATGGCGAAAATTTTGAAAATTTAGCAATTTTCAAATTTTAAATTTTTATGCCCTTAAATCAGAGAGATATGTCACACAAATTTCTTAATAAATAACATTTCCCACATGTCTACTTTACATCAGCACAATTTTGGGAACAAAATTTTCTTTTGTTACGAAGTTATAAGGGTTAAAAGTTGACCAGTGATTTCTCATTTTTACAACACCATTTTTTTTAGGGACCACATCACATTTGAAGTCACTTTGAGGACTTTGAGGATGATAGAAAATACCCAAAAGTGACACCATTCAAGGTGCTCAAAACCACAATCAAGAAGTTTATTAACCCTTCAGGTGCTTCACAGGAGCTGAAGCAATGTGGAAGGAAAAAATTGACATTTAACTTTTTTTGCAAAAGCTTTACTTCGGAACCAATTTTTTTTATTTTCACAAGTGTTAACAGAGAAAATGAACCACAAAATTTGTTGTGCAATTTCTTCTGAATACGCCGATACCCCATATGTGGGGGTAAACCACTTTTTGGGCGCATGGCAGAGGTCGCAAGGGAAGGAGCGCCGTTTGACTTTTTCAACACAGAATTGGCTGAATGCCATGTCGCGTTTAGATAGCCCCTGATGTGCCTAAACAGTGGAAACACCAAACAAGTGACCCCATTTTGGAAACAAGACCCCTTAAGGAACTTATCTAGATCTGTGGTGAGCACTTTGAACCTCCAAGTGCTTCACACAAGTTTATAATGTAGAGCCGTGAAAAAAAAAATCATTTTTTTTCCACAAAAATGATCTTTTCACCCCAATTTTTAATTTCCCAAGGGTAACAAGATCGCAAAAGTTTTTGTGCAATTTGTGCAATTTGTCCTGAGCATACTGATACTCCATATGTGGGGGTAAACCACTTTTTGGGCGCACGGCAGAGGTCGCAAGGGAAGGAGCGCTGTTTGACTTTTTCAACGCAGAATTGGCTGGATGCCATGTCGCGTTTAGAGAGCCCCTGATGTGCCTAAACAGTGGAAACCCCCAACAAGTGACACCATTTTGGAAACTAGACCCCTTAAGGAACTTATCTAGATGTGTGGTGAGCACTTTGAACCTCCAAGTGATTCACACAAGTTTATAACGTAGAGCCGTGAAAATAAAAAATCATATTTTTTCCACAAAAATGATCTTTTCACACCAATTTTTAATTTCCCAAGGGTAACAAGACCCCAAAAGTTTTTGTGCAATTTGTCCTGAGCATGCCGATACCCCATATGTTGGGGTAAACCACTTTTTGGGCGCACGGCAGAGGTCGCAAGGGAAGGAGCTCCGTTTGACTTTTTTCAACGCGGAATTGGCTGGACGCCATGTCGCATTTGTAGAGGCCCTGATGTGTCTAAACAGTGGAAACCCCCACAAGTGACCCCATTTTGGAAACTAGACCCCCTAAGGAACTTATCTAGATGTGTGGTGAGCACTTTGAACCCGAAAGTGCTTCACAGAAATTTATAAACGCAGAGCCGTGAAAATAAAAAAAAAATTTTTCCTCAAAAATTATTTTTTTAGCCAGCTATTTTTTATTTTCCCAAGGGTAACAAGAGAAATTAGAACCCCAAAATTGGTGGGCAATTTGTCCTGAGTGCGCTGATACCCCATATGTTGGGGTAAACCACTGTTTGGGCGCACGGCAGGGCTCGGAAGGGAGGGAGCGCCATCTGACTTTTTGAACGCCACGTCATGTTTGGAAACCCCCTGATGTGCCTAAATATTGGAAACCCCTCAATTCTAGCTCCAACCCTAACCCCAACACACCCCTAATCCCAATCCTAACCCTAATCCTAACCCTAATCCCAACCCTAATTCCAACCCTAATTGTAACCCTAACCCTAATTGTAACCCTAACCCTAATTGTAGCCCTAACCCTAATTGTAACCCTAACCCTAATTGTAATCCTAACCCTAATTATAACCCTAACCCTAAGGCTGGGTTCATTTTGCATTTTACCAGCCCGTTCAACACATAGCATTGACGGGCTGGTAACGGTATAGCATAACGCGATCGCGTTATGCTATACCCGCTAGCGCAGAGGAATCAGCAGATGATTCATCTGCGCTAGCGGTGACGGAGCCCAGACGCTGCAGCCCGCGTCCGAGGCTCCGTCACTGAATGATGGCACGTCGCGTACGCATGCCGATTTACGGCATTCGTCGCGATGCGCCCTCAAATGGGGGTGAATGGCAGCGTTAACGGACTGCGTTACACTGCATTATACCGCGGTGTAACGCAGTCCATCTAACGGACTGCCATAACGCAGTATGAACCCAGCCTAACCCTAACCCTAATTATAACCCTAACCCTAATTATAACCCTAACCCTAGCCTTAACCCTAACCCTAACAGAAAAATGAAAAAAAAATATATTTTCTATATTTTATTATATGTCCCTAACTAAGGGGGTGATAATGGGGGGGTTATGTACTGTTTTTTTTTTATTTTGATCACTGTGATAGTTTATCACAGTGATCAAAATGCACTTTTGTGAGAATGAATGAAACTTTTTTTGAATCTGGCGCCAAGCAGATCGGCGGGCGCACTGCGCATGCACCCGCCATTTTTTTTGTACAAGAAGAAGACGCCGGGATCCTGGGGCCTCGAGGAGGACGGAGGACACTGGGAGGTATAGGGGGGGCGATCGGGGGACCTGGGGACCCTCATTCTCTCCCCTCTGATGTGCGATCACATCAGAGGGGAGAGAAATCTTTTTTTTTTTTTTTTGCGGTCGCCGTTATACTTAGTATAATGGCGATCGCGACACCGGGGTCGGTAACTACCGACCCGGATCATGTTCTCTGGGGTCTCGGCTACCCTCGGCAGCCGAGACCCTAGAGAAAATTGCCCACCCCCCCGGCAGAACGCGGCGGGCGCACTGAGCATGCGCCCGCCATTCAAGATGGCGGCGCCCACCGGAGGAAGCAGGTGGGCCCGTAGGCCACAAGGGGCACATTGGGGGACACAAGGGGGGTCCCCGGGACCCTTTTTCTCTGTCCTCTGATGTCCGATGACATCAGAGGACAGAGAAATGAAATTGCACATCAGATTTTTTTTTTTGTTGCGATCGCTGTTATAGGGTTAATAACGGCGATCGCAACATCAGTGTCGGTAAAAACCGACCCGATTCATGTTCTCTGGGGTCTCGGCTACCCCCGGTAGCCGAGACCCCGGAGAAAATGCGCCTCTGGGGGGCGCTATTCACTTTTTCCACAGCGCCGTTAATTAACGGCGCTGTGGTTTAAGAACCCTTAATGACCGCCGTTAAAAGACGTATCGGCGGTCGTTAAGGGGTTAAATAAAAACCGTTCCTGTGATACCTCCCATTTCTCTCAAGTGAATAGCATTGTTACAGTGTGATCATATGGTCAACGGATTTTGGATATTTTAAAATAATTTCTATTTATAGATATTATTTTTCTAATATAAACCATATATCTTTCTACCTATTTTATTATCATTTCTATGTATGCACAATATTTTTTGTGCAATATAGGCTAATCTATTTTTTATATATTTTATATGCATGAATAGGTACAGTGAGTAGAATAATTATTAGGATAATTATTGGTGTGTCTGTAAAATAAACACATGCCTAATAACACAATTTATTATGCATTGCATGTGCATTAATTTATTGTTGGTTTGAGGAAGAAATCAGCTCTTTGCCTAATAAAGTATTTTATAAAGTGTGTGCCTTGTATTGCTCACGTTTATTGTACTTGTCTATAATTGCCCCTTTTCACATGTAAAGCGCCATGGAATAAATTGTGCTATATTACAATGTATAATAATAATAAAATAATAATAATGTACCTGAATTCCTAATCCGTCTGTGGCGCCTATAAATTTTTATTTTCCTTGATTTCTTTCTCCATTGAGAATCCAACATGGGTTGGATTATCACCACTGGTTTCTATGAGGAGGAGCTGCCTCAAATGTGTTTAACTAATCAAGGCACTTTGTAGGGTTGTGCCTACCATAGCAAAAGCTGTTCAGTCTAGCAAGAGTATCTTCACTTTTTCGTATTTATACCACTCTAAACATACTACCTTAGAGGAGCGTCACTGTGTTTTTTCTATTCTAGATTCCCTTTGAATAACATGGCTGATCACGTTCCAATGCATGAAGCTTTGTCCATGTCAAATCTAAGCTGGAAGTGGAAATGCTAGCACCCAGAACTGGTGCCAACAGCGATAAATTGATGGAGGTTTCGTAATAAAAATATATAATTAACTTGTATATAGTTCTAGTTTAAACACATCTAAAGGTCATTTTCTTTAGCCATGTAAAACATTTAATACAATATTCAATGAGCAAATTAGGCTGTTGCGCCTTTAAAGATTATTTTTCTTATTCCAGTAATTTTTAAATTGTTCTAAAACTAGGTAGAATGTAACAAACAAATTATGATCTTACATGCTGTACAAGATGGAAAGAAACGGAAAAGTAGCATGGAAGCAGATGTGCTGCTAGATCTACAGGCTTCTGCCAGCCATATGGCATCTTAAATAAAGATGGTTGGAGCGTCTGGATTAGCAAACATTTGAGAGAGAAAGCCATGTGTCGTGTTGGTACAGGCAGTTTGATTTAGCTCTGTACAAAAGGCTTCAGGAGATTGTGTAATGGAACAAATGGTACTGCAGGCCCTGTAACAGTCTTACCGCTGCTGGAAAGGCAACTAGCCCTGAGGTGGAAACTATTTCTCTTCTATTATCATTTTTTCCTTTTGCCTCAAATTCTTATGTGAATTAATATTTTGGAAACTTTATTAACTTATATTCCTGAAATATTAAAATGATCCAAGTAAATAAATTAACTTTTTATGACACAACAGGAAAAATATGGAAACTCGAAAATGATTGCTTTACGTTTTAATTATCATGTGGGATTTCTGATTGCAAGAAAAACAGAAATGGTATAACAGTGCCTCATATCAATACACTGTGGTTTGACTGGTTTTGGAATATGTTTTGCAAAGTGATTAAAAGCAATCAATTTTATTTTTTAGATTTTAATATAATTTCAAGTGTCAAATTGAGACTGTTGTAGCCTAGTCAATGCAATATATGATATGATGGTGCGAATTATCTATCCATCTGTCTAAAATTGACATTTGTATTTTTTTATTTTGAAAATGGTAATGGAGGCCTTACATATCATCATCATAGTCACTGTTTTTAGACACTAATAGCTTCAGCATATAAGTATAGATCTGATGCAAAATTTAAAAGGCAGTCTGCAACACCTTGTATGGGACACAGCCCTCATAAAAATAATAGTCCCTCTTTCTTACCTCTTTCCTGCAAAAGGACATTGGATTAATTTCCTGGGAAGAGGTCCTCGGGTGTGCAGGGGGCTCAGCAGTTGAGCTCATTCCACACACACAGAAGATACCGGCTTCATTATATATGTGGCATCACAGTCATCTTGGTCCTCTTGTGAAGGTCAGACGCCTATGGAGGCAGAGATTTTCACTATACAGTTTTTAAAAATATAATAAATATTTGAAAAGTATAACAATTAAAATCATGCCCCTTTTAACCACTTCACGACTTTTGACATATATGTACATCAAAAGTCGTGCCCTTGCCTTCCCTATCCTGCATGCAAACACTCATCTTTCCCTGCATATAATGGATGATTTAACAGCCATGGATGTAGCGAAACTCCACCCACAGCTGTTAGCATGGTAAATGCCACTGTCAATCTCTGACAGTGGCATTTAACACACGCTGGCAGGGGAGTGCTTTGGTCTGCTGATAACCCCTGTGCCTGTCATTACAATCCTACTGTGAAAGCCAGCCTGTAGCTTGTGACACATTGCTATGTTTAGCACAAGCAATCGGATGATCGCAGCTTCAAGTCTATTGCATACAGCAAAAAAATGGTTTTTTTTTTAAATATAAAAAAGTTCAAGTCACCACCCATTTGCCCCATTAAAAATAAAACAATTACAAAAATACACATATTTGGTATCACTGCATACAATTATCTCAGCATATGAACATTTTTTATTAACACATCCCATTGGGAAACGTATTTTTATTCCAAGATCTATTTATTAAAATGTACCCTAATTATTTTTCAGATCATAAGACGCACTTTTTTCCACCCAAAGTTAGCAAAATATTGATGGAGCCCCCACACCACCGAACACCCACATTGTTGCACCTCCGAATACACTTCCTCCCAGCCTGGGGTCCACAGCATCACCCCACTCCTGCCTCATGGGACCCTGATCCACTGCAGTCGCCACTCACAGTAAGCAATATGATGCACAAATTATAAGAAGCGCCACCATTTTATTACAAAAGTTTTTTCCTGTTTTTCTCCCCCAAAATTTGGGGTGCGTCTTATAATCTGCAAAATACGGTACTTTGTGAGAAAACTCCTTTAAATGGAGGAAAAGCTGCTGTATGTTTGGTAGCGCTGTAGTTGTACTGACATTGATAATCAGGTTTCCAGGTTACTTTTACCACATAATGAACTCCATAAAAACAAAAACCAATGGCGGAATTGCATTTTTTCACCATTTCATAACATAAACTTGTGTATTTGTACATTACATAGTAAAATCAATGGTGTCATTCAAAACTCTAACTCATCCTGCAAAAACAAGCTCTCATGTGTCTGTGGATGGAAAAATAAAAAAGTTATGGCACTTTTAAGAAGGTGAGGAAAAAATAAAATGCAAAAACAAATAATTCCCCAATCCTTGAGTTAATTTACAAGGGTCAAAGTAGGGAGGAGATAGATGGAAAACAAGCTGGATGTTTCACCGAACTACTCTGCCACACAAGAATACACTGACTACCTGATTTGTAGATTTAAATGAAAAACAATTTCTAGCAAAAGCTACAATGGATTTGGCCATCAAAGATGGCCACCATTAGAGTTACATCCCCAGAAGGTGCTGTGTTTGGTTTCATTGCCATTTAATACTGACATACACTGTGTGCAAAATTATTAGGCAATTGAGTAGTGTGATCATATCATCATTTTTAAAATATTTTCTAGCTAAAAACTGTATACACAGCATTGCAAATTATTATGCAGATTGGATTTAACCCCTTAGTGACAGAGCCAATTTGCAGCTTAATGACCAGGCCAATTTTAACAATTCTGACCACTGTCACTTTATGAGGTTAAAACTCTGGAACGCTTTAACGGATCTTGCTGTTTCTGAGAATGTTTTTTCGACACATATTTTACTTCATGTTAGTGGTAAAATTTCTTCTATACGACTTGTTTTTATTTATGAAAAAAACGGAAATGTGGCAAAAACTTTGAAAATGTAGCAATTTTTACAATTTAAATTTTTATACCCTTAAATCAGAGAGATATGTCACTCATTTTTACAGCAAAATTTCCAAAACCATTTTTTTTAGGGACCACATCATATTTAAAGTCATTTTGAGGGGTGTGCATGACAGAAAATATCAAAAAGTGACACCATTCTGAGTCGCACGTATAGAACCAGGGCTTATGGGATACTCGGCACCGAGCCCGTTGAAGTCTATGGGGAATGTCACAAGTAGCACAGCTCGTCCGTTGCCCTGGGCGCTCATACAAAGGGGGATATTTACAGGGGATAATAGTAATTGTTCGTGACGCCACCTGTGGTTTCTGATCAAGGTGACCAGCGCTGCAGGGTTAATCTTCTGAGGGGTTGTTACTGGCAGCAAGATGTTAAGTCTCCCACAGGCGAGACTGGATCCCTCAAAGTATATGGCGGTGCAAGGTGCAGGCAATAAGTCAGTCACACACAAATCAGTCTCTTTCCATACCTTTACTGGTGGTATTTGCAGGTATGTCCCGGGAAGATGCACATCCAGGTAATCACTGAGTAGGTTTAAGGCCTCCTTTCTCTTTAATGTGTGAGTTTCCAACCTGCATGAAGCGAAGTTCAACTCTGTATAGAACAGCTATGCCCGGCCGACATTGTGGTGGAGCCTTCTTTTGGCAATAACTAAGTCTTTATATGCAGCGTCCCGCTAGACTCCTGTTCTCCCTGACCCCGGTTACGTATCAGCACTATAGGGCCCCTCTGCGACTTGAAGTCCAGCAGGGATTCCGGTTTTCTCCTTCTAGCCGTGAAGGTTCTAGCAAGGCTTCGGACCCGGCGTCCGGTTAAGCAGAGTGGAGGCAGCAATTGTTGCTGTAACGCCTCGGTCACTCTTTCCTTTGGTCACCACTCGCCCGTCGCCCTACTCTCACCCTTAACATAAGCACGGGTAGCAGTAGGTGTAGTCGTCAGCTTCCTTCCTTCCACAGCTCACTGACCGTTTCTCAGTTGACTCATTGTTGTAATAACTGTAGTCCCCTTCCTTCTGTTCCTTCCTAGACTCTGTCCAGAGCAGCTTTCAGGACCTTTCGTCAGACTGAATACAAGCCCGCTCCGAGAGTCACTTTCCACCTTCATAGGGTACTAACAGTCAAGATGTTCTGAGATAACAGCTTGCAATCTTTCGTCCTCTGTCTCGTCTGACAGGAATCAACTCTGACAGGAATGACTCACTCCTGAATCACCCCAAGCTAGACTGGCTGGCTCACAAATCCTCTCACTCCGGTGTTCTGAGGAGATCTAATCTGTCTGATGTACAACCAACAACTAGCATGACTGTCTGGCTAGAATGCCTACTGCTGCATTTCTCCACACCACTTTATACCTGAATCTAAAGGGCTCCCTCTGGTGGCACCTGGGAAATGTGAGATGTGAATGAATATCAGGTTTTTGTAATTACCTTTTTGTGCATTCTCCAGGGAACATGTGTACCAAGCGCAGCTGGGCCACACATCCCCCCCTAGTTATCGTCAGCACTCCCGGGCTGAAAAAGGAAAAACAATTTTTAGAATAACATTAACAACATAACTCATCCCTTGCGGGAGGTAAGGACACTTTAACGTTATATTGTGTACAAGTTGCTAAATAGAAAAATATCAAAATATTTTCACAGTGCAAATAAATACAATATTCTTGTGGATGACCTGCACCAAAAACCTCCCACGGTGGTCCTGGATGGGCTGCAGGACTTCCTTGCTGCAGACCTCACTCAAGGCCACACCATACGGGTTTTTCTTCTGAGGTAGTATGGCTTTATGTAAAACCAAGATGGGGCACCGAAGTGCTAACTATTTACAATTAAAGTTCTGTGCTGCAAGAGTCCTCAGCACGCAGTCCTTGGCATAAGAACATTTCACACAATATTTCACATTACCCAACTGGGGTATACTACTTCAAATTATGCAAACATCATCACATATTATCAACATTCAATAAAGTGCAAATCTTCTTTAACTTTGTACAGATGCAGTAAACCCTGTCTGGGTCCTACTGTTCTTCTTTGCAGATTGCGATGACTTCTTCCATACCTGGGGCTGGAAGTACACGGTGCGCTCTGGAACGCATCACTAAAAGATCATGTCCTGCTACCTGTGTCTGGGTAGCCACAGTCCTTGTTTCACTTTTGCGATTTGCTTTGCGACTTGCTGGAGGCCTTACAGGTGCCTCTTCTAAGTACAGGTCTTCCAATGATGACGCAGATTTGCACAGTGGCTTAATTGGAGACGCACTGGCTGGTTGCGTTGCAGAATAAGATGCTGGACAGGAAGCAGGTGCGCGCAGTGGCTCAGTTGGATACGCACAAGGCTTTTCGATGCAGAGTAGGATGCAGTATACGATGCAGGGCACGATGCAGGTGCGCGGCCTGGCGCTGATGGGGTTGTGACTTGGGACACTGAGACATGGGGTACATTGCCGGCTTCAGGGACGGGGTCGCTGACACGGGAGACATTCAAGGCATACCACCCCTTAAGACCCCAGTGTCGCGTGTAGGTGACTATATCCCCAATCATGAGATCCCTTCCCGGGTGTCCCTCTGGCAGGTGAGACTCCACATCCCTGCGGTTGACGAATACCTCCTGGTACAGGCCTGGCTCATGGATGAACCCCCAGCCTCCCCGGAGTTTAAAGTCTCTAATGGCCCCCTGGCGCCGCGGTTCCGGGAGCGTACCTTTATCTCTCCTGACGTTTTCTTTATCAGCGAGATCCTTTTCCCGGTACCTCTGGCGAAGCTGCTGCGCCTCTCTCTGCTCCTGCTGCTGCCGCTGCTCCTGCTCATGGCGTCGCCACTCGTTCTCCAGCTGGGCGGCGTATTCTACGTCGTCCAGGTACTCCATTTCCTCCCAATCGATCTCCATCACGGACGGCTGGGTCTCCTCCGGCGTCCCTACCGGGGGACTGCATTCCGCTGCGGCCTCCAGGCCTGGCTGGCACTCCGGTGCAGGCAGGGCCTCCTCAGCCTCCTTCCCTCCCGCCGCGTCCCCGGCGGAGTCAGGATCAGCACTTTTGGAGCTGGCCTCCGGTTTTTCATCAGCCGCTTGCAGTGGTGGCGCAGGTGACATCTGCGCATCCAGGGGGGAGAGCGTCGCGTCCCACAGCAGCCGCTGTTTCAGGGCACGCCAGCTTTTCTCCATCGCTTCCATCTCTTCACGGTACCGGGCCATGTCCCTTAGCACCGCATCCACCTCCTCCACTTTCTGCATTGTTTGGTTGGTCTCCCGACCTGGGGACGGCTCAGGCACAGGCAGTAGCTCTTCAGGGGAACGGGGTCTGCGCACCGCCGTTCCTCCACACAGTGTCTCCTGTCCTTCCGCCATCTCACTCCAGGCCAGACTGTGTTTCCCATCTGGAACAATCTGGTCTCTTCCGTGGAGGCGGGACTTTCGCTTTCTCTTCCTGGCATAGAGGATGAAGAGAAGGCGGATCTCCCTTGCAGTAGGGCAGGCTCTCACATTGTAATAGCATTTAGACAGGGCGCCCATAGCTTTCGCGCCACAGGGGGGGTACGCCCACGAAGGCCCGCCCACCTTCTTCACCAGCGCCTCAGAGCGCGAATATGGCGGCAAAATGGCGGAAAATGGCGCCAAAAATCACAAAAACTGCACACAGTCTTTTTTGCACAAAACAGTCCAATCTAGGCACACAGGACTCACATATAGCGAGCTTCTTATCCTGTTCGTGACGCCAAAGATGAGTCGCACGTATAGAACCAGGGCTTATGGGATACTCGGCACCGAGCCCGTTGAAGTCTATGGGGAATGTCACAAGTAGCACAGTTCGGTCCGTTGCCCTGGGCGCTCATACAAAGGGGGATATTTACAGGGGATAATAGTAATTGTTCGTGACGCCACCTGTGGTTTCTGATCAAGGTGACCAGCGCTGCAGGGTTAATCTTCTGAGGGGTTGTTACTGGCAGCAAGATGTTAAGTCTCCCACAGGCGAGACTGGATCCCTCAAAGTATATGGCGGTGCAAGGTGCAGGCAATAAGTCAGTCACACACAAATCAGTCTCTTTCCATACCTTTACTGGTGGTATTTGCAGGTATGTCCCGGGAAGATGCTCAGGGTGGAGGATGCACATCCAGGTAATCACTGAGTAGGTTTAAGGCCTCCTTTCTCTTTAATGTGTGAGTTTCCAACCTGCATGAAGCGAAGTTCAACTCTGTATAGAACAGCTATGCCCGGCCGACATTGTGGTGGAGCCTTCTTTTGGCAATAACTAAGTCTTTATATGCAGCGTCCCCGCTAGACTCCTGTTCTCCCTGACCCCGGTTACGTATCAGCACTATAGGGCCCCTCTGCGACTTGAAGTCCAGCAGGGATTCCGGTTTTCTCCTACTAGCCGTGAATGTTCTAGCAAGGCTTCGGACCCGGCATCCGGTTAAGCAGAGTGGAGGCAGCAATTGTTGCTGTAACGCCTCGGTCACTCTTTCCTTTGGTCACCACTCGCCCGTCGCCCTACTCTCACCCTTAACATAAGCACGGGTAACAGTAGGTGTAGTCGTCAGCTTCCTTCCTTCCACAGCTCACTGACCGTTTCTCAGTTGACTCGTTGTTGTAAAAACTGTAGCCCCCTTCCTTCTGTTCCTTCCTAGACTCTGTCCAGAGCAGCTTTCAGGACCTTTCGTCAGACTGAATACAAGCCCGCTCCGAGAGTCACTTTCCACCTTCATAGGGTACTAACAGTCAAGATGTTCTGAGATAACAGCTTGCAATCTTTCGTCCTCTGTCTCGTCTGACAGGAATCAACTCTGACAGGAATGACTCACTCCTGAATCACCCCAAGCTAGACTGGCTGGCTCACAAATCCTCTCACTCCGGTGTTCTGAGGAGATCTAATCTGTCTGATGTACAACCAACAACTAGCATGACTGTCTGGCTAGAATGCCTACTGCTGCGTTTCTCCACACCCCTTTATACCTGAATCTAAAGGGCTCCCTCTGGTGGCACCTGGGAAATGTGAGATGTGAATGAATATCAGGTTTTTGTAATTACCTTTTTGTGCATTATCCAGGGAACATGTGTACCAAGCGCAGCTGGGCCACACAATTCTACACCATGTTCCAAATTATTATGCAAATGATATTTTTCTCTGATTTTCCTAGATGGTCGGGGCAAATGGCAGTCAGACTAATAAAAGTCATCACCCGTTAGAGTATACTCCGAATTTTATTGAAGAATTCTCCCAGTAATAACAGTATAATCTTCAAAATGAATAAAAACTCAAAATGCACTGTTCCAAATTATTAGGCACAGTAAAATTTCTAAACATTTGATATGTTTTAAAGAAGTGAAAGTGCTCATTTGTAGAATTTGCAGCATTAGGAGGTCACATTCACTGAACAAAAAAGCTATTTAACTCCAAAACATCCTAACAGGCCAAGTTACATGTTAACATAGGAACCCTTCTTTGATATGATCTTCACAATTCTTGCATCCATTGAACTTGTGAGTTTTTGGAGAGTTTCTGCTTGTATTTCTTTGCATGAAGTCAGAATAGCCTCCCAGAGCTGCTGTTTTGATGTGAACTGCCTCCCACCCTCATAGATCTTTTGCTTGATGATACTCCAAAGATTCTCTATAGGGTTGAGGTCAGGGGAAGATGATGGCCGCACCATGAGTTTATCTCCTTTTATGCCATAGCAGCCAATGACTCAGAGGTATTCTTTGCAGCATGAGATGGTGCATTGTCATGCATGAAGATGATTTTGCTCCTGATGGCACGTTTCTGCTTTATTATACCATGGAAGAAAGTTGTCAGTCAGAAACTCTATCTAATTTGCAGAGGTCATTTTCACACCTTCAGGAACCTAAAAGGGCCCTAACAGCTGTTTCCCAAGATTCTGGCCCAAAACATGACTCCTCCACCTCCTTGCTGACGTAACAGCCTTGTTGGGACATGGTGGCCATCCACCAACCATCCACAACCCCATCCATCTGGACCATTCAGGGATGCTCGACACTCATCAGTAAACAAGACTGTTTGAAAATTAGTCTTCATGTATGTTTGGGCCCACTGTAACCGTTTCTGCTTGTGAGCACTCTTTAGGGGTGGCCGAATAGTAAGTTTATGCACCACAGCAAGCCTTTGAAGGATCCTACACCTTGAGGTTCAAGGGACTCCAGAGGCACCAGTGTTATGATTTGGTAGCTGAAGAGAGCAGGCAAAAAAGGAAATACACCAGAGAGGTTGGAATCTATTGGATTGCAGTACCCTGACTAACCACCACAACTAAAGGCAGCCATGGAGCGTACCTACGTTGGTCCTAGACGCCTCGTCACAGCCTGAGAAGCTAACTGCACCTAAAGACAGAAAGAGGAAAACTATCTGCCCCGGAGCAGATCCCCAAAGAACATAGAAAGCCCCCAAACATGTAATGGCGGTTAGGCAAGAGGAAATACAGACACAGACAGAAAATAGTATGAGCAAACGTTGGGGCCCAAACTTCCTAGATAGAAAAGGATAGGAAGGTCACTTACTGCAATCCCAAAAAACCCTAAAAAGTACCAACTCTACTAATTACAAAAACACCTGAGCTCACACGACCTCTACCACCTAAATTAGTTCTCTGGTGTAACAAAACTAAACAGCAGCCACTGAAAAAACTGGAAAATGCAAATGAACAAACAACAGTGGCTGAACTAAACTGAGAGGAGCACAAGCCCCCGGAGGGGACCCGGCAGACCCCCACAGAAGTGCAGGACAAAATGCAAAAAGCAAGCACCAAAAAATTAAAAGAAGAAAATGTCTTATCTGTTAGCAGAAGATGCAGGCACGAAAAAGCAAGCTTCAAAGTGAACAGGAATCAAAGATGAGACCAGAACAATTGATCACCGGCAACCCTGATGGGGGGGAACCTCCCTTATATAAGACCAGTCAGTAACACCTGATCGCCAATCTTCACAATCTTCATTGGATAGTTCAGTACTGTTTGTAACCACCAGAGGGAGCTTCTGCTCAGAATTCATTTCTAGCACATTCACAACAGTACCCCCCCTTGAGGAGGGGTCACCGAACCCTCATTTGAGCAACCAGGTCGGTCAGGATGAGCTCTGTGATACGCACGGATGAGTCTCCTAGCATGGATGTCCGAAGCAAACACCCAAGAATTGTCCTCCTGACCATAACCTCTCCACTTAACCAAATACTGGAGTTTCCGTCTAGAAAAACGAGAATCCAATATTTTCTCAACCACATACTCCAGATTGCCCTCAACCAAAACAGGGTCAGGAGGCACAGCCATAGGAGCCACTGGCTCGACAAACCTCTTCAATAAGGACTTGTGGAACACGTTATGGATCTTAAATGTTCCTGGAAGAAGTAAACGAAAGGAAACAGGATTAAGAATCTCGATGATCTTATAAGGTCCAATGAACCTAGGCTTAAACTTAGGAGATGCAACTCTCATAGGGATATTTCTTGAGGACAACCAGACCAAGTCCCCCACTTTAAACCGAGGACCATCAGTCCTATGCCGGTTGGCAAACCGCTGGGCCCTCTCCTGAGAGAGGGACAACCTCTCCACTACCTGGTCCCAAATCTGCTGCATACGCTCCACAACAGAGTCAACACCTGGACAGACAGAAGCCTCCGTCTGTCCTGAAGAAAATCGAGGGTGAAACCCAAAATTGCAGAAAAATGGAGACATCAAAGTGGCAGAGCTAGCCCTATAGTTAAGAGCAAACTCAGCCAAAGGCAAAAAAGAGACCCAGTCATCCTGATCAGCAGACACAAAGCATCTCAGATAAGTCTCCAATGTCTGGTTTGTTCTCTCAGTTTGTCCATTGGTCTGAGGATGAAAAGCCGAGGAGAAAGACAATTGAACACCAAGTTTAGAACAAAAAGTCCTCCAAAATCTGGAAACAAACTGGACTCCTCTGTCAGACACAATGTTCTCAGGAATGCCGTGTAACCGAACCACGTGCTGAAGGAACAAAGGCACCAATTCAGAGGAGGAAGGCAACTTAGGTAATGGCACAAGATGTATCATTTTGGAAAACCTATCACAAATCAACCAGATAACGGTCATTCTCTGAGAAACAGGGAGGTCGGAAATGAAATCCATAGAGATATGGGTCCATGGTCTCTTGGGCACAGGCAATGGCATCAACAAACCACTAGAGCGAGAGCAAGACTTGGAGCGAGAGCAAGTCCCACAGGACTGCACAAATTCCCTGACGTCACGAGACAAAGTAGGCCACCAAAAGGACCGACTAACCAAGTGTCTGGTACCAAAAATTCCGGGATGACCGGCCAACGCGGAACAATGAATCTCAGACATCACACTCTTTTTCCATCGGTCTGGGACAAACAATTTCCCAATAGGGCAGCGCTCGGGTTTATCCTCCTGACACCCTTCCAGAGCCAGTCTCAAATTGGGCGAGATGGCGGAAAGAACTACACCCTCTTTCAAAATAACAGCAGGATCAGATAACTCAGGAGAGTCCGCAAGGAAACTCCTCGAGAGGGCATCCGCCTTAACATTCTTAGTGCCAGGAAGAAAGGAAACCACAAAATTAAAACGTGTGAAAAACAAGGCCCACCTGGCCTGTCTAGGATTAAGTCGCTTGGCTGATTCCAGATAAACCAGATTCTTATGGTCCGTGAGGACCACCACCTGATGTTTGGCTCCCTCCAGCCAATGTCTCCACTCTTCAAAAGCCCACTTCATGGCCAATAACTCCCGATTACCCACGTCATAATTACGTTCAGTTGGAGAAAATTTTCGAGAGAAAAAGGCACAAGGGTTACTTTTAGAGGTCTCAGGATCTCTTTGGGACAAAACGGCACCTGCCCCAATTTCAGAGGCATCAACCTCCACCTGAAATGGCAGAGAAACATCAGGCTGCCGTAGAACAGGAGCAGAAGTGAATCTCTGCTTCCTGAAACGCAGAGACTGCCTCAGGAGGCCAATTCACCACATCAGAGCCCTTTTTGGTCAAATCAGTCAATGGTTTAACAATAACAGAGAAATTACCAATAAATTTACGATAAAAATTGGCAAAACCCAAGAATCTCTGAAGAGCCTTTAATGAAGTAGGTTGGACCCAATCACAGATGGCCTGAACCTTGACCGGGTCCATTTCAATAACAGATGGGGACAAAATGAATCCCAGAAATGAGATCCTCTGTACGCCAAAAAGACAATTTGATCCCTTCACATACAGAGCATTCTCTCTCAAAATCTGGAACACAGTCCGAACATGTTTCATATGAGAGTCCCAGTCATTGGAAAAAATCAAGATATCATCCAAATAAACAATCAGAAATTTATCCACAAAATCCCTGAAAATGTCATTCATGAAGGACTGGAAGACAGAAGGAGCATTAGTGAGCCCAAAGGGCATCACTAGGTACTCAAAATGCCCCTCTGGGGTATTAAATGCCGTCTTCCATTCATCCACGTGCTTAATGCGAATAAGGTTATATGCCCCCCTGAGGTCAAGCTTGGTAAACCAAGTAGCACTTTTCACCCTGGAAAACAGGTCAGAAATCAAGGGTAACGGATATTGATATTTCACAGTGATATTGTTCAAGAGACAATAATCAATACACGGCCTTAATGAACCATCCTTTTTGGCCACAAAGAAAAAACCGGCACCCAAGGGTGAAGAGGATGGTCTGATATGACCCTTCTCCAATGACTCCTTGATATAAGACCGCATAGCGTCATGTTCAGGTACAGACAAGTTAAAAAGGCGACCTTTAGGGAATTTACTACCAGGCACTAATTCAATAGCGCAGTCATAGCTCCTATGGGGGGGCAAGGATGCAGATTTACTTTCGCTAAACACATCAGAAAAATCAGTCAAAAAGTCAGGAACATCCTGAGCTTAGGGGGAGGCAGAAAAAACAGGAGTGTTGGCATTAACACATTGGCAGCCCCAACTGGTTACAGACACAGATTTCCAATCCAAAACAGGATTATGAGACTGTAACCAAGGGAAACCCAGTACGATAATGTCATGCAGATTATACAGTACCAAAAATGTGCAACTCTCCTGATGATCAGGTTCAACCCTCATTATCACCTGAGTAGAGAACTGAGGTTTATTCTCAGCCAAAGGGGTAGAATCGATCCCCAGTAGGGGAATAGACTTCCGTAGGGGTATCAAGGGAAACCCACAACGTTTAGCAAAATCAAAATCCATCAGGTTAATAGCTGCTCCCGAATCAACAAAAGCCTGAGCAGAAAATGTGGACAGGGAGCAAATCAGGGTAACAGTCAATAAAAATTTAGTCTGAACACTACCCAAGACAACTGAGCGTGCAAAACGTCTTCCCCGCATAGGGCAGACTGAAATAGCATGAGAGGCATCACCACAGTAGAAACATAACCCATTGCGTTTTCGAAACTCATGACGCTGTGCCCCAGAAGCCACTCTATCACACTGCATGGGTTCAGAAGCTGGTTCACAAGGCAACACTATTCCACGCATACCTCTACGCTCACGCAAACGTCTGTCAATTTGAATCGCTAATGACATAGAATCATTGAGACCAGAGGGGACAGGGAATCCCACCATAACATCCTTTACATTCTCTGACAGACCCTTCCGAAAAAGGGCTGCCAAAGCATCATCATTCCATTTGGTCAGGACTGCCCACCTTCGGAATCTCTGACAGTATAACTCAGCGTCCTCAAGCCCCTGATTTAATGCCAACAAGGCTTTTTCAGCTTGATCAGTGACATTAGGCTCATCGTACAATAACCCCAGAGCCTGAAAAAATGCATCAACATTACTCAAAACAGGATCCCCAGGTGTCAGGGAAAAAGCCCAATCCTGAGGATCGCCGCGCAGGAGAGTGATGACAATTTGAACCTGCTGTGCTGCGTTCCCTGAGGACTTAGATTTTAAGGCAAAAAACAACTTACAGTTATTTTTGAAATTCAGAAATTTAGCTCGATCCCCTAAAAACAAATCTGGCATGGGAATCCTAGGTTCCACAACAGGCAACCCTGCAAGATAGGTAGCAATACTCCGAACTTCAGTGGCAAGCTGATCCACACGGCCAGACAACTGTGCAAACTCCATTGAGAGAAAAAAAAAATCCTCCTCAGCACCCAGAGATACAGAGGGAAAAAAAAAAATCTCTGACAACTCTGACAATCTTCTTTCTTTAACACTATTTTTCCCTTCTGTGAGTACCATATAAATATCAGTTTTTGGGCCGGTAATACTGTTATGATTTGGTAGCTGAGGAGAGCAGGCAAAAAAGGAAATACACCAGAGAGGTTGGAATCTATTGGATTGCAGTACCCTGACTAACCACCACAACTAAAGGCAGCCGTGGAGCGTACCTACGTTGGTCCTAGACGCCTCGTCACAGCCTGAGAAGCTAACTGCTCCTAAAGACAGAAAGAGGAAAACTATCTGCCCCGGAGCAGATCCCCAAAGAACATAGAAAGCCCCCAAACATGTAATGGCGATTAGGCAAGAGGAAATACAGACACAGACAGAAAATAGTATGAGCAAACGTTGGGGCCCAAACTTCCTAGATAGAAAAGGATAGGAAGGTCACTTACTGCAATCCCAAAAAACCCTAAAAAGTACCAACTCTACTAATTACAAAAACACCTGAGATCACACGACCTCTACCACCTAAATTAGTTCTCTGGTGTAACAAAACTAAACAGCAGCCACTGAAAAAACTGGAAAATGCAAATGAACAAACAACAGTGGCTGAACTAAACTGAGAGGAGCACAAGCCCCCGGAGGGGACCCGGCAGACCCCCACAGAAGTGCAGGACAAAATGCAAAAAGCAAGCACCAAAAAACTAAGAGAAGAAAATGTCTTATCTGTTAGCAGAAAATGCAGGCACGAAAAAGCAAGCTTCAAAGTGAACAGGAATCAAAGATGAGACCAGAACAATTGATCACCGGCAACCCTGATGGGAGGGAACCTCCCTTATATAAGACCAGTCAGTAACACCTGATCGCCAATCTTCACAATCTTCATTGGATAGTTCAGTACTGTTTGTAACCACCAGAGGGAGCTTCTGCTCAGAATTCAATTCTAGCACATTCACAACACACCAGCAGCTTCAAATATCTGTTTGCTGGTTTTAAATGGCTTTTTAGCAGCTGCTCTCTTAATCCAATGAACTTGCCTGGCAGAAACCTTCCTCATTCTGCCTTTATCAGCACGAACACGTGTGTGCTCAGAATCAGCTACAAATCTCTTAACAGTACGATGATCACGCTTAAGTTTTCGGGAAATATCTAATGTTTTCATCCCTTGTACAAGGCATTGCACTATTTGATGCTTTTCAGCAGCAGAGAGATCCTTTTTCTTTCCCATGTTACTTGAAAACGCTGGCCTGACTAATAGTGTGGAACATCCAGTTTTCCTTTTATTGGGCTCACATGGCAAACTAATTATCACAGGTATCTGAGATTGATTTCAGTGATCCAAAGAACCCTGAGACACAATACCATCAATGGGCTTCATTTACAAAAAAAAAAAAAAATGCTATGACACTTAAAACCAATTTGCAAAATAATTTGGAACACAGTGTAAAAACTGGCCCCCTCAAGGTGCTCAAAACCATATTCAAGAAGTTTAATAACCCTTTACGTGCTTCACAGGAACTGAAGCAATGTGGAAGGAAAAAAATAACATTTAACTTTTTTTTGCAAAAAATTTACTTCACAACCAATTTTTTTATTTTCACAAGTGTTAAAAGAGAAATTGAACCACAAAATTTGTTAAGCAATTTCTCCTGAATACACTGATACCCCATATGTGGGGGTAAACCACTTTTGGACACACGGCAGAGCTCAGAAGTGAAGGAGCACCGTTTGAATTTTTCAATGCAGAATTGTCTAGAATTGAGATTGGACGCCATGTCGCGTTTGGAGAGCCCCTCATGTGGCTAAACAGTGAAAACACCCCACAAGTGACACAATTTTGGAAACTAGACCCTTAAGGAACTTATCTATATGTGTGGTGAGAACTTTGAACCCCCAAGTGCTTCACAGAAGTTTATAACGTATAGCCGTGAAAATAAAAAATCATTTTTTTTCTCCTCAAAAATGATTTTTTTAGCCCGCTATTTTTTATTTTCACAAGACTAACAGGAGAAATTGGACCACAAAAGTTGTGTTGCAGTTTGTCCTAAGTATGCTGATATCCCATATGTTGGGGGAACCACTGTTTGGGCGCATGGGAGAGCTCGGAAGGGAAGGAGCGCTATTTTGAAATGCAGACTTTGATGGCATGTTCTGCGGGCATCATGTTGGGTTTCCAGAGCCCATGATGTGCCTAAACAGTAGAAATCCCCACAAGTGAACCCATTTTGGAAAATAGACCCTGTAGGAGCTTATCTAGATGTGTGGCGAGCACTTTGAACCCCCAAGTGCTTCACAGAAGTTTACAACACAGAGCAGTGAAAATAAAAAATCCTTTTTTTTTTCCACAAAATTGATTTTTTTAGCCCCCAATTTTTTATTTTCCCAAGGGTAACAGGAGAAATTAGACCCCCAAAGTGGTGTGCAATTTGTCCTGAGTACGCTGATGCCCCATATGTTGGGGTAAACCACTGTTTGGGCACATGTCTGGGCTCGGAAGGGAGGGAGTACCATGTCACGTTTGGAGACCACCTGATGTGCCTAAACAGCGGAAACCCCTTAATTCTAGCTCTAACCCTAACCCCAACAACCCCTAATCCCAACCCTAACCCTAATCCCAACCCTAACCCTAATTCCAACCTTAACCCTAATTCCAACCTTAACCCTAGTTCTAACCCTAATCCTAATTCTAACCTAACCCTAATTCTAATCCTAACTCTAACCCTAATGGAAAAATGAAAATAAATATATTTTCTTTATTTCATTAGATTTCCATAACTAAGGGGGTGATAAAGGGTGGTTATTTACAATTTTTTTATAAACCCTATCACAGTGATCAAAATGTACATTGAATGAATGAATGGAATCTGCTGGCCGGCAGATTCGGCGTGCGCACTGCGCATGCGCCCGCCATTTTCTTCCGGGACCAGGATGGCGGCGCCCACTGGAGGAGGTAGGAGGGCCTGAGGACCACCGGGAGGTACCAGGGGGATTGGGGACCCTATTTCTCTCTCCTCTGACGTATGATCATACAGAAGAAAGAGAAAGTGAAAGCAAATTCGCGGCTTTTTTTTTGCGGTCGTCGTTATACGGTTAATAACGGCGACCACAAAAGCGGGTAAAAAGCGGTAAAAACCGACCCGAATCATGTTCTCCGGGGGTAGCCAAGACCCTGGAGAAAATCCAACTCTGAGGGGCGCTATACACTTTTTCCACAGCGCCGTTAACGGCGCTGTGGTTTAAATACCCTTAACTACCGTCGTTAAAAGGCGTATCGGCAGTCGATAAGTGGTTAAGAGCAGGGTCGGCTCCAGGTTTTCGTGGGCCCCGGGCAAAAGAGTCTCAGTGAGCCCCTTTAACACATACCACAATTCATGATGCACAGATACGGCAGAGAAATATAGGTATAGTACAATGCCAAAGATTTCACTTACTTCTTACATTACATGAGTGATATCTATTGTAAATTCTACAATAGCTGAAAAGACAAACAGTATAGTCCTCCATACAGTATTATGGGCACCCCATAGTGCTTCATGCAGAATAATGAGCCCCATATATTGCTCCATACAGTATAATGAGCTCCATATATTGCTTCATACACAATTATGGGCACCACATAGAGCTTCATACAGAATAATGAGCCCCATATAATGCTCCATATATAATGAGCCCCATATAATGCTCCATATATAATGTACCCTATAAGATGCTTCAAATATAGTAGACCCCAAATGATGCTCCATATATAATGGGCCCCATATGATTTTCCATATATAATGGGCCTCATATGATGTTCCATATATAATGGGCCCCATATGATACTCCAGTATATGATGGGCCCCATATATGATGCTTCAGTGCATGATGGGCCCCATATAATGCTTCATATATTATGGACATATATATGATACTCCAGTATATTATGGGCCCTATATAATGCTCCATATATAATGGGCACCATATATAATGCTCCAGTGTATGATTGGCCCCATATAATGTTCCATATATAATGGGCCCCATATATGATGCTCCAGTGTATGATGGGCCCCATATATGATGCTCCAGTGTATTATGGGCCCCATATATGATACTCCAGTGTATGATGGGCCCCATATGATGGACTCCATATATTGCGCAAACATAAAAAAAATAAAAAATGAAATACTCACATCTCCTCTCTGGCCACTGCTCTGCTCGAGGCACCGGCCCCCGGTACTGGCACAGGCACCGGGCCCCCATAGCATGCCGGAGTCCCCAACTGTGAGTGGGCCCCCCCGCCTGCTCAGGGCCCTGGCACTTGCCCGGGCGTGCCGGGTGCTGACGCCCTGGTTAAGAGTCATAAAGTTGAAGTTTTTTTTGCTTTTCAAATAAACTTATTGATGGTATTGTGTCTCAGGGCTCTTTGGATAACTGAAATCAATCTCAACCACCTGTGATAATTAGTTTGCTTGGTGAGCCCAATTAAAGGAAAAATACTTAAGAAGGACTTTCCACATTATTAAGAAGGCCACAGATTTCAAGCAATATAGGAAAAGGGATCTCTCTGCTGCCAAAAAGATGTAATAAGTGCAATATCTTGGACAAGGTATGAAAACATTAGCTTTTATTCAAAACTTAAACATGATCATCGTATTCCAAAGAGATTTGTGGCTGATACAGAGCACATGTCACTCTCGGATACGTGTAAGTCTGGCAGATGACACAGCATACAAATACGACGGGATGGAAAAGGGAGGGGAAGGCCCTAACTGTAGGGAGCAAGGGATGAGACACCTCCTGACACCAACCTGTGCATGTCCCTAAGCTCCCCTAACGCACTATGCGTGTCCTTCACCCCGCCACTGTTATGTGCCTAGTCCCTGATTGTCACCTCAATATATTCTGGCTAGTGCACTGGCCAGCAAGGACGCTAGTCTCACCACTGCAGATGGTAAAAACACAGGGAAAGTGACAAAGAAAAAGGGACAAAATACTAAGCTTCAGGCTCTGCTGATAAGCTCCAAAGCAGCATAGAAAACAGCACCAGGAATCCAAAATACCATAGCTGCAGCAAAACCACCGACATAAGACAGCTCCTCACTCAAGGCTATTCTGCATTGAATTACTGACGATCAACTGATGGGTCATGTGACTATATCAAGGATGGTGGGAATGGTTACCAACCAATATCAGCTAACCAGCAAAAATAAGCTGTCAGCAAGAGATGACATTAACTCTTGCTTGATCAAAAGGAAAAAACAACATTTAAATTACAGCAGAAACAGAGCTGCCACAAATCCATAATGAAGAAGTTTTCTGACAAACAAATTAATAGAATTAAGAGACCAGCTGCTAAAATACCATTACAAAGCAGCAGATAGGTATTTTAAGCTGCTGGTACCAGTGAAGTCCCATGAACCTCAAGCTATAGGACCCTCCACAGGCTTCCAGTTGTGCATAAGCCTACTATTTGGCCACCGCCAAACAGTGCTCACAAGCAGAAACGGTTGCAGTGGGCCCAAACATTCATGAAGACTAATTTTAAAACAGTCTTCTTTACTGATGAGTGACGTGCAACCCTGGATAGTCCAGATGAAAAGAGTAGTTAATGGTCAGTGGTTGGCCACCATGTCCCAACAAGGCTACAACATCAGCAAGGAGGTGGCGGAGTAATGTTTTGGGGCCAGAATCATAGGGAGACAGCTCTTGGGCTCTTGGCCTCTTTACGGTCCTTGAACGTGTGAAAATTACTCCAGCAATGTAAATTTAGTTTCTGACCAACCACTTTCTTCCATGGTACAAAAAGAAAAACAATGCCATCCATTGCAAACTCATGCATGACAATGAACCATTTCATGCTGCAGAGAATACCTAATCATAATAATCTTTATTTTTAATAATAATAATCTTTAATACCTCTGAGTCATTGGTTGCTTTTGTCATAAGAGGAAAGAAACTCATGGTGTCACCATGCTTCTCTTGACTTCAACCTTATTGAGAACTTTGCAGTGTCCTCAAGCAAAAGATCTATGAGGGTGGGAGGAAGTTCACATCAAGACAGCAGCTCTGGGAGGCTATTTGGACATACTGCAAAGAAATTCAAACAGTAACTATCCAAACACTCACCAGTTCAATGGATGCAAAAATTGTGAAGGTGATCTCAAAGAATGGGTCCTATGTAGTGATGAACTCGTTGCTCGCTCGAGCTTCAGTGTCCTGGGGATGCTTGTTACTCGGTGAGTATTTTTTTAATGCTTGAGTGGTAGCTCGAGTCCGCATTCCGCATGTTTCGAGTTTTTTAGACAGCCAATGAACAGATGGGGATTACCTGCCAGTCACTGTAATGCCATAGCTATCTTAGTTGTGGCATTACTGTGATTTGCTGGCTGCATAGCGTCATTAGGTCTATAAAAGACCCATGATGCCATGCTCAGCACACTGTACCCCGGACACAGGCAAGCATAGGTGCTGATGAGAGAGGGACAGAATTGTAGCTGCATATTAGCCAGGGATTCAATCACATTTATATTTCTGTGAAGTACAGCAACAGCCCTTCTTAGGGCTAATTATAATACATATTAATACTACTATTAACAGCATGTAGGGAAAGAATGTGCTGAAGGATCATGTAGCACAGAATATGGTGAATTGCAAGTCCTTCTCTGGGCTAATAATATTCTTCTTGTTCTTAATCCTGCAAATTGTTCAGAACAGGGAAATATTATACGCTATTTTTACTGTGGCAGTTGGGCATCAAAAGTTTTACAACCAGACTTGGTTGGGTCTCAATAGCATTGCTATATTGATACTGCAGTCTCATACATCCATCTCAATTGGGCAAAATTGCCTAGAATTGTAATACTGCAATTTTTTTGTGCAGTGAAATTTTAGATGGGATTTAGCGTGCTACAGTGGTGCCTCCAAATCCCCCCAAAAAGAAATTGTATGTTAAAAAATCGCAGTGCTACATTCATACAGCAGTCTAATACATCCATCTGAGGTGTGCAAATTTGCCTGGCATCGTAATACAGCCTTTTTTGAAGCTGTGAAATTTTATACACCCTTTAGTGTGCGACAGTTGGGTCTCAAAACCCCCAAAAAGAAATTGTTAAAAAAATTGCATTGCTACAGTATATTTATACTGCAGTCTGATACATCTGTCTGAGGTGTGCAAATTTGCCTTGCATTGTGATTATAGATGAGCGAAACTTTCAGGCTAAGTGCACACGATCAGGAATAATTGCGTTTTTTTCGCGGTTTTCCGCGGTTTTCCGCGGTAAAAACGTGATAAAAACGCAAGCATTAAGCATCCTATACATGTTAATTGATTCCGCATGTTTTGGCCACATGTTGCGTTTTTTTCCGCGGAAAAAAAACGCTTCGCGGAAAAAATAGCAACATGTTCATTAATTTTGCGGAATGTAAGCGGTTCATGTGCGGTGGTACCCAGGGTCTGGAGGAGAGGAGACTCTCCTCCAGGCCCTGGGTACCATATCCCTGGTAAAACAATAATTAAAATAAAAAATAATGATATTCTCACCTTCCGGCGGCCCCCGCAGCCTTCCCGCGGCCCCCGCAGCCTTCCCGCCTTCAGCGATGCTCCCGGCAACTTCCAGTCCCAGGAGTGCTTTGCGAGTTCACCCAGATGGCGTAGCGGTCTCGCGTGATTCTACGTCATCGGTGTGATTTGTCGCAAAGCACTCCTGGGACCGGAGTTGCCGGGAGCGTCGCTGAAGGCGGGAAGGCTGCGGGGCCGCCGGAAAGGTGGAATATCATTATTTATTATTTTTTTTATTATTTTTACATTAGATCTCTTTACTATTGATGCGGCATAGGCGGCATCAATAGTAAAAAGTTGGTCACACGTGTCAAACACTATGTGTGACTCGTTGTGACCAACCTGTCAATCAGTTTTCCAAGCGATGCTACAGATCGCTAGGAAAACGCTAGCATTCTGCAAGCTAATTACGCTTGCAAAACGCTATTATTCTGGCGGGAATCAGCATACAAAAAACGTGCGTATTTCCTGCGGGAGAAGTGCGGGATTGCCGCGGAAATTTCCGCGGCAATTCCGCAACGTGTGAACTTAGCCTCAAGCTTCAGTTTGATTCACCGAATGTTGAGACGTTCAACAAACATGTTCACCAAACAGTTCAATGAATGTACCCAAACCCCATTAAATTCAATGGGAGGCCAAATGTTACACAACACCTTAAAGAGTGACAAAAAGCTTTCCAAACAACTAAAAATTAGAGGCAGACACTATGAAAAGTGGCATTCAATTGTCCCATAGTAGAAATTTGCTAATGACTAGAGTTGAGCGATACTTTCCGATATCCAAAAGTATCGGAATCGGAATGGTATCGCCGATACCCAAAAAATATCGGCGATACCGATACCGATCCCGGAAATCCAATGTAAGTCTATGGGAACAAAATATCGAATTAAAAAAAACCCATTCTTGCCTTGTTGGTTAATTGTACATGAAGGAAAACAACAAAGAGTAATGTAGAATGTATTGGGGGAGGTTGAGGAGACATTAAAGGCATAGATGTTTAACCTATCAAATGGAATAGCATAAATATTTTTTTTTTAAAGATGTTCGGATTGACGAAGAAATTGACAATGTTGTTAACGTTTTTTTCTATTTTGGCAAATATGTATATTTCACAACTTCCATGTCTCTCACCTTTTTTAACTTTTGACACACTTTCTCCTTCATAATCTTCAGCAGCATCATCTTTTTCATCAAATTATTCTTCATCTTCACCTCCTTTATCTTCTTCTTAAACTTCTTGCTATTCATCTTTTTGTTAACATTACTCATATTCTTCTTATTAAACTATTATTCTTCTTCATATTCTACTTCTTCATTTCTTCATCATATTCTTATTTTTGACGAGATTCCTGTACTTGTTTAAACTGTCAAAGTAAGAATTTTTCATCCTTCGTTTTGCTGTCACAAAAGTTTAAATTACAACAGTATTTGTCCGTGTTCAGTTTAGCCTGCAGCAGCAGGCATTTTCCAGGGGCACCACGAGGAGGAACGGACTCACCCCCATACACTGCTTAGTCTTCTTTGCTTATAATTTAGAGCATATACTTTGCTCTTCTTTTGGTCTTATACTTCATGTTATTCTGCTTTGATCTTCTGCTTATTGTTCTTAAGTCTCTTGTTCTGTATCTTGTAGTTTGTCTTAACCTTCTTAGTCCCTGTTGGGTAATCTTTTATTTCTTCTTTGTGATGGCGTTTAGGCTGGTTGGCTTGATGCTCGTCGTCCTTGTGTCGTCATCTTCTTCGGGGTGGTCATCAGGGTCGTCGTCTTCATTGTTGGAGATCCAGAGTGATTACCCAAATAAACATTTAAAAAATCTTCAATTTGTAAATGTAGCAGAAGGTACAAGAGCCAATGCAGTAACGAGGACCAGCTGACTGTGCTGGAACCCGGAGGGGCAGCAGAAGGAAAAGAGCCAATGGCACAACCGAGGACCAGCTGACGTTACTGGGACACGGTTACTAAGCAGGAGGTACCTGTGCTCCAAAGCACTACCAAAGACCAGCAGACGTTGCTGGAATCGGATACCGAGATGGGGGCACCTAGGCCAAAGGCACTGCGGAGAACCAGCTGACGTTACTGGAACCCGGAGGGGCAGCAGAAGGAAAAGAGCCAATGGCACAACCGAGGACCCGCTGACATTACTGAACCCCAGTAACACAGGACAAGTGTTGACTGTGCTTACAGCACTTCCGAGCAACAACTTTCGGTGTTGGAGCCCAGGGATGAGAAGAGAACAGGGTGGAGGCAGCAGGACTTTTTGACGTACACACAGCAGGGGAACAGCTGACATTACTGAACCCCAGTAACACAGGAGCAAGTGTTGACTGTGCTAACAGCACTTCCGAGCAACAACTGGCGGTGTTGGAGCCCAGGGATGAAAAGAACAGGGTGGAGGCAGCAGGACTTTTTGACGTACACACAGCAGGGGAACAGCTGACATTACTGAACCCAGTAAAAGGAGCAAGTGTTGACTGTGCTAACAGCACTTACAGGCAACAACTGGCGGTGTTGGAGCCCAGGGTCAAGGAGGATGTTTAAATACTAGATCAAGTAATTTCCTTGTTACCTGTCAATTTTAAATGTCTATACTTCAAACAAGAGAAAGATAACCTTTACTACCATAAGATGAAAATTTCATTTAAACTAATTATTAGAAAATAAAGAAAATTTAAAACATAAACACATACATTAACATATTAACAGCAATGCAAACCACAAAAAAAATTAGTTAAGGAACTGCTAAGGTTGTACATAAAGCATACAAGTAATATTGAATCCCTTAATGTGGATAAGTAAAGTATGTAACCATTTTTTTGTAAGACAATGAAAGCTGACTTCAAAAAATCATCGCTTAAATTATCTGTAAATTTAAAAAAAATTTTTCATTTTTGAAAGTCACTAAAATTTATACAAAAATTATACAATTTCCATATGTAATACTCTATTGGGGGAATAACTTTTTTATTAACAAACATAACCTTTAAAAAGTCAAGTCTATGAAAATTGCTTTTTTTGCCTGACGCGACTTGAAAACATAAAGGGGGGTAAAAAGGGATTATAATGAGACTGCATGCCCCGATGGTAATGGCGATGTAAACTGTACCTCAAAAAAAGGGGTGTATACTACATAATTTCTTTTATGCTTTAAAAACAGGGTAGTGGTGTATGTTTTTCCCTTTGTTTTGATGCACAGATCCCCTTCCGTGAGACGCGTTGGGTAGTGAACATTGTGGCAGGTTCACGTAGTCTGGGGTTTTTCCCCTTTTGGAGTGAAAATCACGCCCCCGTTGCTTCAACCACTGCTTTTAGTCGCTGAGGTGTGTACGGGGAATCCTTAAAAAATTTTTTCTAATTTTTTTGATCCTTTTTTAAAAATAAATAAAATCTATTTTTTGAGCGCTTCCCCCGTAACAATAAAATTTTTGCAAAAAAATAGAATAAAAAAAGGGGCCCCTTTACACCTAGAACAGTTTTGTGAGTGTTCACTGCAGTCTCTGCGGAATAACCACCTTAGCCTTATAACTTTTCAGATTTTTTATCAACCCCCAAATGAAAAGGGGCGGGAAGGACGGGGGGGGGCCCCGTGTAGTTTCTTCAGGGAGGACGGGGGGTTTTCTGTGGTGCGGGCCCCAGTGAACAGCATCCACAGTTTTCCCCATAGCGCCTTTTAAAATCCACTTTTGTAGGAGCTGGAAAAACCCCCGCTGGGGGAAGAACAAATGAACCCCTTGTTGTTGGGTGTCAGCCAAAATGACTTAAAATTTTCTTCCCCCTCCCCCCCCTCAGGACCACAGCATTTGAGAAAACCTTGTCCTTCACCCCCTTTTTAAATTTTCCCGGCAGTCAGAGAGTTTGTACAGGACCCAGCTGAGTGTTGTTCTGTTTCAAAAACATTGGTTGCAAACAGGGCCCCCCCAAGCAGCATTCTGAATGTGAAAAGGGGGAGTATGCAGTGATGCAAAAAAGCTGTGTCCTCTGAAACTGAAAGGCGGGTGAGACAGTGCCCATGGTCAACACCGCAAACGCTTGATGATAAAAAAATCGGTCCCCGTTTTGTTTAGCGGTGGGCCGGCCACCCAACAGCAGCGGTGTTTGGAGGGGTGGGAGATGATGGGGTCCAAGCCCAAAAAAGGCGTGGGAACAGGAAGGGGGGGGGTTTGGAGCAGTCAGAGGAACCAAAAATAAAAATTTAAATTTATATAGCGA
>JARQOD010000005.1:391907687-392066495 GCA_033576555.1 Oophaga sylvatica | reverse complement strand
GCTGCAGAACCACCTTCAGCCTGCCCTCTGTTCGCACAGCCTCTAAACCAGTGCAGGTGGAATCCACCTGGTTAACTCATGATTTAGGCGGCTTGGGGACGTGTACTATCGCTTAGCCTCTGCATACGACGGAGTCTACGGGAGACGAGGATGTGCAGAAAGTCTTGCCCTTATGGACAGGGCTGTTAACCCGGATAATTATTTATGAAGCACGCCCCCAGGTTCAAGGTGGAGCCAGGCAAGGTAGGTTGGTTTGCCAGGGCTAGGCCACCACAAAAATTACGGTCGTTATCACGACACTTTGCCGGCGCAAGATGTAGAGTCCAGCCATGACCAGTTTCTCGCAGCAATTATCGGCCATACCCCGCGGTGTGCTTTGTCGCCCCAAAGACTCATCTTTTAAAACAGCCCTGCTCCCCTTTTACCACTAGCTGTTTGATAGTGGCCCACCTTGGTGCAACACTGGCAGCTGCGGTGGAGTGCTTGTGCACGTGCCTGTCGACGGCTTTCACTTCTAGGAGGAGGAGGGTCGAACGCCACAGCCAACTTTGCCGATCCCCAAAAGGGCTAGGCAGCACTATCCACCGCCGCTGTCCCCTGTGGAACCTGCACCACCCATTAACCCAGGTTGCGCAGTGATGGCGGCCTGCCTACTGCATATGCATTGTTGGAGGTCACCTTCCACTCAATTGTTTGAGTGCATGGACAAGCGGTCTTTACACAGGTGGAGGGCAGGGATGGCTTTTTCTAGAAAAAATGCCGACTGGGTAAGTCAAACGGGGACAGCTAGGCCATACTCCGAACGCGCCTTTGAACCAAACGGAAGGGCATCATTTAAGAGACATTTCAAGTAGGGTTTCAAAGCCAGTGACCCGATGAGAGGAGGGATACTTTTTTTGTCCTACTCAGAGTGTTGCTAGGGTGAGCTGACTTGAACTTGAAATTGGGAACTCGGTGAATAGGACTGAGAGGGGGTTAGGATGGTGGGGTGGTGGTGATGGCCAGATTCAGTTTTCGTTCAAAAACTTGTGATTCCCTGACGCTTTGGCCTTGCGCGACACCTCAACATTTATTGCTGGTGGTGTACTAAGGGGGGGCTTACAGGGGGGGAACGATGGAGCGTTTCGGCTACCTTCGTCGGGAAGGTGAACATGTGCACCTGAGGTTTTGTTTCTGCCACGCTTGCAAGTGCCACGGTTTTTTATTTCTAAGCTGAAATGGTATTCAAATTTCGGAGATTTTTCCCGGGCTAAAGGTCCTTCCGCACTTCTAAGATAACCTTTGCCTCACAATATGATTTTGGCAAAAAAGTGCCCCCACTGCCCCCTTCCTACTATAAGAAAAATTTTTCAGGGCTTGCACGCTGTGCTAATTTTGCCGTTGGCCAGCTTCCTGCAACTCTGTTTTTTTTAAAAACGTTTTTGGCGCTACGGGCCGCCAGATAAACCTGCTGGAGCGAGCCTGCTGAGGATCCTTCCCCTTCTGGTATTACCAGGGCACCCTATCACCCAAAGGATGCCAATCCGGGTCAACAACTGGGTCATCCTCATCTCCTCTTCAATTTCATCGCAACCTTCCTCTGGTCACCGTGTAAGGTGGTATATTGCGGAAGGGGCCCTGAGTTCCTCGGGTCCATTTGGCTCAGTAGACGCAGGGCAAGTAGTGCTCTAGGTAAAATGTACCACAGAATAATTACAGTGGCTGTGTATCAGGCACTCAAGTCAAATTTCTTTGACTGGGGAATTCAGGATTTGACTTGAACACAGGATGGTATGTGAAAAAAGCTCCATGGAGTAATCTAAGTGTGGCCTGCCGCATCCTTCATTTTGGGGGGGTGAAAAACCAAGAAAGGGTTGTTCCTGACCAGGACCTGCACTGAGACTCGTGCTTGCATTTTTTGAAACTTCGAAGAGGACGATAGAGCGGAGCTTTTTCGGCAATGCAAGACAAAACGTTCCTGGCTCCGGCTTTTAAAAACGGTTTACCTACCCCAGAAAAGGGGCCTTCCAGGCCTTCGGGCAAACGATGACGCAGGCTCAACACCTCTTGCCTAGGGCTATGGCTTTTTTGGGACCACCACAGATGCACCACCACCATCATCAGACCACTGGCCCCCCACCCCAAGTCCGTGGCCTCTTCCACCATACTTCCTCATTTTGGGAAAATGTACCCAAAATACCACAGAAAATGGTACGTATCAGAAGGACGCTGTAAATGGTGAAGGGGAAAATTCTAAATCTCCGTATATTTTCGAAGTAACCCAGACCCACAGGCTCAGTAGGATTAGACCAGAATATAAAAGCCAAAGGGTACTGTATCGAAGATACCAGGTGATATATGTTGGGGTAATTTTTAACCGTAAATATTTCCAGATAACCACACAGATACTCACAGGCTCAGTAGGATTAGACCAGAATAAAAAACAAAAAAGAGTAATGTTCAGAACGTACAGCTGTAAACAGTCAATTTGGTAATTGAAACTCCTCAATTTTCGGCGTAAAACACAACACTCACAGGCTCAGAGTATTAGACTGGATATAAAAAGAAAAAAGGGTCTTATCAAAGCAACAGCTGTATACAGCTAGGAGTAATTGTAAATTCTCGATACTTCCGAGTAACACACAGCGTTCACAGGCTATATGTATTAGACTAGAAAAGAAAAACAGAAAAAGGTACTGTATCAAAACTACAGCTGTATACGTGTGGGGTAATTTTAAATCTCCTATATAATTTCCGGAGAACACCAGACCTCACAGGCTCAGATTGATTAGACCAAAATTAAAAATCAAAAAAGGGTTATGTATCAGAAGCGTCGCTTTATACAGCTAGGGTAATTGTAATCTCCGTAATATTTCCGGGTAACACCAGACGCCAAAGGTCAGTATTATTAGTAGAATATAAACCCGAAAAAAAGGGGACTGTTCAAAGCAACAGCTGATCAGTGTTGGGGTAATTTTTAAATCTACTTATATTTCCGGAGAACACACGACGCCAAAGGCCAGTAGGATTAACCAGAATAAAAAAGCAAAAAAGAGAATTTACAGAACGTACGCTGTAAACAGTTGGGGAATTGAAATCTTGAATAAAATTTCCAGAGTAACACCGACACTCACAAGGCCAGTATGGATAACCAGAATATAAAAACAGAAAAAGAGAATGTATCAGAAGTGTACAGCTGTAAAACAGTCATTGGTAATTGAAATCTCCGTACATATTTTCGGCGTAAAACACAGACACTCACAGGCTCGTATGTATTAGACTAGGATAAAAAAGCAAAAAAAGGGACTGACAAACGTACAGCTGATACGTCTAGGATAATTGTAAATCTTGTATATCTTTCCGGAGTAACACACAGACGTTCAAGGCCAGTAGTATTAGACAGAAAGAAAAGCAGAAAAAGGGTTGTATCAAAAGCATACAGCTGAAACGTGTTGGGGTAATTTTAAATCTCCGATATATTTCCGGAAACCACAGACGCTCACAGTTTAGTATGGATAGACCAGAATATAAAAAGCAGAAAAAAGGGTACTGTATAAGAAGCGTACAGCTTGTATACGTGTTGGGGAATTTAAATCTAGTAAAATATTTCCGGAGTAACACCAGCCTCACGGTCATATGGATTAGACCAGAATATAAAAAGCAGAAAAAAAGGTAAGTATCAAAGCACAGCTGTAAACAGTCTAGGGGTAATTGTAAATCTCCGTACATATTTTCGGAGTAAACACAAACACTCACAGGCTCATAGTATTAACGGATAAAAGCAGAAAAAGGGATGAAAAGCTCAGCTGTATAAGTCTAGGGGTAATTGTTGTGAATGGGTTTGAGATAGTCCTGAGCAAGGCCCCTTGGCGGTTACAAGCGGTACTATTGAGGATTGTGAATGGGAATCAGGTGTTACGATTGGCTTATGTAAGGAGTCATTTTCCCTCAGGTTGCCGGTAAACAATTGTTCGGTCTGAATCCTTCTTCTTCAAAATATTTTTCCCTTCTGGAGTACCAACAAATTTTTATGGCCGGTGATACTGTTATGTTACGGAACTGAGGATGCGTAAAAAAGGAAATACACCAGAGCAGGGGAATCATGAGATTGCGTCCGACTAACCACCCAACAGAGGCACCGGGAGCGTCCTACGTTGGTCCTGACGCCCGTAACCCTGAGAAAAAACTACACCTAAAGATAGAAATAGGAAAGCTACTGCCCCGGAGCAAACCCCAAAGAAAAGAAAGCCCCCCAACATGTAATGGGGTTAGCAAGGGAAATACTGACACAGAAAGAAAATAGTATGACAACGCTGGGCCCAAAACAACTAATAGAAAAGGACAGGAAGGGACGTAGCAACTCAGAAAACCCTGAAAAAACACCAACTCAACAATTTCAAAATCACCTGAGATCACACACCTCACCACCTAAATTTTTTTTCTTGGTTAACAAAAACAAAACACAGCCACTGAAAAAAAACTGGAAAAAGCAAAAGTACAAAACACAGTGGTGGACAAACGAGGAGGGCAAAACCCCCGGAGGGGACCCTGAAGGCCCCCACAGAAGTGCAGACAAAATCAAAAAAAGCAAAAACACAAAAAAAGAAATTGTCTTATCGATAGCAGGAGATGCAACCGACACAGCAGGCACAAGGGAAACGGAAAGAAAGGTTCAGACCAGAACAATTGATCACCGGCAACCCTGATGGGAAAATAACCCTTACATAAGCCAATCATAACACCTGATTTCCCAGTCCTCACAATCCTCACTGTACCGCTTGAAAACCACCAAGGGGCCTTGCCAAACTCATTCAAAACCCTTCAAACAGTAAGCAGGGGAGAAAAGGAAACGGCATTTAAACCCCGAAGGGCATTTTGGTACCTTGTGAGCCATTTGGGCTCATAATGCCCTTCCCTTCCAGTCCTTCATGAATGACATTTTCAGGGATTTTGTGGACAAGTTTCGATTGTTTATTTGGATGATATCTTGATTTTTTCAATGACTGGACCTCTGTGAAACAGTTCGCTTATTCCAGATTTTGAGAGAGAATGCTCTGTATGGAAGGGATCAAAGTTCTTTTTGCTACAAAGATCTCATTTCGGGATATTTTTCCCCATCTGTTATTGAAATGGACCCGGTCAAGGTTTAGGCCATGTGATTGGGTCCAACCTACTCATTAAGGCTCTTAGAGATTTTGGGTTTTGCAAATTTTAATCGAAAATTTATTGGAAATTTCGGTTATTGTTAAACCTTAACTGTTTTACCAAAAGGGTTTGATGTGGTGAATTGGCCTCCGAGGCAGTCTCTGCGTTTCAGGAGTTAAGCGAGAATTCCCGCCCTTTTTAACGGCGCCTGATGTTTCCTCCATTTAGGTGGAGGTTGAGCCTCAAAATTGGGGCAGGTGCCGTTTGTCCCAAAAAAAATCCAGAGACCTCTAAAATAACCCTTGTGCCTTTTTCTCTCGAAAATTTCTCCCGAAAAATAAATTTAAAGGGGTAATCGGGATTTGGCCATGAAGTGGGCTTTTGAAGAGTGGAGACATTGGCGGAGGGAGCCAAACATCAGGTGGGGTCCTTACGGCCAAAAATCTGGTCTATTGGAATCTGCCAAGCGCTCAACCTAGACAGGCCAGGTGGGCCTTTGTTTTTCACACGTTTTAATTTTGTGGTTTCCTTTTTTTCCTGGCACTAAGAATTTAAGGCGATGCCCTCCGAGGAGTTTTCCTTGCGGACTCTCCTGAGCTATCTACCCTCTGTTATTTTGAAGGAGGGTGTATTTTCCGCCATCTGCCCAATTTGAGACTTGCTCGGAGGGTGTCAGGAGGATAGGGCCCGAGCGTGCCCTGTGGAAAATTGTTTGTCCCGGACCAATGGAAAAAAGTGGATTCTGAATTTCATTTTCCGCTTGGCTGGGCATCCCGGAATTTTTGGTCCAAGACTTGGTTAGTCGGTCCTTTTGGTGGCCACCTGTCTGCGATGTCAGGGAATTTGTGCAGTCCGCGGGACTTGCTCCCTCCAACCTTGCTCCGCCTAGTGGTTTTTGATGCCATTGCCTGTGCCAAGAGACCATGGACCCATACTCTATGGATTCATTTCCGTTCCTTTTTTTCCAGAGAATGACCACCATCGGGAAATTTTTTGATAGTTTTCCAAGATGTACATCTTGTCCATTACCTAAGTTTCCTTCCCCTCGAATTGGCCGTTGTTCCTTCAGCAGTGGTTCATTTACACGGCATTCCGAGACATTGTGTCTGACAGAGGAGTCCAGTTGTTTCCAATTTGGGGACTTTTTGTTCTAAAGGGTGTTCATTTGTCTTTCTCCCGATTTCTCCTCAGACCAATGGTCAAACTGAGAGAAAAACCAGAATTGGAGACTTATCTAAGATGGTTTGTGTCTGTGACAGATGACTGGGTCCTTTTTTGCCTTTGGGCGATTTGCTCTTAAAATAGGGCAATCTGCCACTTTGTTGTCTCCGTTTTTCTGTAATTCGGGGTCACCCTCGATTTTCTTCAGGACAGACGGAGGCTTCTTCTGTCCAGGTGTTGACTCGTTTTGAGCGTATGCAGCAATTTGGGACCAGGTATGGAGAGGTTGTCCCTCTCTCAGGAGAAGGCCCCGTTGTAACCGGCATAGACTATGGCCTGGGTTTTTTTAAATGGGGGACTTGGTTGGTGTCCCAAAAAATTTATTCCTATGAGAGTAGCATCCCTAAATTTAAGCCAGGTTCTTTGGGGACCTAAAGATCATGGAGTTTTATAATCTTTTTTTTCTTTTCGTTTGCTTCTTCCAGGACATTTAAGATCCATAACGTGTTCCACAATCCTTGTTGAAGAGGTTTGTTGAGCCAGTGGTTCCGTGCGTGCCCCTACCCTGTTTTGGTAGGCAATCGAGTATGTGGGAGAAAAATTGGTTCTCTTTTTTTCTAGACAAGACCCATTTTGGTTAAATGGAGAGGTTAGGTCAGGAAGACAATTCTTGGGTGTTTGCTTCGGCCATCCATGCAGGAACTTATCCTGCGATAATAAATCACCTACCGACCTTGTTGCTCAAAGAGGGTTGGTGCCCCTCCTCAAGGGGGGGTACCTTTGTGATGGGTTTGAATATTCGAGCATAGGCCCCTCTGGTGGTTACAAGGGTACATGGGTTGTGAGGACTGGGAATCAGGTTACGATTGGTCTTAGAAGGGAGTCATTTTCCCATCAGGGTTGCCGGTGATCAATTGTTTCGGCTGAATCCTTCTTTCCAGTTTCCCTTGTAGCCTGCTGGTCTGCTGACTCTCATCAGAAAGACAATTTTTATTTTGTGTTTTTGCTTATTTTTGCATTTTCCTGATCTTCTGTGGGGGCCTCAGGGGGCCCCTCCGGGGCTTTTTGCCCTCTCAGTTTTAGTCCAGCCACTGTGTTTTGTACTTTTGCTTTTTTCCAGTTTTTTTTCGTGGTGTGTTTTGTTTTTGTTACCCAGGAACTTTTTAGGTGGTAGAGGTCGTGGACTCAGGGATTTTGAATTAGAGAGTTGGTTGTTTTTTCAGGGTTTTCTGAATTGCAGTAAGTACCCTTCCTGTCCTTTTTTTTAGTTATTTGGGCCCCAGCGTTTGCTCATACATTTTCTTTGTGTCGTATTTCCTCTTGTCTAACCGCCATTACTGTTTGGGGCTTTTTATTATCTTTGGGTTCGCTCCGGGGCAGATAGCTTTTCCTATTTCTATCTTTATTGTAGTTAGTTTTCAGGCTGTTCGAGGCTCGGACCAACGAGGAACGCCCCGGCTGCCTCTAGTTGCGGGGTTAGTCGGTCGCAATCCATAGTTTCCCACTGCCTGGTTGTATTCCTTTTTTACCGCACCCTCACTACCGTAACAAAAACGGTAATTGTAAAAAACTCCGTTATCTTTTCCGGAGTAACACACAGAGTTCACAGGCCATGTATTAGACAAAAAGAAAAAAAAAAAGGGTACTGTATCAAAAGCGTACCGTATACGTGTTGGGAATTTTAAACTCCGTATATATTTCCGGGAGTAACCACAGACGCTCAATTTCAGTAGGTTAGACCAGAATATAAAAAGCAGAAAAAGGGTACTGTATCAGAAGCGTCACTGTATAAGTCTGGGGAAATTGTAAATCTCTGTATATATTTCCCGGATAACCACAGACGCTCACAGGCCATATTGATTAACCAAAAATAAAAATCAAAAAAGGGGTTTTTAATTTTTCAGAACGTACAGCTGTATACAGCTAGGGTAATTGTAAATCTTCTAAATTTCCGGAGTAACACACAGACGCTCAAAGGCTCAGTATGAATAACTAAATAAAAAACAGAAAAAGGGTACGACAGAGCTACAGCTGTAACATGTTGGGTAGTTTTAAATCTCCGAAAATTCCAGAGAACAACAGATGTCACAGGCTCACTATGGTTAACCAGAACTAAAAACAAGAAAAGGGGTAATGCACAAAGTGACGCAGATACAGTGTTGGGGTAATTTTAAATCTCCTTATTTATTTCCGGAGTCACACACAGATAGTCAGCATATATTTGTCCGTTATCCCAGCCGGTACCGGTAGTGTGTGAGGAGCATACAGCTCTATACGGTGGTGGGAAAAAAAATGAACGCTTTGTAACTGCAGAAAAAAAGATTAAAGTATTAATGCTGCACCGCAGTGTACACACAGCAATACAGCTGGCAGGCAGCCTATTAACCACCGCTGCTGCACACAAAGAAAATCCTTCCATGTCACGGGCAGCAGCCTAAAAACCAGCACTGCTGCACACAAGAAATCCCCCCTGTCACTGCACACTTAGGCTACTTTCACACATCAGTTTTTTTGTGTCAGGCATAATCCGTCAAACACCTGAAAGGACGGATCCGGCGCTGAAAGAAAAAACTGATGCAACGGATCAGGTTTTTTGCTGGATCCGACCTGAACTTTTCAACTCGGAAAAAAAGAAGTTTTGCAGCCGGAAAAAGCAGGTACGCATGTCCGACTATTAGTAGTAGTATTTAGTAGCCCCTTGATTTCCCCAGAATCCAGATCAGTCTTTTGACGGATTGCACAAAGGACTGTCTGGTTCCATAGACTTCTATTATTTCCGGACACCTGATGCGCCGCTTCAGGCATTATCAGGCGGGTCCGGAAAAAAAAACAAACGTTGCAGTGACCGTTTTGTCCGGCCGCCGAAAATGTAACAAAACATGCAACGCAACGACATCAGGCGCAATCCGGCGCTAATGAAAGTAAATTTTACAAAAAAACGCATCCGGTACCGGATCCATTTTTTAAAAACACGCCGGAACGCGCCTGACATCAAAAAACTGATGTGTGAAAGCAGCCTAACTGTACAGCACAATTGCTATCAGCACAAGCACATAAGAACTGCTGTTTCCAGCCCCAACTCTCCCCTACTGATAAACAGCGTCAGCAAACCTCCCCCTACGCTAAGTTTGGGCAGAACTAAAATGGCGGTCGGTGGTCAGAGCTTTTATAGACACTCGGGACCCCCCCAAAGCAATCCAATCACTGCAATGCCCTTTTAAGATGGTGGTGGCTGCTGCCCATGTCATCTCGTTGTCCACAGTGACAACCTTGCTCATTGGCTGAGAAAAGGCGCCTGCAAGCATTATGGGAAAACCGACTTTGGCGCTCGGGTTGACGACCGCATGGCCGACTTCACGCTATGGTTCGGGTTTCGCTAAGTGAAACTCGACTCTAGCGAAAGTAGGCGACTTATGAATCTGACCGACCTGTTTCGCTCAACTCTACCAGTCAGTCTTTTTGTCAAAGGCAATCATTGACACACCCCACAAGAAAAGTAAATTTTACATTTCATTTGGAAATCAAGGTCCCAGAGTCTGGAGGAAGAGTGGAGAGGCACAAATCCAAGCTGCTTGAGGTCTAGTGTGAAGTTTCCACAATCAGTGATGGTTTGGAGAGCCATGTCATCAGCTGGTGTAGGTCTACTATGTTTTATCAAGACCAAGTCAATGCAGCTGTCTACCAGGAAATTTTAGAGCACTTCAGCTTCCCTCTGCCGACAAGCTTTTTGGAGATCGAAATTTCACTCTCCAGCTGGACTTGGCACCTGTCCACACTACGAAAAGTACCAATACCTGGTTTAAAAACAACAGTATCGCTGTGCTTGATTGGCCAGCAAACTCGATTGACCTTAACCTTATAGAGAATCTATGGGGTATTGTCAAGAAAAAGATGAGAGACACCAGACCCAACAATGCAGACAGCTGAAAAGCTGCTATTCAAAGCACCTGGGCTTCCATAACACCTCAGCAGTGCCACAGGCTGATTGCCTCCATGATGCAGTAACTGATGCAAAAGGAGGCCCGACCAGGTATTGAGTGCATTTACTGAACATACATTTCAGTAGGCCAACATTTCGGATTTTGAAATCATGTTTCAAGCTGGTGATAAAAGTATTCTAATTTCCTGAGATAATGACTTTTGCGTTTTCATTGGCTGTAAGCCATAATCATTAACAATAACAGAAATAACACTTGAAATAGATCACTCTGCTTGTAAAGACTCTATATAATATATGAGTTTCATTTTTTGTATTGAAGAACTGAAGTAAATTAATTTTTTTGATGATATTCTAATTTGTGAGAAGCACCTGTAGCATGTGTGTGTGTGTGTATGTATATACATACCATGTTCAAAATTATTATGCAAATTGGTTTTAAGTGTCATAGCGTTTTTTTTTTTGTTTTTGTTTTTGTAAAGAAACCATTGATGGTATTGTGTTCTCAGGGTTCTTTGGATCACTGAAATCAATCTCAGATACCTGTGATAATTAGTTTTCCATGTGAGCCCAATAAAAGGAAAACTGGATGTTCCACACTATTAAGCAGGCCAGAGTTTTCAAGTAACATGGGAAGAAAAAGGATCTCTCTGCTGCTGAAAAGCATCAAATAGTGCAATGCCTTGGTCAAGGGATGAAACATTAGATATTTCCCGAAAACTTAAGCGTGATCATTGTACTGTTAAGAGATTTTGTGGCTGATTCGAGCACAGACGTGTTTGTGCTGGATAAATGCAGAATGAGGAAGGTTTCTGCCAGGCAAGTTCATCGGATTAAGAGAGCAGCTGCTAAAAAGCCATTACAAACCAGCAGATCTTTGAAGCGCTGGTTCCTCTGGAGTCCCTCGAACCTCAAGGTGTAGGATCCTTCAAAAGCTTGCTGTGGTGCATAAACCTACTATTCGGCCACCCCTAACAGTGCTCACAAGCAAAAACGTTTTGCAGGGGGGCCCAGACATACATGAAGACTAATTTTCAAACAGTCTTGTTTTTTTAATGATGATGTTGAGCAACCCTGGATGGTCCAGATATGGAATAGTGGATGGTTGGTGGATGGCCACCATGTCCCAACAAGGCTGCGAAAGTCAGCAAGGAGGTGGAGCAGTCATGTTTTGGCCGGAATAATGGGGAAACAGCTGGTGGGGGGCCCTTTAAAGTTCCTGGAGGTGTGAAAATGACCTCTGCAAAGTATATAGATTTCTGACTGACAACTTCTCCATTGTATTAATAGCAGAAACGAGCCTTCAGGAGCTAAATCATCTTCATGCATACAATGCACCATCTCATGCTGCAAAGAATACCTCTGAGTCATTGGCTGCTATGGGCATAAAAGGAGATAAACTCATGGTGTGGCCACCATCTTCCCCTGACCTAAACCCCTATAGAGAACCTTTGGAGTATCATCAAGCAAAAGATCTATGAGGGTGGGAGGTAGTTCACATCAAAACAGCAGCTCTGGGAGGCTATTCTGACTTCATGCAAAGAAATACAAGCAGAAACTCCCCAAAAAAACTCAAATGTTCAATGGATGCAAGAATTGTGAAGGTGATATCAAAGAATGGTTCCTATGTTAACATGTAACTTGGCCGTTAGGATGTTTTGGAGTTAAGTAGCTTTTTTGTTCAGTGAATGTGACCTAATGCTGCAATTTCACAAATGGCATTTTTCAGTTCTTTAAAAACAGATCAAAATGTTTAGAAATTACTGTGCCTAAATTTGGAACAGTGCATTTTGAGTTTTTATTCATTTGGAGATTATACTGTCTGTTATCATTGGGGGGTTTCTTCAATAAAATTCGATGTATTCTCTAACGGTGATGACTTTTATTAGACTGACTGTCCATTTGCATTGACCACTTAGGAGATCACAGAAAAATATCATTTGCATAATTACATGGAAAATGGTTGTAATATATAAATATATAATATATAATATATACAGATATAATATACATATATACATATATTAGCTTTTGAACCCATTCTGGTACTGGGGTTGCGATCATTTTTATTGGAACATTTTTGTACCATGTTAAAGGGAACCTGTCACCAGAAATAACCTATTAATTTGCAGGTTAACAGCATTTTATGCTGCCCAGCACCTGCATGCAGCCAAATGCAGCAAGGGAAAATTAAGTTTATTTTTCCCCGTCAGCATTCGTTTTCAATCATGGGTAGCGGCGGCAGTTTGTCACAACTCTGAGTATACAGAGCCGACGTTGTAACCACGTCCTCAGCCCTGACTGACAGTGGCCTCACTGTAGAGCCAGTGTCAGTCAGGGCTGAGGACGTGGTTACAACGTCGGCTCTGGTATACTCAGAGCTTTGACTGAACCCTTGGTGCCCCCGCCCCCATGACTGAAACCGAATGTTGGTGGGGATAATAACGTTCATTTTCTCCCCACTGCATTTGGCTGCGGACAGCATCATAACGCTGTTAACCTGCAAATTAACCGCATATCTGCGGGTTAAACAGCTTTATTTCTGTTGAAAAGTTCCCCTTTAATTTTGTAATGCAATACTTCAATTTAAATTGCAACGGAGTCAGCGTGTGTGCATATCGTGCGTCTGGTACCATTTTTTTTTAAGAAACTGTCTGCAATTCCTAAAATTTTTTAATCAGTGCAACTTATTTGACAGTGGAATAAAATGGGCGCCTCAATCATCTCTCTCTCATTCTCACCCTCACCACTGGTGAAGATGCTGCTACAGTCGAAATCCTGCAGATAATAAGGCTAGTGCAGACACTTGAGGCCTTAGACGAAGGACACATCTCTGGTTATATTGTAGACTAGCTGAAGAGCCCGGCATTGCCTTCACTTAGTAACTAACTGTGGTTGGTTATAACAAATTATAATGATTAATCCTCCATCCCATAGTCCAGTGCCCATATACATCACACATCCTCCATCCCATAGTCTCGAGCCCATATACCATCATAAAATATCCTCCACCTGTAGTCCCATGCCCATATACCCCCTTTACATATCCTCCATCCCATAGTCCCGTGCCCATGTACCCATCACACATCCCCATCCCATAGTCCAGTGTCAACACACCCATAATACAATAATGTAACTAAAGTGCTGTGGAATTAATAGAGAAAGCAGAAAAATCCAGCTCACAGATAAAGTCCAAAAAGGTGCATTTTATTTTCCAAGGGACATGAGGCAAAGATTAAAATTGTGTGTCACAATTGTTCCTCCTGCTGTTGTTCCTACTGCTGCTGCTGGGATGATTACAGCATGAGAACTGATATAAGCTGGAGGCTAGGCTGCTGATGAGCTCACCCACAGCCCCACAGCCCTGAAGTCTTACACTGGCATGGATCCAACGTGCAGATAGCTGTATGGAAACCTGCTACACCACGAGGAGAGCAGTCAAATTCACTGCAGAGGTTTTCTGCTTTCCATCCAGTAATGGTGCAGCAGCATCAGACATTTAACCCCTTCCTGACACATGACACCTACTTAGGCGTCATGGTATAAATCGCGTTCCTGCGGGTCGGGTGACTGAGGTCACTGAAAGGTCACCTGACCCCAGGCACAAGACCCCCTTTGTGCTTCACCACAGGGGGGTGGCTTAACCCCCACGTGGCTACGATCGCTCTGTTTGGCTGTTAAAAGTGAAACAGCCAATCAGAGCGATTTGTAATATTTCACCAATGAAATTTGTGAAATATTACTGTTGTGAATGTGCTAGAAATGAATTTTGAGAGAAGCTCCCTCTGGTGGTTACAAACATACTGAACTATCCAATGAAGATTGTGAAGATTGGAGATCAGGTGTTACTGACTGGTCTTATATAAGGGAGGTTCCCCCCCATCAGGTTGCCGGTGATCAATTGTTCTGGTCTCATCTTTGATTCCTGTTCACTTTGTAGCTTGCTGTTTCGTGCCTGCATCTTCTGCTAACAGATAAGACATTTTCTTATATTAGTTTTTTTGTGCTTGCTTTTTGCATTTTGTCCTGCACTTCTGTGGGGGTCTGCCGGGTCCCCCTTTGGGGCTTGTGCTCCTCCAGTTTAGTTCAGCCACTGTTGTTTGTTCTTTTGCCTTTTCCAGTTTTTTCAGTGGTTGCTGTTTAGTTTTTGTTACACCAGAGAACTAATTTAGGTGGTAGAGGTCGTGTGATCTCAGGTGTTTTTGTAATTAGTAGAGTTGGTACTTTTCAGGGTTTTTTGGGATTGCAGTAAGTGCCCTTCCTATCCTTTTCTGTTTAGGAAGTTTGGGCCCCAACGTTTGCTCATACTATTTTCTGTCTGTGTCAGTATTTCTTCTTGTCTAACCGCCATTACATGTTTGGGGGCTTTCTATGTTCTTTGGGGATCTGCTCCGCGGCAGATAGCTTTCCTCTTTCTATCTTTAGGTGTAGTTAGCTTCTCAGGCTGTGACGAGGCGTCTAGGACCAACGTAGGTACGCTCCATGGCTGCCTTTAGTTGTGGTTAGTCAGGGTACTGCAATCCCATAGATTCCAACCTCTCTGGTGTATTGCCTTTTTTGCCTGCTCTCCTCAGCTACCAAATCATAACAGTATCACCGGCCAAAACTGAAAATTATATGGTACTCACAGAAGGGAAAAATATTGTGGAAAGAAAAAAGTTGTCAGAGTTGTCAGAGATTTTTTTTTCCTGTTTGTTGCATTTTTTTTTTCCCTCTGTATCTCTGGGTGCTGAGGAGGATTTTTTTTTCTCTCTCAATGGAGTTTGCACAGTTGTCTGGCCGTGTGGATCAGCTTGCCACTGAAGTTCGGAGTATTGCTATCTATCTTGCTAAGTTGCCGGTTGTGGAACCTAGGATTCCCATGCCAGATTTGTTTTTAGGGGATCGAGCTAAATTTCTAAATTTCAAAAATAACTGTAAGTTGTTTTTTGCCTTGAAATCTAAGTCCTCAGGGAACGCAGCACAGCAGGTTCAAATTGTCATCTCTCTCCTGCGCGGCGATCCTCAGGATTGGGCTTTTTCCCTGACACCTGGGGATCCTGTTTTGAGTAAAGTTGATGCATTTTTTCAGGCTCTGGGGTTATTGTATGATGAGCCTAATGTCACTGATCAAGCTGAAAAAGCCTTGTTGGCATTAAATCAGGGGCTTGAGGACGCTGAGTTATACTGTCAGAGATTCCGTAGGTGGGCAGTCCTGACCAAATGGAATGACGATGCTTTGGCAGCCCTTTTTCGGAAGGGTCTGTCAGAGAATGTAAAGGATGTTATGGTGGGATTCCCTGTCCCCTCTGGTCTCAATGATTCTATGTCATTAGCGATTCAAATTGACAGACGTTTGCATGAGCGTAGAGGTATGCGTGGAATAGTGTTGCCTTGTGAACCAGCTTCTGAACCCATGCAGTGTGATAGAGTAGCTTCTGGGGCACAGCGTCATGAGTTTCGAAAGCGCAATGGGTTATGTTTCTACTGTGGTGATGCCTCTCATGCTATTTCAGTCTGCCCTAAGCGGGGAAGACGTTTTGCACGCTCAGTTGTCTTGGGTAGTGTTCAGACTAAATTTTTGTTGACTGTTACCCAGATTTGCTCCCTGTCCACATTTTCTGCTCAGGCTTTCGTTGATTCGGGAGCAGCTATTAACCTGATGGATTTTGATTTTGCTAAACGTTGTGGGTTTCCCTTGATACCCCTACGGAAGTCTATTCCCCTACTGGGGATCGATTCTACCCCTTTGGCTGAGAATAAACCTCAGTTCTCTACTCAGGTGGTAATGAGGGTTGAACCTGATCATCAGGAGAGTTGCAAATTTTTGGTGCTGTATAATATGCATGACATTATCGTACTGGGTTTCCCTTGGTTACAGTCTCATAATCCTGTTTTGGATTGGAAATCTGTGTCTGTAACCAGTTGGGGCTGCCAATGTGTTAATACCAACACTCCTGTTTTTTCTGCATCCCCCCAGGCTCAGGATGTTCCTGACTTTTTGACTGATTTTTCTGAGGTGTTTAGCGAAAGTAAATCTGCATCCTTGCCCCCCCATAAGAGCTATGACTGCGCTATTGAATTAGTGCCTGGTAGTAAATTCCCTAAAGGTCGTCTTTTTAACTTGTCTGTACCTGAAAATGACGCTATGCGGTCTTATATCAAGGAGTCATTGGAAAAGGGTCATATCAGACCATCCTCTTCACCCTTAGGTGCCGGTTTTTTCTTTGTGGCCAAAAAGGATGGTTCATTAAGGCCGTATATTGATTATCGTCTCTTGAACAATATTACTGTGAAATATCAATATCCGTTACCCTTGATTTCTGACCTGTTTTCCAGAGTGAAAAGTGCTACTTGGTTTACCAAGCTTGACCTCAGGGGGGCATATAACCTTATTCGCATTAAGCACGGGGATGAATGGAAGACGGCATTTAATACCCAGAGAGGCATTTTGAGTACCTAGTGATGCCCTTTGGGCTCACTAATGCTCCTTCTGTCTTCCAGTCCTTCATGAATGACATTTTCAGGGATTTTGTGGATAAATTTCTGATTGTTTATTTGGATGATATCTTGATTTTTTCCAATGACTGGGACTCTCATGTGAAACATGTTCGGACTGTGTTCCAGATTTTGAGAGAGAATGCTCTGTATGTGAAGGGATCAAAGTGTCTTTTTGGCGTACAGAGGATCTCATTTCTGGGATTCATTTTGTCCCCATCTGTTATTGAAATGGACCCGGTCAAGGTTCAGGCCATCTGTGATTGGGTCCAACCTACTTCATTAAAGGCTCTTCAAAGATTCTTGGGTTTTGCCAATTTTTATCGTAAAGTTATTGGTAATTTCTCTGTTATTGTTAAACCATTGACTGATTTGACCAAAAAGGTTCTGATGTGGTGAATTGGCCTCCTGAGGCAGTCTCTGCGTTTCAGGAACTTAAGCAGAGATTCACTTCTGCTCCTGTTCTACGGCAGCCTGATGTTTCTCTGCCATTTCAGGTGGAGGTTGATGCCTCTGAAATTGGGGCAGGTGCCGTTTTGTCCCAAAAAGATCCAGAGACCTCTAAAAGTAACCCTTGTGCCTTTTTCTCTCGAAAATTTTCTCCTACTGAACGTAATTATGACGTGGGTAATCGGGAGTTATTGGCCATGAAGTGGGCTTTTGAAGAGTGGAGACATTGGCTGGAGGGAGCCAAACATCAGGTGGTGGTCCTTACGGACCATAAGAATTGGTTTATCTGGAATCTGCCAAGCGACTTAATCCTAGACAGGCCAGGTGGGCCTAGTTTTTCACACGTTTTAATTTTGTGGTTTCCTTTCTTCCTGGCACTAAGAATGTTAAGGCGGATGCCCTCTCGAGGAGTTTCCTTGCGGACTCTCCTGAGTTATCTGATCCTGCTGTTATTTTGAAAGAGGGTGTAGTTCTTTCCGCCATCTCGCCCACTTTGAGACTGGCTCTGGAAGGGTGTCAGGAGGATAAACCCGAGCGCTGCCCTATTGGGAAATTGTTTGTCCCAGACCGGTGGAAAAAGAGTGTGATGTCTGAGATTCATTGTTCCGCGTTGGCCAGTCATCCCGGAATTTTTGGTACCAGAGACTTGGTTAGTCAGTCCTTTTGGTGGCCTACCTTGTCTCGTGATGTCAGGGAATTTGTGCAGTCCTGCGGGACTTGCTCTCGCTCCAAGCCTTGCTCTCGCTCTAGTGGTTTGTTGATGCCATTGCCTGTGCCCAAGAGACCATGGACCCATATCTCTATGGATTTCATTTCCGACCTTCCTGTTTCTCAGAGAATGACCGTTATCTGGGTGATTTGTGATAGGTTTTCCAAAATGATACATCTTGTGCCATTACCTAAGTTGCCTTCCTCCTCTGAATTGGTGCCTTTGTTCCTTCAGCACGTGGTTCGGTTACACGGCATTCCTGAGAACATTGTGTCTGACAGACGAGTCCAGTTTGTTTCCAGATTTTGGAGGACTTTTTGTTCTAAACTTGGTGTTTAATTGTCTTTCTCCTCGGCTTTTCATCCTCAGACCAATGGACAAACTGAGAGAACAAACCAGACATTGGAGACTTATCTAAGATGCTTTGTGTCTGCTGATCAGGATGACTGGGTCTCTTTTTTGCCTTTGGCTGAGTTTGCTCGTAATAATAGGGCTAGCTCTGCCACTTTGATGTCTCCATTTTTCTGCAATTTTGGGTTTCACCCTCGATTTTCTTCAGGACAGACGGAGGCTTCTGTCTGTCCAGGTGTTGACTCTGTTGTGGAGCGTATGCAGCAGATTTGTGTTATGTTTCGGTAGCTGAGGAGTGCAGGCAAAAAAGGCAATACACCAGAGCAGTTGGAATCTATGAGATTGCAGTACCCTGACTAACCACAACAACTAGAGGCAGCCGTGGAGCGTTCCTACGTTGGTCCTAGACGCCTCGTCACAGCCTGAGAAACTAACTACACCTAAAGATAGATATAGGAAAGCTATCTGCCCCGGAGCAGAACCCCAAAGATAATAGAAAGCCCCCAAACATGTAATGGCGGTTAGACAAGAAGAAATACTGACACAGACAGAAAATAGTATGAGCAAACGTTGGGGCCCAAACTAACTAAATAGAAAAGGGCAAAAGCCCCGGAGGGGACCCTGAAGGCCCCCACAGAAGTGCAGGACAAAATGCAAAAATCAAGCACAAAAACAAAAGAAGAAAATGTCTTATCTGTTAGCAGGAGATGCAGACACGACACAGCAGGCTACAAGGGAAACAGGAATCAAGGATAGAGACCAGAACAATTGATCACCGGCAACCCTGATGGGAAGGTGACTCCCTTATATAAGACCAGTCAGTAACACCTGATTCCCAATCCTCACAATCTTCACAATCTTCACTGGACAGACCAGCACCACTTGTAACCACCAGAGGGAGCCTCTGCTCAGAACTCATCCCAAGCCCACTCACAACAGTACCCCCCTTGAGGAGGGGTCACCGAACCCTCATTTGAGCAACCAGGTCGGTCAGGATGAGTGCTATGGTACGCACGGATGAGTCTCCTAGCATGGATGTCCGAAGCAAACACCCAAGAATTGTCTTCCTGACAATAACCTCTCCACTTAACCAAATACTGGAGTTTCCGTCTAGAAAAACGAGAATCTAATATTTTCTCAACCACATACTCCAGATTGCCCTCAAACAAAACAGGGTCAGGAGGCACAGCAGCAGGAACCACTGGCTCAACAAACCTCTTCAACAAGGACTTGTGAAACACGTTATGGATCTTAAATGTCCCTGGAAGAAGCAAACGAAAAGAAACAGGATTAAGAATCTCCATGATCTTATAAGGTCCAATGAACCTAGGCTTAAATTTAGGAGATGCTACTCTCATAGGAATATTTTTTGAGGACAACCAGACCAAGTCCCCTACTTTAAACCGAGGACCATCAGTCCTATGCCGGTTAGCAAACCGCTGGGCCCTCTCCTGAGAGAGGGACAGCCTCTCCACTACCTGGTCCCAAATCTGTTGCATACGCTCCACAACAAGAGTCAACACCTGGACAGACAGAATCCTCCGTCTGTCCTGAAGAAAATCGAGGGTGAAACCCAGAATTACAGAAAAACGGAGACATCAAAGTGGCAGAGCTAGCCCTATTATTAAGAGCAAACTCAGCCAAAGGCAAAAAAGAGACCCAGTCATCCTGATCAGCAGACACAAAGCATCTTAGATAAGTCTCCAATGTCTGGTTTGTTCTCTCAGTTTGACCATTGGTCTGAGGATGAAAAGCCGAGGAGAAAGACAATTGAACACCCAGTTTAGAACAAAAAGTCCTCCAAAATCTGGAAACAAACTGGACTCCTCTGTCAGACACTATGTTCTCAGGAAATGCCGTGTAAACGAACCACGTGCTGAAGGAACAACGGCACCAATTCAGAGGAGGAAGGCAACTTAGGTAATGGCACAAGATGTATCATTTTGGAAAACCTATCACAAATCACCCAGATGGCGGTCATTCTCTGAGAAACAGGAAGGTCGGAAATAAAATCCATAGAGATATGGGTCCATGGTCTCTTGGGCACAGGCAATGGCATCAACAAACCACTAGAGCGAGAGCAAGGCTTGGAGCGAGAACAAGTCCCGCAGGACTGCACAAATTCCCTGACATCACGAGACAAGGTAGGCCACCAAAAGGACCGACTAACCAAGTCTCTGGTACCAAAAATTCCGGGATGCCCAGCCAACGCTGAACAATGAATCTCAGACATCACACTCTTTTTCCACTGGTCCGGGACAAACAATTTTCCAACAGGGCAGCGCTCGGGCCTATCCTCCTGACACTCCTCCAGAGCAAGTCTCAAATTAGGTGAGATGGCGGAAAGAACTACACCCTCTTTCAAAATAACAGAAGGATCAGATAACTCAGGAGAGTCCGCAAGGAAGCTCCTCGAGAGGGCATCCGCCTTAACATTCTTAGTGCCAGGAAGAAAGGAAACCACAAAATTAAAACGTGTGAAAAACAAGGCCCACCTGGCCTGTCTAGGATTGAGTCGCTTGGCAGATTCCAGATAAACCAGATTCTTATGGTCAGTAAGGACCACCACCTGATGTTTGGCTCCCTCCAGCCAATGTCTCCACTCTTCAAAAGCCCACTTCATGGCCAATAACTCCCGATTACCCACGTCATAATTACGTTCAGTAGGAGAAAATTTTCGAGAGAAAAAGGCACAAGGGTTACTTTTAGAGGTCTCTGGATCTTTTTGGGACAAAACGGCACCTGCCCCAATTTCAGAGGCATCAACCTCCACCTGAAATGGCAGAGAAACATCAGGCTGCCGTAGAACAGGAGCAGAAGTGAATCTCTGCTTAAGTTCCTGAAATGCAGAGACTGCCTCAGGAGGCCAATTCACCACATCAGAACCCTTTTTGTTCAAATCAGTTAATGGTTTAACAATAACCGAGAAATTACCAATAAATTTACGATAAAAATTGGCAAAACCCAAAAATCTTTGAAAAGCCTTTAATGAAGTAGGTTGGACCCAATCACAGATGGCCTGAACCTTGACCGGGTCCATTTCAATAACAGATGGGGACAAAATGAATCCCAGAAATGAGATCCTCTGTACGCCAAAAAGACACTTTGATCCCTTCACATACAGAGCATTCTCTCTCAAAATCTGGAATACAGTTCGAACATGTTTCACATGAGAGTCCCAGTCATTAGAAAAAATCAAGATATCATCCAAATAAACAATCAGAAATTTATCCACAAAATCCCTGAAAATGTCATTCATGAAGGACTGGAAGACAGAAGGAGCATTAGTGAGCCCAAAGGGCATCACAAGGTACTCAAAATGCCCCTCCGGGGTATTGAATGCCGTCTTCCATTCATCCCCGTGCTTAATGCGAATAAGGTTATATGCCCCCCTGAGGTCAAGCTTGGTAAACCAAGTAGCGTTTTTCACCCTGGAAAACAGGTCAGAAATCAAGGGTAACGGGTATTGATATTTCACAGTAATATTGTTCAAAAGACGATAATCAATACACGGCCTTAATGAACCATCCTTTTTGGCCACAAAGAAAAAACCGGCACCTAAGGGTGAAGAGGATGGTCTGATATGACCCTTCTCCAATGACTCCTTGATATAAGACCGCATAGCGTCATGTTCAGGTACAGACAAGTTAAAAAGGCGACCTTTAGGGAATTTACTACCAGGCACTAATTCAATAGCGCAGTCATAGCTCCTATGGGGAGGCACGGATGCAGATTTACTTTCGCTAAATACATCAGAAAAATCAATCAAAAAGTCAGGAACATCCTGAGCCTGGGGGGAGGCAGAAAAAACAGGAGTGTTGGTATTAACACATTGGCAGCCCCAACTGGTTACAGACACAGATTTCCAATCCAAAACAGGATTATGAGACTGTAACCAAGGGAAACCCAGTACAATAATATCATGCAGATTATACAGAACCAAAAATTTGCAGCACTCTTGATGATCAGGTTCAACCCTCATTATCACCTGAGTAGAGAACTGAGGTTTATTCTCAGCCAAAGGGGTAGAATCGATCCCCAGTAGGGGAATAGACTTCTGTAGGGGTATCAAGGGAAACCCACAACGTTTAGCAAAATCATAATCCATCAGGTTAATAGCTGCTCCAGAATCAACGAAAGCCTGAGCAGAAAATGAGGACAGAGAGCATATCAGAGTGACAGTTAATAAAAACTTAGTCTGAACACTACCCAAGACAACTGAGCATGCAAAACGTCTTCCCCGCTTAGGGCAGACTGAAATAGCATGAGAGGCATCACCACAGTAGAAACATAACCCATTGCGCTTTCGAAACTCATGACGCTGTGCCCCAGACACCACTCTATCACACTGCATGGATTCAGAAGCAGGTTCACAAGGCAACACTATTCCACGCATACTTCTCCGCTCACGCAAACGTCTGTCAATTTGAATCGCTAATGACATAGAATCATTGAGACCAGAGGGGACAGGGAATCCCACCATAACATCCTTTACATTATCTGACAGACCCTTCCGAAAAAGGGCCGCCAAAGCGTCGTCATTCCACTTGGTCAGGACTGCCCACCTACGGAATCTCTGACAGTATAACTCAGCGTCATCAAGCCCCTGATTTAATGCCAACAAGGCTTTTTCAGCTTGATCAGTGACATTAGGCTCATCGTACAATAACCCCAAAGCCTGAAAAAATGCATCAACATCACTCAAAACAGGATCCCCAGGTGTCAGGGAAAAAGCCCAATCCTGAGGATCGCCGCGCAGGAGAGAGATGACAATTTGAACCTGCTGCGCTGCGTTCCCTGAGGACTTAGATTTTAAGGCAAAAAACAATTTACAATTATTTTTGAAATTCTGAAACTTAGCTCGATCCCCTAAAAACAAATCTGGCATGGGAATCCTAGGTTCCACAACAGGCAACCTAGCAAGATATGCAGCAATACTCTGAACCTCAGTGGCAAGCTGATCCACACGGCCAGACAACTGTGCAAACTCCATTGAGAGAAAAAATCCTCCCCAGCACCCAGAGATACAGAGGGAAAAAAAAAATGCAACAAACAGAAAAATATCTCTGACAACTCTGACAACCGTTTTTTCTTTCACAAATTTTTTCCCTTCTGTGAGTACCATACAATTTTAAATTTTGGGCCGGTGATACTGTTATGTTTCGGTAGCTGAGAAGTGCAGGCAAAAAAGGCAATACACCAGAGCAGTTGGAATCTATGAGATTGCAGTACCCTGACTAACCACAACAACTAGAGGCAGCCGTGGAGCGTTCCTACGTTGGTCCTAGACGCCTCGTCACAGCCTGAGAAACTAACTACACCTAAAGATAGATATAGGACAGCTATCTGCCCCGGACCAGAACCCCAAAGATAATAGAAAGCCCCCAAACATGTAATGGCGGTTAGACAAGAAGAAATACTGACACAGACAGAAAATAGTATGAGCAAACGTTGGGGCCCAAACTAACTAAATAGAAAAGGATAGGAAGGGTACTTACTGCAATCCCAGAAAACCCTGAAAAGCACCAACTCTACTAATTTCAAAAACACCTGAGATCACACGACCTCTACCACCTAAATTAGTTCTCTGGTGTAACAAAATCAAAACAGCAGCCACTGAAAAAACTGGAAAAAGCAAAAGTACAAACATCAGTGGCTGAACTAAACTGAGAGGGCAAAAGCCCCCGGAGGGGACCCTGAAGGCCCCCACAGAAGTGCAGGACAAAATGCAAAAATCAAGCACAAAAACAAAAAGAAGAAAATGTCTTATCTGTTAGCAGGAGATGCAGACACGACACAGCAGGCTACAAGGGAAACAGGAATCAAGGATAGAGACCAGAACAATTGATCACCGGCAACCCTGATGGGAAGGTGACTCCCTTATATAAGACCAGTCAGTAACACCTGATTCCCAATCCTCACAATTTTCACAATCTTCACTGGACAGACCAGCACCGCTTGTAACCACCAGAGGGAGCCTCTGCTAAGAACTCATCCCAAGCCCACTCACAACAGATTTGGGACCAGGTAGTGGAGAGGTTGTCCCTCTCTCAGGAGAGGGCCCAGCGGTTTGCCAACCGGCATAGGACTGATGGTCCTCGGTTTAAAGTGGGGGACTTGGTCTGGTTGTCTTCAAGAAATATCCCTATGAGAGTTGCATCTCCTAAGTTTAAGCCTAGGTTCATTGGACCTTATAAGATCATGGAGATTCTTAATCCTGTTTCCTTTCGTTTGCTTCTTCCAGGGACATTTAAGATCCATAACGTGTTCCACAAGTCCTTATTGAAGAGGTTTGTCGAGCCAGTGGTTCCTATGGCTGTGCCTCCTGACCCTGTTTTGGTTGAGGGCAATATGGAGTATGTGGTTGAGAAAATATTGAATTCTCGTTTTTCAAGACGGAAACTCCAGTATTTGGTTAAGTGGAGAGGTTATGGTCAGGAGGACAATTCTTGGGTGTTTGCTTCGGACATCCATGCTAGGAGACTCATCCGTGCGTATCACAGAGCTCATCCTGACCGACCTGGTTGCTCAAATGAGGGTTCGGTGACCCCTCCTCAAGGGGGGGTACTGTTGTGAATGTGCTAGAAATGAATTCTGAGCAGAAGCTCCCTCTGGTGGTTACGAACAGTACTGAACTATCCAATGAAGATTGTGAAGATTGGAGATCAGGTGTTACTGACTGGTCTTATATAAGGGAGGTTCCCTCCCATCAGGGTTGCCGGTGATCAATTGTTCTGGTCTCATCTTTGATTCCTGTTCGCTTGGTAGCTTGCTGTTTCGTGCCTGCATCTTCTGCTAACAGATACGACATTTTCTTCTATTAGTTTTTTGTGCTTGCTTTTTGCATTTTGTCCTGCACTTCTGTGGGGCTCTGCCTGGTCCCCTTCGGGGGGCTTGTGCTCCTCTCAGTTTAGTTCAGCCACTGTTGTTTGTTCATTTGCCTTTTCCAGTTTTTTCTGTGGTTGCTGTTTAGTTTTGTTACACCAGAGAACTAATTTAGGTGGTAGAGGTCGTGTGATCTCAGGTGTTTTTGTAATTAGTAGAGTTGGTACTTTTCAGGGTTTTTTGGGATTGCAGTAAGTTCCCTTCCTATCCTTTTCTATTTAGGAAGTTTGAGCCACAACGATTGATCATACTATTTTCTGTCTGTGTCAGTATTTCTTCTTGTCTAACCGCCATTACATGTTTGGGGGCTTTCTATGTTCTTTGGGGATCTGCTCCGGGGCAGATAGCTTTCCTCTTTCTATCTTTAGGTGTAGTTAGCTTCTCAGGCTGTGACGAGGCGTCTAGGACCAACGTAGGTACGCTCCACGGCTGCCTTTAGTTGTGGTGGTTAGTCAGGGTACTGCAATCCCATAGATTCCAACCTCTCTGGTGTATTGCCTTTTTTGCCTGCTCTCCTCAGCTACCAAATCATAACACCTTGCTCTCGTTCTAGTGGTTTGTTGATGCCATTGCCTGTGCCCAAGAGACCATGGACTCATATCTCTATGGATTTCATTTCCGACCTCCCTGTTTCTCAGAGAATGACAGTTATCTGGGTGAATTGTGATAGGTTTTCCAAAATGATACATCTTGTGCCATTACCTAAGTTGCCTTCCTCCTCCGAATTGGTGCCTTTGTTCCTTCAGCACGTGGTTCTGTTACACGGCATTCCTGAGAACAATGTGTCTGACAGAGGAGTCCAGTTTGTTTCCAGATTTTGGAGGACTTTTTGTTTTAAACTTGGTGTTCAATTGTCTTTCTCCTCGGCTTTTCATCCTCAGACCAATGGACAAACTGAGAGAACAAACCAGACATTGGAGACTTATCTGAGATGCTTTGTGTCTGCTGATCAAGATGACTGGGTCTCTTTTTTGCCTTTGGCTGAGTTTGCTCTTAACAATAGGGCTAGCTCTACCACTTTGATGTCTCCATTTTTCTGCAATTTTGGCTTTCACCCTCGATTTTCTTCGGGACAGACGGAGGCTTCTGTCTGTCCAGGTGTTGACTCTGTTGTGGAGCGTATGCAGCAGATTTGGGACCAGGTAGTGGAGTGGTTGTCCCTCTCTCAGGAGAGGGCCCAGCGGTTTGCCAACCGGCATAGGACTGATGGTCCTCGATTTGAAGTGGGGGACTTGGTCTGGTTGTCCTCAAGAAATATCCCTATGAGAGTTGCATCTCCTAAGTTTAAGCCTAGGTTCATTGGACCTTATAAGATCATGGAGATTCTTAATCCTGTTTCCTTTCGTTTACTTCTTCCAGGGACATTTAAGATCCATAACGTGTTCCACAAGTCCTTATTGAAGAGGTTTGTCGAGCCAGTGGTTCCTATGGCTGCGCCTCCTGACCCTGTTTTGGTTGAGGGCAATCTGGAGTATGTGGTTGAGAAAATATTGGATTCTCGTTTTTCAAGACGGAAACTCCAGTATTTGGTTAAGTGGAGAGGTTATGGTCAGGAGGACAATTCTTGGGTGTTTGCTTCGGACATCCATGCTAGGAGACTGATCCGTGCGTATCACAGAGCTCATCCTGACCGACCTGGTTGCCCAAATGAGGGTTCGGTGACCCCTCCTCAAGGGGGGGTACTGTTGTGAATGTGTTAGAAATGAATTCTGAGCAGAAGCTCCCTCTGGTGGTTACAAACAGTACTGAACCATTCAATGAGGATTGGCAATCAGGAGTTACAGGAGTTACAGACTGGTCTTATATAAGGGAGGTTCCCTCCCATCAAGGTTGCCGGTGATCAATTGTTCTTGTCTCAACTGTGGTTCCTGGTTCACTTTGAAGCTTGCTGAGTCTTGCCTGCATCTTCTGCTATCAGATAAGATATTTTCTGCTTTTATTTTTGTGCTTGCTTTTTGCATTGTTTTCTGCACTTCTGTGGAGGTCAGCCAGGTCCCCTCCAGTGGCTTGTGCTCCTCTCAGTTTATCTGAGCCACTGTTATTTGTTCATTTGCCTTTTCCAGTTTTTTCAGTGGCTGCGGCTTAGTTTTGTTACACCAGAGAACTAATTTAGGTGGTAGAGGTCGTGTGATCTCAGGTGTTTTTGCAATTAGTAGAGTTGGTATTTTTTAGGGTTTTTTGGATTGCAGTAAGTGTCCTTCCTATCCTTTTCTTTCTAGGAAGATTGAGCCCCAACATTTGCTCATACTATTTTCTGTCTGTGTCTGTATTACCTCTTGTCTAACCGCCATTACATGTTTGGGGGCTTCCTATGTTCTTTGGGGATTTGCTCCGGGGCAGATAGCTTTCCTCTTTCTATCTTTAGGTGTAGTTAACTTCTCAGGCTGTGACGAGGCGTCTAGGACCAACTTAGGAACGCTCCATGGCTGCCTTTAGTTGTGATGGTTAGTCAGGGTACTGCAATCCAGTAGATTCCAACCTCTCTGGTGTATTGCCGTTTTTGCCTGCTCTCCTCAGCTACCAAATCATAACAGACATGGTGTCCGCTAACGATTAGAGCTAATTTTCCATTCAAAAAGTCAAATGGCGCTCCTTCCCTTCTGAGCCCTGCCGTGCACCCAAACAGAGGTTCCCCCCCACATATAGGGTACAAGCGTGCTGAGGACAAACTAGACAACAAATTTTGGGGTACAATTTATTCTGTTACCCTTGTGAAAATAAAAAATAGCAGGCTAAAAAATCATTTTTGAGGAAAAAAATTATTTTTTTATTTTCACTGCTCTGCGTTATACACTTCTGTGAAGCACTTGGGGGTTCAGAGTGCTCACAACACATCTAGATAAGTTCCTTAAGGGGTCTAGTTTCCAGAATTGTGTCAATTGTGGGGGTTTTTCACTGATTAGGCACACAGGCACTCTCCAAACGTGTCATGGTGTCCGCTAACGATTGGAGCTAATTTTCCATTCAAAAAGTCAAATGGCGCTCCTTCCCTTCTGAGCACTATCGTGCGCCCAAACAGTGGTTTATGACCACATATGAGGTATCGGTGTACTCAGGAGAAATTGACCAACAAATTTCAGGATCCATTTTATCCTGTTGCCCAAGTGAAAATGAAAAAACTGAGGCTAAAAGAAAATTTTTGTGAAAAATAAGTACTTTCTTTTTTTAAGGATCAATTTGTGAAGCACCTGGGGGTTCAAAGGGCTCACTATGCATCTAGATAAGTTCCTTGGGGGGTCTAGTTTCCAAAATGGGGTCACTTGTGGGGAGCTCCAATGTTTAGGCACACAGTTTTAGGCAATGTTTAGGCAACTCTCCAAATGCGACATGGCAACCGCTAAATATTCCAGCATATTTTCCATTCAAAAAGTCAAATGGCGCTCCTTCCCTTCTGAGCCCTGCCGTGCGCCCAAACAGTGGCTTATGACCACATATGGGGTATCGGCGTACTCAGGAGAAATTGCACAACTTTTTCTGTCCATTTTCTCCTTTTACCCTTGTTAAAATATAAAAATTGTTTGTAAAAATCATTTTTGTGACTAAAAAGTTAAATGTTCATTTTTTCCTTCCACTTTGCTTTAGTTCCTGTGAAGCACCTGAAGGGTTAATAATCTTCATGAAAGTAGTTTTGAGTGACTTGAGGGGTGCAGTTTTTAGAATGGTTCACTTTTGGGTATTTTCTGCCATATAGACCGCTCAAAGTGACTTCAAATGTGAGGTGGTCCCTAAAAAAAATGGTTTTGTAAATTTTGTTGTAAACATGAGAAATCGCTGGTCAACTTTTAACCCTTATAACTTCCTAACAAAAAAAAATTTTGTTTACAAAATTGTGCTGATGTAAAGTAGACATGTGGGAAATGTTATTTATGAACTATTTTGTGTCACATAACTCTCTGGTTCAACAGAATAAAAATTCAAAATTTTAAAATTGCAAAATTTTCGCCAAATTTCCATTTTTTAAAAAAAAAAAACGCAAAAAATATAGACCTACATTTACTACTAACATGAAGCCCAATATGTCACGAAAAAACATTCTCAGAATCGCTAGGATCCGTAGAAGCATTCCTTTTTTATTACCTCATAAAGGGACACTGGTCAGAATTTCAAAAAATGGCAAGGTCTTTAAGGTCAAAATAGGTTGGGCCATGAAGGGGTTAAAGAGGTACTTCAATTTGACTATCCTATATAATATAATCGTCAGTTGGGACTTCCAGCCGCTGTCCCCGAATCCCATAAGGCACCGCGGCAGTGTCACATGCGCAGGCGCAGTTCGTGAAATTCACGCCTCCTCTATTCCTGCGCAAGCGCAGTAACAGCCACAAGTACACGCTCTACCTGGGCTTGCGCGGTAACGACGCGGCTGTTACTGCTACTGCATGGGGAATAGCGGTGACTTGTATAACTCCCGATGCGATAGAATCGGGCCTATTTCTAGTATATTAGATATTTATTATATACATATATATATTAGATTAGATATTTATTATATATATTAGATATTAATTATGTGGGGCTTTGCGTGTGGAGTGCGTGTGGCTATGCAGAGTGAGCGGGGCTATGTGGAGTGGGCGTGGCTCGATATATATACACACACATACATACACTCAACTTTATATATATAGATGTGCGTGTGTGAGTGTATATACTGTATATACAGTATGTATACAGCTCTGGCAAAAATTAAGAGACCACTGCACAGTTTTATAAAAATCAGCTTCTCTACATGTCTGACCGCCATTCCATTCCAGTGTCAGTTGAATTACAACCAGAGTACACCTCATTCTACTTAATGTGCTTCTGATTAGGTGATCACCTGAACCAAATCTTATTTAACCCCTTTCTGCCATCAGACGTACTATTCCGCCCATGTGCCCTGGGACTTAATTCCCATGGACGGAACAGTACGTCATGGGCAATTCTCACGGCTGACAACCGACACTAAGTGCCAGGAGCGGTCACGGTCAAACATGATCGCAGCGTTCAGGTGGCATAGGGAAGCATAGAGCAGGGAGGGGGCTCCCTACGCGCTTTCCTGAGGCCCTCAGTACAACACAATGTGATTGTGTTGTTCCGAGGTCCTCCTCCCTGCAGGCCCCTGGATCCAAGATGGCTGCGGAGTTCTTCCGGGAGGTGGCTTGTCAGTGCCTGCTGAGAGCGGGTGCTGGCCAGCCTCCTGCACTGCCTGTCAGATCGCTGATCTGACACAGTGCTGTGTAAACTGTCAGATCAGCGATCTGACACTATATAGTGATGTCCCACACTGGGACAAAGTAAAAATGTAAAAAATAAAAAAGTAAACATGTAAAAATAAATCCCTAAATAAATAAATAACAAAAAAAAATATTTCCCTAATAAACACATTATTATTATGTAAATAAAAAAACAATAAAAGTACAGATATTTAGTATCGCCATGTCCGTAACAACCCGCCCTATAAAACTGTCCCACTAGTTAACCCCTTTAGTAAACTTCTTAAAAAAAAAAAAACAAAGCAAAAAAACAATGCTTGTTCATCATACCGCCGAACAAAAAGTGAAATAACACGCTATCAAACAGACGGATATAAATAAACATGGTATCGAAGAAAACGTCATCTTGTCTCGCAAAAAACAAGCAACCATATAGCATCATCAGCGAAAAAATAAAAAAGTTATAGCTCACAGAATGAAGTGATGCAAAAATAATTATTTTTTTTATATAAAATAGTTTTTATTGTATAAAAGCACCAAAACATAAAAAAATACAAATGAGTTATCGCTGTAATCGTACTGACTGTAAGAATAAAACTGCTTAATCAATTTTACACCCCCCCCAAAAGAAATTCATGAATTGCTGGTTTTTGTTCATTCTGCCTCTCAAAAAACCGTAATAAAAAGCGATCAAAAATGTCATGTGCCCAAATATGGTACCAATAAAAAAGTCAACTTGTCCCGCAAAAAATAAGACCTAACATGACTCTGTGGGCCAAAATATGGAGAAATAATAGCTTTCTAAACGTGGTGATGCAAAAACTTTTTTTTGGAATAAAAAGCGTCTTTTAGCGTGTGACAGCTGCCAAACATAAAAACCCGCTATAAAAACCCGCTATAAATAGTAAATCAAACCCCCCTTTATTACCCCCATTAGTTAGGGAAAAATAATAAAAATTTAAAAAATGTATTTATTTTCATTTTGCCGTTAGGGTTAGGATTAGGGTTATAGGTTTGTGGCTAGAGTTACGGTTAGGGTTGGGATTAGGGTTAGGGGTATGTTGGGGTTAGGGTTGGAGTTAGAATTGGGGGGTTTCCCACTGTTTAGGCACATCAGGGCTCTCCAAACATGACATGGCCTTTGATCTCAATTCCAAAAATTTTGCGTTGAAAAAGTCAAACGGTGCTCCTTCCGAGCTCTGCCATGCGCCCAAACAATGGTTTATCTGCACATATTGGGTATCAGCATGACGCCCGCAGAACATTCTATCAAGTCTGCATTTCAAAATGGCGCTCCTTACCATCTGAGCTCTCCCATGCGCCAAAACAGCTGTACCCCCCACATATGGGGTATCAGCGTACTCAGGACAAATTGCACAAAAACTCTTGGGGTCCAATTTCTTCTGTTACCCTTGGAAAAATAAAAAATTGGGGCAAAAATATAATTTTTGTGGAAAAAAATATGATTTTTTATTTGTATGGCTCTACATTATAAACTTCTGTGAAGCACTTGGGGGTTAAAAGTTCTCCCCACACATCTAGATAAGTTCCTTGGGGGGTCTAGTTACCAAAATGGGGTCACTTGTGGGGGTTTCCACTGTTTGAGCACATCAGGGGCTCTCCAAACGCGACATGGCGTCCAGAAAATTCTGCGTTGAAAAAGTCAAATGGCGCTCCTTCCCTTCTGAGCTCTGCCATGCATCCAAATAGTGGTTTACCCCCGCACATAGGGAATCAGCGTACTCAGGACACATTGCACAATAACTTTTGGAGTCCAATTTCTCCTGTTTGCCAAAGATCATAAGGATTGGACCATAGAGAACTGGCGTAAGGTAATCTTCTCTGATGAGTCTAATTTTCAGCTTTGCCCAACACCTGGTCGCCTAATGGTTAGATGGAGACCTGGAGAGGCGTAGAAGCCACAGTGTCTTGTATCCACTGTGAAATTTGGTGGAGGATCGGTGATGATCTGGAGATGCTTCAGCAAGGCTGGAATTGGGCAGGTTAATAATTGCGAAGGACGTATGAATCAAGCCGCATACATGGTTATCCTGCAAAAACAGTTGATTTCTTCTCAGGCAGACAATGCAGGACAATGCACCATGCCACATAGCTAGGTCAATCAATGTGTGGATGAAGGACCACCACATCAAATCCCTTTCATTGTCAGCCCAATCTCCAGACCTGAACCCCATTGAAAACCGCTGGAATGTAATCAAGAGGAAGATGGATAGTCACAAGCCATCAAACAAAGAAGAGCTGCTTACATTTTTGTACCAGGAGTGGCATAAGTTCACCCAAAAGCAGTGTGAAAGACTAGTTGAAAGCATGCCAAGGCACATGAAAGCTGTGATTACAAATCATGGATATTCCACAAAATATTGATTTCTGGACTCTTCCTGAGTTAAAACATAATGTTGTTTCTAAATGATTATGAACTTGTTTTCTTAGCATTATTTGAGGTGTGCAAGCACTGCATTTTTTGTTATTTTGACCATTTCTCATTTTTTTTTAAATAAGTGTAAAATGTATTGCTTGGAAATCCGGAGACATGTTGCCAGTAGTTTATAGAATAAAAGAGCAATTTACATTTTACTCAAAAATATACATATGAAGAGAAAAATCAGACAAACTGAAAATTTTTCAGTGGCCTCTTTAATTTTTGCCAGAGCTGTATATATATATATATATATATATATATATATATATATATATATATATATACACATACACATACGCCCTTACAAGGACAGTCCACAGCTTTCTCTAAGTTGGACTTATCCTACATAACCCTATGTGCCTCCCAGTTTCTCCTTGTAGGTCTTCGGGGGAGAATATGTGCATGCATATGATAATAAAAGGGTATGTGTCCACTGCCCACCCTGCTACTCAGGGCCAGACTGGGACAAAAAAGCAGCCCTGCCACACAAATACCACCAGCCCAGAAAGTATAACACTCCTTACCTTGATCAGTGAATTTTACTGGTGCTCTACAGAGCTTCCGATTTTCAGGATTATGGGGGTCCCATCAGTCGGATCTCCAGCAATTGGAAAGTTATCCCCTATCTAGAGGAGAGTGGATTACTTTGCATAATCCATTTAACCCCTTAACGACCAAGCCATTTTGTAGGTTAAGGACCAGGCCAATTTTTACATTTCTGACCACTGTCTCTTTATGTGCTTATAACTTTGGAACGCTTCAATGGATCTTGGCGATTCTGAGATTGTTTTCTCGTGATATATTGTACTTCATGGTAGTGGTAAAATTTCTTTGATATAACTTGCGGTTATTTATGAAAAAAACTGAAATATGGCGAAAATTTTGAAAATTTTGCAATTTTCAAATTTTTAATTTTTATGCCCTTAAATCACAGAGATATGTCACAAAAAATAGTTAATAAATAACATTTCTCACATGTCTACTTTACATCAGCACAATTTTGGAAACAAAATATTTATTTGTTAGGAAGTTATAAGGGTTAAAAGTTGACCAGCGATTTCTCATTTTTCCAACAAAATTTGGATTCCACACAAGTTTCACAGCAGCACAGCTCTTATCTCTAACAATGTCACAGACAGAGTGATAAGATGTAGCTGAGCTACTGTTTCCAGCATTTGACACACTGCTGTGATTGAATAGTTACATTTAGTATCCAATTACAGCAGTCAGAGATGCAGAGATGCTGTCATTGTTCCCTGCATCTCTTCACTGACCTCCAAATGAAGTGATCACTCATGATCATGGCATCAGCAGTGTTAATCAGTCGGGGGCAGTGCTCAGCTCGTCCCTGGCTGTTCCAGCACCTCCCCCCTGCTCTCACAGCAGCAGGTCAGCAGATTCCACTGCCAGCTTCTCCTCTGATCGGGTAGGAAGTGCTGCATCTCCTGTGTGATCATGCTGTGTTTGGTCAGTCAGATTGACTGACCAATCACAGCGATCTGGATGCAGGGACCGATGTCATGGGTCCCTTCACTTCTTCCTGTGCCTCTCAGCTGTCATAGACAGCTGTCGGCACTAAACTACCACTGTTTGTTTACACACAGTGGTAGATCAAAGCCATGACGTGCAGAGTCCGTCAAGGTGCCAAAACTGACACCTGGCCATGACGGACTCTGCACGTCAGTGGACATTAAGGGGTACAGCTTTTCCAATATTTTATTTTTATTTGGCCATAGTAATATTGGAAATATTAAACTAATACGGACCCTTCCAAAGTCCCATGTCACCTCTTCGACAACAGGATAGGAGAAGTGGTTCTGTGCAGTGCATACAGAGCCGTCTCCAGGTTTTTGTGTGCCCCAGGTGAAGGAGTCTTAGTGGGCCCCTTTAACACGTATTCATAATGCACAGATACAGCAGAGAAATATAGGTATTCTATGCCAAAGATTTCACTTCTTACATTACATGAGTGATAACTATTGTACATTCTACAATAGGTTATAAATAAGACAGTATAGCGTTCTGTTATGAATGTGCTAGAGATGGTTTCTGAGCAGAGGCTCCCTCTGGTGGTTACAGACAGTACTGAACCTTTCAGCGAGGAATGGCAATCTGGGTTCACTGACTGATCTGATATAAGGGAGGTTCCCTCCCATGATGGTTGCCAGTGATCAATTGTTCTTGTCTCAATTGTGGTTCCTGGTTCATTTGGAAGTTTGCTGGAGTCTTGCCTGCATCTCCTGCTTTCAGATAAGATATTTTTTGCTTTTATTTTTGTGCTTGCTTTTTGCATTGTTTTCTGCACTTTTGTGGAGGTCAGCCAGGTCCCCTCCTGGGGCCTGAGCTCCTCACAGTTTATCTGCAGCCACTGTTATTTGCTCATTTGCTTTTTCCTGTTTTTTCAGCGGCTGCAGCTTGGTTTTGTTCACACTGAGATCTGATTTAGCGGGTGGCAAGATCGTGTGATCTCAGTATTTTTGTAATCAGAGTTGTTGGATTTTTGTAGGGTTTTCTGGGTTGCAGAAAGTATTCTCTCCTTTCCTATCCTATTTAGTCAGCTTGTGGCCCCAGCGTTTGCTCAATCTATTTTCTGCCTATGTTTGTGTTTTCATCTTGTCTAACCGCCATTATATGTTTGGGGGCTTCCTATTTTCTTTGGGGATCTGCTACGGGGCAGATAGCTTTCATCTTTCTGCCTTTAGGTGTAGTTATCTCTCAGGCTGTGACGAGGCGTCTAGGATCAACGTAGGAATGCTCCACGGCTACCTCTAGTTGTGTCGTTAGTTTAGGAATCTGCAACCCATCAGTTACCAACATCTCAGGTGTTCTGCTGCCCTGCTGTTGTTCCTGTCCTCCTCAGCTACCGAAACACAACAGTACCACCGGCCATAACTGAAAATTATATGGTACTCACAGAAGGGAAAAACAGTGTGGAAAGGAAAAAGTTGTCAGAGTTGTCAGAGATTTTTTTTTTTTTTTTCTGTCTGTTGCATTTTTTCCCTCTTTTTCTCTGGGTGCTGAGGAGGATTTTTTTTTTTCTTTCAATGGAGTTTGCACAGTTGTCTGGCCGTGTGGATCAGCTTGCCACTGAGGTTCGGAGTATTGCTACCTATCTTGCTAGGTTGCCGGTTGTGGAACCTAGGATTCCCATGCCACATTTGTTTTTGGGGGATAGGGCTAAATTTCTGAATTTCAAAAATAACTGTAAGTTGTTTTTTGCCTTAAAGCCTAAGTCCTCAGGTAACGCAGCACAGCAGGTTCAAATTGTCATCTCTCTCCTGCGCGGCGATTCTCAGGATTGGGCTTTTTCCCTGACACCTGGGGATCCTGTTTTGAATGATATTGATGCATTTTTTCTGGCTCTGGGGTTATTGTACGATGAACCTAATGTCACTGATCAAGCTGAAAAAGCCTTGTTGGCATTAAATCAGGGGCTTGAGGACGCTGAGTTATACTGTCAGAGATTCCGTAGGTGGGCAGTCCTGACCAAATGGAATGATGATGCTTTGGCAGCCCTTTTTCGTAAGGTGCTGTCAGAGAATGTAAAGGATGTTATGGTGGGATTCCCTGCTCCCTCTGGTCTCAATGATTCTATGTCATTGGCTATTCAAATTGACAGACGTTTGCGTGAGCGCAGAGGTATGCGTGAGATAGTGTTGCCTTGTGAGCCAGCTTCTGAGCCCATGCAGTGTGATAGAGTGACTTCTGGGGCACAGCGTCATGAGTTTCGATAGCGTAATGGGTTATGTTTCTACTGTGGTGATGCCTCTCATGCTATTTCAGTCTGCCCTAGGTGGGGAAGACGTTTTGCAAGCTCAGTTGTCTTGGGTAGTGTTCAGACTAAATTTCTGTTGACTGTTACCCTGATTTGCTCCCTGTCCACATTTTCTGCTCAGGCTTTTGTTGATTCGGGAGCAGCTATTAACCTGATGGATTTTGACTTTGCCAAATGTTGTGGGTTTCCCATGATACCCCTGCGGAAGTCTATTCCCCCACTGGGCATTGATTCTACCCCTTTGGCGGAGAATAAACCCAGTTTTCTACTCAGGTGATAATGAGGGTTGAGCCAGATCATCAGGAGAGTTGCAAATTTCTGGTGCTGCATAATCTGCATGACATTATTGTACTAGTTTTCCCTTGGTTACAGTCTCATAATCCTGTTTTGGATTGGAAATCTGTGTCTGTGACCAGTTGGGGCTGCCAATGTGTTAATGCCAACACTCCTGTTTTTTCTGCCTCTCCCAAGTCTCAGGATGTTCCTGACTTTTGACGGATTTTTCGGATGTATTTAGTAAAAGTAAATCTGCATCTTTGCCCCCTCACAGGAGCTACGATTGCGCTATTGAATTAGTGCCTGGTGGTAAATTTCCTAAAGGTCGCCTTTTTAACTTGTCTGTACCTGAACGCGATGCTATGCGATCTTATATCAAGGAGTCATTGGAGAAGGGTCATATCAGACCATCTTCTTCACCCTTGGGTGCCGGTTTTTTCTTTGTGGCCAAAAAGGATGGTTCATTGAGGCCGTGTATTGATTAACGTCTCTTGAATAAGATCACTGTGAAGTATCAATATCTGTTACCCTTGATTTCTGACCTGTTTTCCAGGGTGAAAAGTGCTAGTTGGTTTACCAAGCTTGACCTCAGGGGGGCGTATAACCTTATTCGCATTAAGCACGGGGATGAATGGAAGACGGCGTTTAATACCCCAGAGGGGCATTTTGAGTACCTAGTGATGTCCTTTGGGCTCACTAATGCTCCTTCCGTCTTCCAATCCTTCATGAATGATATTTTCAGGGATTTTGTGGATAAATTTCTGATTGTTTATTTGGATGATATCTTGATTTTTTTCCAATGACTGGGACTCTCATGTGAAACATGTTCGGACTGTGTTCCAGATTTTGAGAGAGAATGCACTGTATGTGAAGGGATCAAAGTGTCTTTTTGGCGTACAGAAGGTCTCATTTCTGGTATTCATTTTGTCTCCGTCTGTTATTGAAATGGACCCGGTCAAGGTTCAAGCCATCTGTGATTAGGTCCAACCTACTTCATTAAAGGCTCTTCAGAGATTTTTGGGTTTTGCCAATTTTTATCGTAAATTTATTGGTAATTTCTCCGGTATTGTTAAACCATTGACTGATTTGACCAAAAAGGGTTCTGATGTGGTGAATTGGCCTCCTGAGGCAGTCTCTGCATTTCAGGAACTTAAGCAGAGATTCACTTCTGCTCCTGTTTTACGTCAGCCTGATATTTCTCTACTACCATTTCAGGTGGAGGTTGATGCCTCTGAAATTGGGGCAGGTGCCGTTTTGTCCCAAAGAAATCCAGAGACCTCTAAGAGTAACCCTTGTGCCTTTTTCTCTCGAAAATTTTCTCCAACTGAACGTAATTATGACGTGGGTAATCGGGAGTTATTGGCCATGAAGTGGGCCTTTGAAGAGTGGAGACATTGGCTGGAAGGAGCCAAACATCAGGTGGTGGTCCTCACAGACCATAAGAATCTGGTTTATCTGGAATCAGCCAAGCGACTTAATCCTAGACAGGCCAGGTGGGCCTTGTTTTTCACACGTTTTAATTTTGTGGTTTCTTTTCTTCCTGGCACTAAGAATGTTAAGGCGGATGCCCTCTCGAGGAGTTTCTTTGCGGACTCTCCTGAGTTATCTGATCCTACTGTTATTTTGAAAGAGGGTGTAGTTCTTTCCGCCATCTCGCCCAATTTGAGACTGGCCTTGGAAGGGTGTCAGGAGGATAAACCTGAGCGCTGCCCTATTGGGAAATTGTTTGTCCCAGACCGGTGGAAGAAGAGTGTGATGTCTGAGATTCATTGTTCTGCGTTGGCTGGTCATCCCGGGATTATTGGTACCAGAGACTTGGTGAGTCGGTCCTTTTGGTGGCCTAGTTTGTCTCGTGACGTCAGGGAATTTGTGCAGTCCTGTGGGACTTGCTCTCGCTCCAAGCCTTGCTCTCGCTCTAGTGGTTTGTTAATGCCATTACCTGTGCCCAAGAGGCCATGGACCCATATCTCTATGGATTTTATTTCCGACCTCCCTGCTTCTCAGAGAATGACCGTTATCTGGGTAATCTGTGATAGGTTTTCCAAGATGATACATCTTGTGCCATTACCTAAGTTACCTTCCTCCTCCGAATTGGTGCCTTTGTTCCTTCAGCACATGGTTCGGTTACATGGCATTCCGGAGAACATTGTGTCTGACAGAGGAGTCCAGTTTGTTTGAAGATTTTGGAGGACATTTTGTTCTAAACTTGGTGTTCAATTATCTTTCTCCTCTGCTTTTCATCCTCAGACCAATGGATAAACCGAGAGAACAAACCAGACCTTGGAGACTTATTTGAGATGTTTTGTGTCTGCTGATCAAGATGACTGGGTCTCTTTTTTGCCTTTGGCTGAGTTTGCTCTTAATAATAGGGCTAGCTCTGCCACCTTGATGTCTCCATTTTTCTGCAATTTTGGGTTTCACCCTCGATTTTCTTCGGGACAGGCGGAGGCTTCTGTCTGTCCGGGTGTTGACTTTGTTGTGGAGCGAATGCAGCAGATTTGGGACCAGGTAGTGGAGAGGTTGTCTCTCTCTCTCAGTAGAAGGCCCAGCGGTTTGCCAACCGGCATAGGACTGATGGTCCTCGGTTTAAAGTGGGGGACTTGGTTTGGTTGTCCTCAAGAAATATCCCTATGAGGGTTGCATCTCCAAAGTTTAAGCCCAGGTTCATTGGACCTTATAAGATCATGGAGATTCTTAATCCTGTTTCCTTCCGTTTGCTTCTTCCAGGGACATTTAAGATCCATAACGTGTTCCACAAGTCCTTATTGAAGAGGTTTGTCGAGCCAGTGGTTCCTATGGCTGCGCCTCCTGACCCTGTTTTGGTTGAGGGCAATCTGGAGTATGTGGTTGAGAAAATATTGGATTCTCGTTTTTCTAGACAGAAACTCCAGTATTTGGTTAAGTGGAGAGGTTATGGTCAGGAGGACAATTCTTGGGTGTTTGCTTCGGACATCCATGCTAGGAGACTTATCCGTGCCTATCACCGAGCTCATCCTGATCGGCCTGGTTGCACAAGTGAGGGTTCGGTGACCCCTCCTCAAGGGGGGAGTACTGGTATGAATGTGCTAGAGATGGTTTCTGAGCAGAGGCTCCCTCTGGTGGTTACAGACAGTACTGAACCTTTCAGCGAGGAATGGCAATATGGGTTCACTGACTGGTCTGATATAAGGGAGGTTCGCTCCCATGATGGTTGCAGGTGATCAATTGTTCTTGTCTCAATTGTGGTTCCTGGTTCATTTGGAAGTTTGCTGGAGTCTTGCCTGCATCTCCTGCTTTCAAATAAGATATTTTTTGCTTTTATTTTTGTGCTTGCTTTTTGCATTGTTTTCTGCACTTTTGTGGAGGTCAGCCAGGTCCCCTCCTGGGGCCTTAGCTCCTCACAGTTTATCTGCAGCCACTGTTATTTGCTCATTTGCTTTTTCCTGTTTTTTCAGCGGCTGCAGCTTGGTTTTGTTCACACTGAGATCTGATTTAGCGGGTGGCAAGATCGTGTGATCTCAGTATTTTTGTAATCAGAGTTGTTGGATTTTTGTAGGGTTTTCTGGGTTGCAGAAAGTATTCTCTCCTTTCCTATCCTATTTAGTCAGCTTGTGGCCCCAGCTTTTGCTCAATCTATTTTCTGCCTATGTTTGTGTTTTCATCTTTTCTAACCGCCATTATATGTTTGGGGGCTTCCTATTTTCTTTGGGGATCTGCTCCGGGGCAGATAGCTTTCATCTTTCTGCCTTTAGGTGTAGTTATCTCTCAGGCTGTGACGAGGTGTCTAGGATCAACGTAGGAATGCTCCAAGGCTACCTCTAGTTTTGTCGTTAGTTTAGGAATCTGCAACCCATCAGTTACCAACATCTCAGGTGTTCTGCTGCCCTGCTGTTGTTCCTGTCCTCCTCAGCTACCGAAACACAACAGCGTTCCATACAGTATTCTGGGCACCACATAGCGCTCCATACAGAATTCTGGGAACCACATAGTGCTCCATACCGTATAATGAGCCCCATATATTGCTCCATACAGTATAATGGGCACCGCATAGTCCTCATACAGTATTCTGGGCACCACATAGCGCTCCATACAGAATAATATGCCCCATATATTGCTCCATACAGAAAATATGCCCCATATATTGCTCCATACAGTATAATGAGCCCCATATATTGCTTCATACAGTATTATGGGCAACACGTAGTCCTCCATGTAGTATTCTGGGTACCACATAGCGCTCCATACAGAATAACATGCCCCATATATTGCTGCATACAGTATTATGGGTACCACAGTGCTCTATATAGTATAATGAGTCCCATATATTGCTCCATATAGTATAATGAGACCCATATATTGCTCCATACAGTATAATGAGCCCTATATATTGCTCCATACAGAATAATGAGCCCCATATATTGCTCCATATAGTATTATGGGTACCACATAGTGATCTATATAGTATAATGAGCCCCATATATTGCTCCATACAGTATAATGAGCCCTATATATTGCTCCATACAGAATAATGAGCCCTATATATTGCTCCATACAGTATTATGGGCACCACATAGTGCTCTATACAGCACAATGAGCCCCATATATTGCTCCATACCGAATAATGAGCACCATATATTGCTCCATACTGAATAATGAGTCCCATATAATGCTCCATACAAAATAATGATCCCCATATATTGCTCCATGCAGTATAATGAGCCCCATATAATGCTCAAAACAGTATAATACGCCCCATATAATACTCTATACAGTATAATGAGCCCCATACCTTGCTCCATACAGAATGGGCCCCATATATTGCTCCAAACAGAATGGGCCCCATATGATGCTCCATATATAATGGGCTCCAGATATAATGGGCCCCATATGATGCTCCATATATAATGGGCCAAATATGATGCTCCATATATAATGGGCCACATATTATGCTTCAGTATAATGGGCCCCATATGATACTCCATATAATTCTCCAGTGTATGATGGGCCCCATATGATGCTCCAGTATATGATGAGCCCCATATATTGCTCAAAACATTTTAAAAAATATATGAAATCCTCCCCTCTCCTTGCTGGCTGCTGCTCTGCTCCGGACTCCTCAACATTGGCGTCTTCTGGCTTTCTGCACTGTGACTGTTCTGGCAGAGGGAGCACAGACGTGACGTCACTGCACCCTCTGACCTGAAATGTCACAGTCAGAAGACGCCGCAGAGGAGGAGCAGGAAGAGGTAAGTATTGCAAGTGTCGGTGCCCTGAGCAAGCGGGGAGGGGTGGACTCTTTATTAGACCATGTGGCAACATTTCAGTTCCACAGCAGAGAAAGGTTATGTTATGGATCTGAAGTGTTGCCACATGTGCTAAGAAAGAGTCCACCACTTTTTTCACAAATTGTCGGAGTGACTATATATATCTATATATATAGATATATATATCTATATATATATAGATATATATAAATACAGGGTGGTCCAAAAGTAGGAGGACAGTATGTGCAAAAGGATTATGAAGGGGGGATTTATCAAACATGGTGTAAAGTGAAACTGACTCAGCGTCACCATCCACATTTGGATCTGTGGCAGATCTCTCTCTGCATACTAAAACCTTTTTCCCTTCAGGCCATCGGGGGTTAATCTCAGTCTTTTCCCCAGTGGCCGCTGGTGTAATCACATTGCTGCTGACTTGTCAGAGGAAGGTGGTTACCACTTCCACCATCCTTTATAAGGTCATCTGAGTCAGCTGACTGTTGGTGATATTGCTTCTGTTGGAGACAAACCAAGCTGGAGTCAGGAGCTTGCTGAGCGCAGTGGTACTTCTGCTATTTCCCTGATCTGATGCCTTACTCTGCTGTGCGGTGCATTGCAGCAGAGAAAGCTAAGTTTTAGTTGTTTAGTTGATTTAACCCCTAAGGTTCTGTCTTTCCTTCCTTTTGTTGTTTTCGGGTAGTTCCCTTTATTCCCTGTCTCACCTCCGGGGGAGGGGGTTTAGCTCAGGGCTAAATAGGAGAGAGGGACAAGTCGGTGGCTTGGGCCTCACTACCTTCAAGTTTACCCACAAGTTAAGGAAAGACAGGGCCCTCCCTTAGCCTTAGGGGCAGTTCAGGGGCCCAGGTTCATCGTCCACTGTATTCCTACAACTGCCCCGTGACACTCAGTTGCCCTTAGCAACCAATTAGATTCCACTTTTCATTCTTCACAGACTCTTTGGAAAATGAAAGGTGGAATCTGATTGGTTGCTAAGGGCAGCTGAGTCAGTTTCACAGATCCAGTTTTCACAGATAAATCTCCTCCAAAACGGCAAATAATTTAAATACAGATCAAAGAAAATGGATTTTAAAAGAGTATTGGAAATCTCAAAATGCTGAAACAGTTAGAGCAAATTTGGTTGAAACATTTGGTACTCAAGCCCCAAAGAGACAAACCATTTACCGCATTCGTGCCAAATTCGATGCCACTGGTTCAATCCTTAATGCTCCAAAAACTGGTCGACCCAAAACAGCCTGCACAGAAAATAATAAACAACTTGTTGCTGAAACATTTGTTCAGAGTCCAAAAAAGTCCACTAGAAGAGTCTCTTTCGAATTGGGAATTTCACGAGCTTCCATCATGCAAATCCTGAAATCTATTGGGTGGAAAGATTATCGTCCACGTCTAATTCATGGTTTATTGGAGGATGATCCAGACAGGTGGCTGCAATTTAGTGAGATTATGCTTAACGAAACTGAAGAAAATCCAGTAATTTTAGATAACATTATGTGGAGTGATGAAGCTTCTTTCAAATTATCTGGCCATATTAACAGACATAATTGTATTTACTGGTATAATGAGAACATGCATTTAATATTACAGCAACTAAATGAGCCTGGTGTCAATGTTTGGGGTGGTATTTCAAGTTTTGGTGTTTTTGGACCATTTTTTTTTTATGGAACAGTCACAGGAGATAAGGATCTCGAAATTCTAATGAATCAAGTTGTTCACCAGTTACAGTAACAGCCTAATTCAAATGACTTTTATTTCCAACAAGATGAGGCCCCTCCACATTATTCAAGAGTAGTCCGCGAGTATCTTGATGAAACATTTCCTAATAAATGGATTGGCAGAAGAATCCCACTTGATTGGCCGGCACATTCACCAGTCTTGACCCCAATGGATTTTTTCTTTTGGGGAGTACTCAAGGACAAAGTTTATAGTCGAAAACCAAAAAGTGTCAGTGATTTGAAAAATTACATAAGAGATGCATTTCAAGAAATTAATACCCAAAGAGACTTGTGCAAAAATGTTTGTCGAAGTGTAAGAGGCAGACTTCAAAGCTGGGCAAATTGTGATGGAAAACAGTTTGAGCACCTGTGTTGATAAAATTTAAGGGCTTTTGTATTATTGCTCAGAATAAAATTTAATTGTCAATGTTATGCTTGTGTTAGTAAATATAATTTATATATAAATTAAAATAAATGTTATTATTTTCTGTCCACCTACTTTTGGACCACCCTGTATATATATATATATATATATATATATATATATATATAGACACACACACACACACACACATAATAAGACCAGATACTGAGAATTACACCATGTATACAGGACAGGAGAAGTATACACAGCACACACAGCTCCACAATATATACTGTGGTAAGGAATATAGAGTGGAGCTGTGTATATAGCATGGAAATGGGACAATGTATACACTATATACACAGCAACATACTATATAAACATCTGTACATTTTTTATATACGGTATATATATTATTATTATTATTATACATTTTTATAGCGCCATTTATTCCATGGCGCTTTATATCTGAGAAGGGGCAAATATGGACAAGTACAATAAACATGAGCAATACAAGACACACATAAGTACAGCGGGAGAGAGGACCCTGCCCGCAAGGGCTCACAGTCTACAGGGGATGGGTGAGGATACACTAGGAGAGAGTACAGCGGTTATATATATACTGTATAAATATATATGCACAACTATATACACTATATTAAGACAGCATTATACTATATTATGTTGCATACATCATATAGGCGACTGCTGTATATACATTATATAGGTGATACTGTGACTGGAGTGTATAGTCGCAGTATCACCTGTGTAACATAAATACAGCAGTATCACCCATATACAGTTATATGAAAAAGTTTGGGCACCCCTATTAATCTTACGCTTAATGATTTATAAAAATTGATGTTTTTGCAACAGCTATTTCAGTTTGATATATCTAATAACTATTGGACACAGTAATGTTTCTGCCTTGAAATGAGGTTTATTGTACTAGAAGAACATGTGCACTCTGCATTCAAACAAAATTTGACAGGTGCATAAGTATGGCCACCCTTATCATTTTCCTGTTTTAAATACTCCTACCTACTTTTTACTGACTTACTAAAGCACTTTTTTTGGTTTTGTAACCTTATTGAGCTTTGAACTTCATAGCCAGGTGTATGCAATCATGAGAAAAGCTACTTAAAGTGGCCACTTGCAAGTTGTTCTCCTGTTTGAATCTCCTCTGAAGAGTGGCATCATGGGCTCCTCAAAACAACTGTCAAATGATCTGAAAACAAAGATTATTCAACATAGTTGTTCAGGCGAAGGATACAAAAAGCTGTCTCAGAGATTTAACCTGTCAGTTTCCACTGTGAGGAACATAGTAAGGAAATGGAAGAACACAGGGACAGTTCTTGTTAAGGCCAGAAGTGGCAGGCCAAGAAAAACATCAGAAAGGCAGAGAAGAAGAATGGTGAGATCAGTCAAGGACAATCCTCAGACCACCTCCAGAGAGCTGCAGCATCAACTTGCTGCAGATGGTGTCACTGTGCATCGGTCAACTATACAACGCACTTTGCACAAGGAGAAGCTGTGTGGGAGTGATGCGAAAGAAGCAGTTTCTGCAAGCACGCCACAAACAGAGTCGGCTGAGGTATGCAAAAGCACATTTGGAGAAGCCAATTTCTTTTTTAGAAGAAGGTCCTGTGGACTGATGAAACCAAGATTGAGTTGTTTGGTCATACAAAAAGGCGTTATGCATGGCGTAAAAAAAACACATCATTCCAAGAAAAACACTTGCTACCCACAGTAAAATTTGGTGGAGGTTCCATCATGCTTTGGGGCTGTGTGGCCAATGCCGGCACAGGGAATCTTGTTAAAGTTGAGGGACGCATGGATTCCACTCAGTATCAGCAGATTCTTGACAATAATGTTCAAGAATCAGTGACAAAGTAGTAGTTACACAGGGGATGGATCTTTCAGCAAGACAATGATCCAAAACACCGCTCCAAATCTACTCAGGCATTCATGCAGAGGAGCAATTGCAATGTTCTGGAATGGCCATCCCAGTCCCCAGACCTGAATATCATTGAACATCTGTGGGATCATTTGAAGAGGGCTGTCCATGCTCGGCGACCATCAAACCTAACTGAACTGGAATTGTTTTGTAAAGAGGAATGGTCAAAAATACCTTCATCCAGGATCCAGCAACTCATTAAAAGCTACAGGAAGCGACTAGAGGCTGTTATTTTTGCAAAAGGAGGATCTACTAAATATTAATGTCACTTTTCTGGTGAGGTGCCCATACTTATGCACCTGTCAAATTTTGTTTGGATGCGGATTGCACATTTTCTGTTAGTACAATAAACCTCATTTCAAGGCAGAAACATTACTGTGTCCAATAGTTATTAGATATATCAAACTGAAATAGCTGTTGCAAAAACACCAATTTTTATAAAACATTAAACTTAAGATTAATAGGGGTGCCCAAACTTTTTCATATAACTGTATTGTATTTATAAGGCCGGTGTCACACTTGCGAGTGTGATGTGAGAAACTCGCACGAGTCTCGAACATCAACACCCGCCACTGCTGCCGGCACTTGGACCAGAGCATGTATTTCTATGCAGCAGCACGCTCCGGTCCGAGTGCCGACAGTAGTGCCGGGTGTTGATGCGAGAGACTCATGCGAGTTTCTCGCGTCACACTCGCAAGTGTGTCACCAGCCTACAGTAAGTCACAGTATCCCCTATGTAATGTACACTGCTCAAAAAAATAAAAGGACACTCAAATAACACATCCTAGATCTGAATGAATGAAATATTCTCATTGAATATTTTGTTCTGTACAAAGTTGAATGTGCTGACAACAAAATCACACAAAAATCATCAATGTAAATCAAATTTATTAACCAATGGAGGCCTGAATTTGGAGTCACCCACAAAATTAAAGTGGAATGTAATGTCCTTAAAACAAGTCAAAATGATGCTCGTCCTTAAAACAAGTCAAAATGATGCTCAGTAGTGTGTGTGGCCTCCACATGCCTGTATGACCTCCCTACAGCATCTGGGCATGCTACTGATAAGGCGGCGGATGGCCTCCTGAGGGATTTCCTCCCAGATCAAGAGTAAAGCATCCGCCAACTCCTGGACAGTCTGTAGTGCAACGTGACGTTGGTGGATGGAGCGAGACATGATGTCCCATATGTGCTCAGTCGGATTCCGGTCTGGGGAACGGGCGGGCCAGTCCATAGCTTCAATGCCTTCATCTTGCAGGAACTGCTTACACACTCCAGTCACATGAGGTCTGCATTGTTCTGCATTAGGAAGAACCCAGGGCCAACCGCACCAGCATATGGTTTCACAAGGGGTCTGAGGATCTCATCTCGGTACCTAATGGCAGTCAGGCTACCTCTGGCAAACACATGGAGGGCTGTGTGGCCCTCCAAAGAAATGCCACCCCACACCATTACTAACCCACTGCCAAACCGGTTGTGCTGAAGCATGTTGCAGGCAGCAGATCGCTCTCCACGGCATCTCCAGGCTCTGTCACATCTGTCACATGTGCTCAGTGGCTAATTTGCCAATCCTGGAGTTCTGTGGCAAATGCCAAGCATCCTGCACGGTGTTGGACTGTGAGTACAACCCCCATCTGTGGACGTCGGGCACTCAGACCATCCTCATGGAGTCGGTTTCTAACCGTTTGTGCAGACACATGCACATTTGTGGCTTGCTGGAGGTCATTTTGCAGGGCTCTGACAGTGCTCCTCCTGTTCCTCCTTGCACAAAAGCAGAGGTAGCGGTCCTGCTGCTGGGTTGTTGCCCTCCTACGGCCCCCTCCACGTCTCCTGGTGTACTGGCCTGTCTCCTGGTAGCACCTCCAGCCTCTGGACACTACGCTGACAGACACAGCAAACCTTCTTGCCACAGATAGCATTGATGTGCCATCCTGGATGAGTTGCACTACCTGAGCCACTTATGTGGGTTGTAGAGTCCATCTCAAGGTACCACGAGTGTGAAAGCACAACCAACATTCAAAAGTGACCAAAACATCAGCCAGAAAGCATTGGTAGTGAGATGTGGTCTGTGGTCCCCACCTACAGAACCACTCCTTTATTGAGCGTATCTTGATAATTGTCAATAATTTCCATCTGTTGTCTATTCCATTTGCACAGCAGCATGTGAAATTGATTGTCAATCAGTGTTGCTTCCTAAGTGGACAGTTTGATTTCACAGAAGTTTGATGTACTTGGAGTTATATTCTGTTGTTTAAGTGTTCCCTTTATTTTTTTGAGCAGTGTATATACAGCAGTCTATATACAGTATACAGGTGGTACTGCAAGTGTTGTACATACATAAAGCAAAGTTTCCATATTGGGACTCACCCAGGTATGGAGATGGGGGAGGATGGGCATCCAATGAAAGGGGAATTATTTACAGGGGATGTTTAGAGCTTTTTAGTGTAGGTATTCGTGACGCCACCTGTGGTATCTGGTCAGGGATGACTGGCGCTGCGGTGCAGATCCTCTTGGATAGATAGTGAGATGCAGCAGAGTTGGTACAGCCTCCCACAGGTGAGGCTATGGGATCCCAGGGCAGGTAGATGTAGTAAAAGGTAGTAATGGAGCTGGGAGATGTAGCTGAGTGTAATAGGTGACGCAGGAAGAAACTGAGAAACAGTCAGTGAGTTGCAGTTTCCAAAGCTTTACTCACAGTTCTGATATGCGCAGTACAGAAGCCCGCTTGGTGCCACGTCCTCCAGGTGGGGAATCCGGCCAACTCCCAGGTGAATGGAGAACACTAGTCCAAAGCTCCCTGTCAGTATATGCCTTCTCTGGCTGTCTCTCTGTGCTGATTTTCCCGCCGTCTCTCCTTCCAGCACCCTCACAAACAGTGTCCCAGATCAGCAGCTGCGAATCCTCTAGGACAACGTCTTACTTCTGCGTTCCTCTTGCTTCTATGTAGCTGCCTCTCCGGCGAAGATATTTGTGGTTATTGTCTGTGATCCCTATGTTATCACAGCAATCGACTCGCTAGCTGAGTCATAAAGTTCTCCACTAGGCTAAGGGGTCGAGTTCCCTGTGCGACCTGGATTCTCCCAGCCGGCGTCCGCCAGTCCTGGAATGAGGCACCTGTAGCTTTCAGCTCAGCTGTGTCTCTCTCTAAGAATCCCTTTTCTCTTCTAGGAAACCTCTCTTCTTTCTTTCTATGAGCAGCTCCCTAGGACTGGAGCCTGCTCCACAATCCTATCTCCGTCTCCTCTCCCCTCAGGGAGAGCTCTCTCAAAGTCTGCTCTCTTCCTCCCCAAGGGGAACTCCCTTTCACTTCCCCCTAACTCCTGCTCTGACCCACAAGCTCCACCCACCATCTACACCCTTTGCTAGCTGCAGACATGCTAAGAAAACTCAACTAGTGTGTGTGATGGATCCAGTGTTGCCAGAGCCAGGTGTAATGTCTCCACCTTACCTGAGAGTTAGAAATACCACATCCCTGGATGAGATGCAGTATCTCTGTGGCGACTGGACCCTCAGGGGCGCCACACCACGAAGATCACAGGGGGAACACAAAGATCACAGGGGGCACAGAGATCACCGGGGATGGCACGAAGATCACAGGGGTTACAGAGATCCCAGGGGAGCACAAAGATCACAGGGGGGCACATAGCTGGGGTGCACAGAGATCACTGGGGGATGGCACGATGATCACAATGGGGTGTAGAGATCACAGGGGGGGCACATAGCTGGAGGGTACAGAGATCACAGGGGGAGCACAAAGATCACAGGGGGGCACATAGATGGAGGCACAGAGATCTCCGGGGGTGGCATGAAGATCACAGGGGGGCTATAGAGATCACGGGGGGTGGCACAAAGATCACAGTGGGGTATAGAGATCACAGGGGGGGCACAGAAATCACAAGAGGACACAGGGATCACAGGGGGCACATAGATCACAGGGGCAGAAAGCTGGGAGCCACAGAGATTATATTGGGGCACATAGCTAAGGGGCTGGGCACATAGCTGAGGGGCACAGCTCACAAGCAGAAATTAACAGAACTTACCAGCAGTCAGGCACTGAGCTGTCAGCACAGAGATCGTTCTGGACTGTCTTTGGCACTGCAGCAGCTCCTCTTCTGGGACAGGAGGACGATAGCGCATTGGGCGCTAACCCCACCCACCTTGGCGCTAACTCCGCCCACCCCAATGACATCATCATTCATGTGCAGGCAGCGTTCTGTAATGAATGCTGCGTGCACTTGGGGTTAAACAGCTGGCAGGGCTGCCGTTGTAGCATTGCGGACTCTGGGGACCTGCCCTCAGGCCGCATGTGGCCCGCTGTTCGAAAGTTCCCAACCCCTTTTTTAAAAGGCCGGCGGCAGTGGCCCACTTTGTATTACAGAGCCCGCCAGCATCTGCCCGGGTGGGCAGATTAGCAATCCGGGCCTGCTGATAGTTGTCAGAATAATGTGGCCACTGTGTATTATGAGATTCTGCAGTAGCTGAGGTGTGTATTACGAAATTCTGCAGCTGAGATGTGTATTATAAGGTTCTGTAACAGCTTAGGTGTGTATTGTGAGGTTCTGCAGCACAGTTTCTGAGGTGTATTATAAGGTTCTGCTGTAGCTGGGTTGTGTAGTGTGAGTATTATGAGGTTCTGCAGTAGCTGAGGTAGCTAATATGAGGTTCTGCAGTAGCTGAAGTATGTATTATTAATTTCAGCAGAACCTGAGGTGTGTTATGAGGTTCTGCAGTGGTTGAGGTGTGTATTAGGAGGGTCTGCAGCAGCTGAGGTGTCTAATGTGAGGTTCTGTAGCATCTGATGTGTCTAATATGAGGAACTGAAATAAATTAACTTTTTGATGATGTTCTAATTTTGTGAGAAGCACCTCTATGTGTCTCTATGGTGAAGAGAAAGGAGGAAGCAGGACATTGGAACATGGTCCAATAGAAGGTGGAGGGTGTTACCCATTGCAGGGACCACGTGTGCGACGCAAACGCGGCTTGCATCCTGCCCTGTAGGGAACTTCCACCCACCAGGCCAGTGGAACGATGCGTGCGTTGTCACCAGGAGAATTGTTTCCCCAGCAACATGCATATGCATTGGTGCGAGGCTCCCGGCCGAGTCAAAGATCCAAGCAGGAGACAAACCTGTGCGTGTGCTCATGGTTGATGCAAGGAACAAGATGTAATGGATATGTTATTGCAAGTGACAAAACAGAGATGGTATATAAAGCAATAACCCCTGGTACTTTAAAGTGCTACAGTGCTGCATAAATTTTAAATAATATGAATCTAACTGAAGTCATAAAGTGTCAAAATGATTTGGATTAAAAAATCATTGTAGGGTGAAAAGGGGAGAATAAATAAAAATAAATAAGCAATATGTACAGTAAGGGAAATAGTTATTTGATCCCTTGCTGATTTTGTAAGTTTGCCCACTGACAAAAACAAGAACAGTCTATAATTTTAAGGACAGGTTAATTTTATCATTGAGAGATAGAATATCAAAAATAAAATCAAGAAAATCACATTCTATAAATTATATAAATTTATTTGCATTTTGCAGTGAGAAATAAATATTTGATCCCTCTGGCAAACAAGAATTAATCCTTGGTGGCAAAACCCTTGTTGGCAAGCACAACAGTCAGACTTTTTTTGTAGTTGATGATGAGGTTTGCGCACAGGTCAGGAGGAATTTTGGTCCACTCCTCTTCTTTGCAGATCATCAATAAATCATTAAGATTTTGAGGCTGTCGCTTGGCAACTTGGAGCTTCAACTCCCTCCGTAAGATTTCTATGAGATTAAGGTCTGGAGACTGGATAGGCCACTCCAAGACCTTAATATGCTTCTTTTTGAGCCACTCCTTTGTTGCCTTAGCTGTATGTTTTGGGTCATTGTCTTGCTGGAAGACCCAGCCACGACCCATTTTTAATGTCCTGGTAGAGGGAAGGAGATTGTCACTCAGGATTTTACAGTACATGGCTCCATTGATATTCCGATAGATGCGGTGAAGTAGTACTGTGCCCTTAGCAGAGAAGCACCCCCAAAACATAATGTTTCCACCTCTATGCTTGACAGTGGGGACATTGTTCTTTTGGTCATAGGCAACGTTTTTCTTCCTCCAAACACGGCGAGTTGAGTTAATGCCAAAGAGCTCAATTTTTGTCTCATGTGACCACAGCACCGTATCCCAATCACTCACAGAATCATCCAGGTGTTCATTGGCAAACTTCAGACGGGCCTGCACATGAGCCTTCTTGAGCAGGGGGACCTTGCAGGCACTGCAGGATTTTAAACCATTATGGTGTAATGTGTTAACAATGGTTTTCTTGATGACTGTGGTACCAGCTACCTTGAGATCATTAACAAGTTTCCCCCGTGTAGTTTTAGGCTTATATCTCACCTTCCTCATGATCAAGGATACCCCACGAGGTGAGATTTTGCATGGTGCCCCAGATCGATGTTGATTGACAGTCATTTTGTATTTCTTTCATTTTCTTACTAGTGCACCAACAGTTGTCTCCGTCTCACCCAGCATCTTACTTGTGGTTTTGTAGCCCATTCCAGCTTTGTGCAGGTCTATCATCTTGTCCCTGACATTCTAAGAAAGCTCTTTGGTCTTGCCCATGTTGTAGCAGTTAGATTCTGACTGATTAATTGAGTCTGCGGACAGGAGTCTTTTATAAAGGTGACTATGTAAGACAGCTGTCTTTAATGCAGGTAACGAGTTGATTAGGAGCATCTAACTGGTCTGTAGGTGCCAGAACTCTAAGGGTACGTGTCCACGTACCGGAATCAATGCGCTTTGGACGGAGCGGAAAGCTCGCTCTGCCTAAAGCCCTGCCCCCTTCATTGAACACATCCGGAATCACAGCATCACATACATAGGACTGTGTCATTTACCTTGCGGAGACGGAGCGTCGCCGCAATATAAATAGACATGCTGCGGTCTAAAAAGTCGCGCTGCATGTCCGGTTTAGCGTAATCAGACGCATAGTGGAGATGGAATTTCATAAAATCCCCTCCGCTATGCTGGAACATCTGGCCGTTGTGGATTAAACGCTGCGGTAGGAAGCAGCGTTTAATCCACAGCTAATACTGAAATACTGATGGTTTCCTGACCGTGGAAACATACCCTTAATGGTTGGTAGGAGATCAAATACTTATTTTTCAAAATGCAAATAAATTTATATAAGTTTTACAATGTGATTTTCAGAATTTTATTTTTGATATTCTATCTCTCAATGTTAAAATAAACCTACCCTTAAAATTATAGGCTGTTCATGTCTTTGTCAGTGGGCAAACTTACAAAATCAGCAAGGGATCAAATACTTATTTCCTTCACTGTATATAAAAAAATGCACAAAAAAAATTATGAACTGGGAATAACATAAAAAGGAGGGATTGCATAGATGCAGTGACATATGAGTGAGGGACGGAAAGCTAAGGCACAATAATGATGTCAACAATAAAATATGAATAATAAATAATAAATCCATTTATCTATCATGTGTGAACAACAATCACCAATATACGTTATATGTTACAGTAAAAAAAGATTCACATACATAATGAGAAAATAAAATGGAGGCATTATTAGTAGTGTATTCTATATGGAATAACCCATAAAATATGAATGACTAAAAAACCTGAAAACAAGAAATGACATAAACCTTATAGACAGGTGTATGTATGCAATGAGTCTTAAAGAGAAAGTGCATGTGCTAAAGTGAACCATACTGAACCACATATAATATACGACAATAAATGGTGCTAGTATTACCGTAATATAATATTTTTTTTCCAGAACACCCATTACATAGTGTTAAGTAAATTTATTGAGACATAACGCAACAAAATGACAAAAAAAGATTATGAAAGAGTATAATCTATATATATAAAATTGAATGTGTGTGTGTGTGGGTATCACCAACCAATCATGGAGTATCTTACATTTAACTCCTTCACCCCCAAGGGTGGTTTGCACGTTAATGACCGGGACAATTTTTACAATTCTGACCACTGTCTCTTTATGAGGTTATAACTCCGGAACGCTTCAACGGATCTTCGCGATTCTGAGACTGTTTTCTCGTGACATATTGTACTTCATGTTAGTGGTAAAATTTCTTCCATATAACTTGCGTTTATTTTTGAAAAAAACGCAAATATGGCGAAAATTTTGAAAATTTAGCAATTTTCAAACTTTGAATTTTTATTCCCTTAAAACAGAGAAATATGTAACACAAAATAGTTAAGAAATAACATTTCACACATGTCTACTTTACATCAGCACAATTTTGGAATCAAAATTTTTTTTTGTTAGGAAGTTATAAGGGTTAAAAGTTGACCAGCGATTTCTCATTTTTACAACAAAATTTACAAAGCCATTTTTTTTAGGGACCACCTCACATTTGAAGTCACTTTGAGGGGTCTACATGACAGAAAATACCCAAAAGTGACACCATTCTAAAAACTGCACCCCTCAAGGTACTCAAAACCACATTCAAGAAGTTTATTAACCCTTCAGGTGCTTCACAGGAACTAAAGCAACGTGGAAGGAAAAAATGAATATTTAACTTTTTAGCCACAAAAATGATCTTTTACAAACTTTTTTTTATTTTCACAAGGGTAAAAGGAGAAAATGGACAGATAAGGTTGTTATGCAATTTCTCCTGAGTACGCCAATACCCCATATGTGGGGGAAAACCACTGTTTGGGCACACGGCAGAGCTCGTAAGGGAAGGAGCGCCGTTTGACTTTTTCAAACTAAAATTGGCTGGAGTTGAGATTGGACGCCATGTCGCGCTTGGAGAACCTCTGATGCGCCTAAACAGTGGAAACCCCCCACAAGTGACACCATTTTGGAAACTAGACCCCCTAAGGTACTTATCTAGATCTGTTGTGAGCACTTTGAACCCCCAAGTGTTTCACAAAAGTTTATAATGCCTGGGTGTAAAAAAAAAAAAAAAAAAAAATCCACAAAAATGATTTTTTAGTCCTAAATTTTTGAATTTTCCCAAGGAAATTGGACCCCAAAAGTTGTTGTCCAATTTGTCCTGAGTACGCTGATACCCCATATGTGGGGTGGAAAACTGTTTGGGCGCACGGCAGGGCTTGGAAAGGAAGTAGTAACGTTTTGGAATGCAGACGTTGATGGGGTCATGTTCCGTTTGCAGTGCCCCAGATGAGCCTAAACAGTGGAAATCCCCCACAAGTGACCCCATTTTGGAAACTAGACCCCCTAAGGAACTTATCTAGATCTTTGGTGAGCACTTTGAACCCCCAAGTGCTTCACACAAGTTTATAATGCCCGGGCATGAAAATAAAAAATCCTATTTTTTTCCCACAAAAATTATCTTTTAGTCACTAATTTTTTATTTTCCCAAGGGTATCAGGAGAAATTGGACCACATAAGTTGTTGTCCAATTTGTCCTGAGTACGCTGATGCCCCATATGTGGGGGGGAACCACTGTTTGGGCGCACGGCAGAGCTCGGAAGGGAAGGAGCACCATTTGACTTTTTCCAACCAAAATTGGCTGGAATTGAGATTGGATGCCATGTTGCATTTGGAGAGCCCCTGATGTGCCTAAACAGTGGAAACCCCCCCACAAATGACCCCATTTGGGAAACTAGACCCCTAAGGAACTTATCTAGATCTTTGGTGAGCAATTTGAACCCTCAAGTGCTTCACACAAGTTTATAACGTAGAGCCGTAAAATTTAAAAATCATATTTTTTCCACAAAAATGATCTTTTCACCCCAATTTTTATTTTTCCAAGGGTAACAAGACTCCAAAAGTTATTGTGCAATTTGTCCTGAGTACACTGATACCCCATATGTGGGGGTATACCACTGTTTGGGTGCATGGCAGAGTTTGGAAGGGAAGGAGCGCCGTCTCACTTTTTCAACGCAGAATTGGCTGGACGCCATGTCGTGTTTGGAGAGCTCCTGATCTGCCTAAACAGTGGAAACCCCCCACAAATGACACCATTTTGGAAACTAGACCCCTCAAGGAACTTATCTAGATGTGTGGTGAGAACTTTGAACCCCCAGGTGTTTCACTAAAGTTTATAACGTACAGCCTTAAAATAAAAAATCCTTTTTTTTTTTACAAAAATGATTTTTTCGCCCCCAATATTTTATTTTCACAAGGGTAACAGAAGAAATTGGAACCCAAAAGTTGTTGTCCAATTTGTCCTGAGTACGCTGATACCCAATATGTAGGAGAAAACTACTGTATGGGTGCACGTCATGGCTCGGAAGGGAAGTAGTGACGTTTTGGATTGCAGACTTTGATGGAATGGTCTGGGGGCGTCATGTCGCATTTGGAGAGCCCCTGATACGCCTAAACAGTGGAAACCCCCCACAAGTGACCCCATTTTGGAAAATAGACCCCACAAGGAACTTATCTAGATGTGTGGTGAGCACTTTGAACCCCGAAGTGCTTCACAGAAGTTTATAACGCACAGCCGTAAAAATAAAAAATCCTTTTTTTTTTTACAAAAATGATTTTTTCGCCCCCAATATTTTATTTTCACAAGGGTAACAGGAGAAATTGGACCCCAAAAGTTGTTGTCCAATTTGTCCTGAGTACGCTGATACCCAATATGTGGGAGAAAACTACTGTATGGGCGCATGTCAGGGCTCGGAAAGGGAAGTAGTGACGTTTTGGATTGCAGACTTTGATGGAATGGTCTGGGGGCGTCATGTCGCATTTGGAGAGCCCCTGATGCGCCTAAACAGTGGAAACCCCCCACAAGTGACCCCATTTTGGAAAATAGACCCCACAAGGAACTTACCTAGATGTGTGGTGAGCACTTTGAACCCCGAAGTGCTTCACAGAAGTTTATAACGCACAGCCGTAAAAATAAAAAATCCTTTTTTTTTTACAAAAATGATTTTTTCGCCCCCAATATTTATTTTCACAAGGGTAACAGGAGAAATTGGACCCCAAAAGTTGTTGTCCAATTTGTCCTGAGTACGCTGATACCCAATATGTGGGAGAAAACTACTGTATGGGCGCATGTCAGGGCTCGGAAAGGGAAGTAGTGACGTTTTGGATTGCAGACTTTGATGGAATGGTCTGGGGGCGTCATGTCGCATTTGGAGAGCCCCTGATGCGCCTAAACAGTGGAAATCCCCAACAAGTGACCCCATTTTGGAAATAGACCCCACAAGGAACTTATTTAGATGTGTGGTGAGTAGAGTTGAGCGATACTTTCCGATATCCTAAAGTATCGGAATCGGAATGGTATCGCCGATATCACTAAAATATCGGCGATACCCGATACCGATACCGGAAGTCCCATGTAAGTCTATGGGAACAAAATATCGAAATTAAAAAAAACCCATTCTTGCCTTGTTGGTTAATTGTACATGAAGGAAAACAAGAAAGAGTAATGTAGAATGTATTGGGGAAGGTTGAGGAGACATTAAAGGCATAGATGTTTAACCCAATCAAATGGAATAGCATAAATATTTTTTTTTTTAAAGATGTTCGGATTGACGAAGAAATTGACAATGTTAACGTTTTTTATATTTTGGCAAATATGTATATTACACAACTTCCATGCTCTTCATCTTCACCTTTTTAACTTTTCACACACTTTCTCCTTCATAATCTTCTGCAGCATCATCTTTTTCATCAAATTATTCTTCATCTTCACCTTCTTTATCTTCTTCTTAAACTTCTTGCTATTCATCTTTGTTAACATTACTCATATTCTTCTTATTAAACTATTATTCTTATTCATATTCTGCTTCATCTTCTTCATCATATTCTTATTTGTGACAGAGAATCCTGTACTTGTAATCTGTCCAAGTATGAATTTTTCATCCTTCCGTTCTTGCTGTCACAAAAGATTTAAATTACAACAGTATTTGTCCGTGTTCAGTTTAGCCTGCAGCAGCAGGCATTTTCCAGGGGCACCACGAGGAGGAACGGACTCACCCCCATACACTGCTTAGTCTTCTTCTGCTTAGAATTTAGAGCATATATTTTGCTCTTCATTTTGGTCTTATACTTCATGTTCTTCTGCTTTTAGATCTTCTGCTTATTGTTCTTGTGTCTCTTGTTCCGTATCTTGTATTTGTAGCACAATCTTGTACCAGCTGATGTTACTGGGACACGGTTACTAAGCAGGAGGTACCTGTGCTCCAAAGCACTACCAAGGACCAGCAGACGTTGCTGGAACTCGGATACCGAGATGGAGGCACCTAGGCCAAAGGCACTGCGGAGAACCAGTTGACGGTACTGGAACCCGGACGGGTAGCAGAAGGTACAAGAGCCAATGCAAGTAACGAGGACCAGCTGACTGTGCTGGAACCCGGAGGGGCAGCAGAAGGAAAAGAGCCAATGGCACAACCGAGGACCAGCTGACGTTACTGGGACACGGTTACTAAGCAGGAGGTACCTGTGCTCCAAAGCACTACCAAGGACCAGCAGACGTTGCTGGAACTCGGATACCGAGATGGAGGCACCTAGGCCAAAGGCACTGCGGAGAACCAGTTGACGGTACTGGAACCCGGACGGGTAGCAGAAGGTACAAGAGCCAATGCAAGTAACGAGGACCAGCTGACTGTGCTGGAACCCGGAGGGGCAGCAGAAGGAAAAGAGCCAATGGCACAACCGAGGACCAGCTGACGTTACTGAACCCCAGTAACACAGGAGCAAGTGTTGACTGTGCTAACAGCACTTCCGAGCAACAACTGGCGGTGTTGGAGCCCAGGGTCAAGGAGGATGTTTAAATACTAGATCAAGTAATTTCCTTGTTACCTGTCAATTTTAAATGTCTATACTTCAAACAAGAGAAAGATAACCTTTACTACCATAAGATGATGATTTCATTTAAACTAATATCTAGATAAATAAAGAATTGACAAACATAAACACATACATTAACATGTTGAACAGCAATGCAAACCACAAAATAAATTAGTTAAGGAATCTGCTATACGGTTGTACATAAAAGCATACAAGTACATATCTGAATCCATTAATGATGGATAAGTAACAGTATGTACACCATTTTTATTGTATAGACAATGAATGTCTGACTTCAAAACATCATCAGCATTACAAGTTATCTGTGATATTACTAAAATGTTCCATTTGCTGAATAATGTCCCTAAATATTTTATACAAAATTATACAATTTCCATCATGTAATACTCATAATATGTGGCAATAATCATTTTTATTAACAAACATAACCTTTAAAAAGTGCATAGTGCATAGTGAAAATTGCTATTTATGGCTGACTGTCGACTTGGAAGCATGACAACAGATAGATAAGGTATATATAGATGACACTGCATAGCCACAGATGGTGAATGGCGATGTAATACTGTACCTCAATAAAGTGTGCGTCACTACTACATATTTTTTTTTATATAGCTGTATAAACAGGGTACATGGATGTATGCTTGTGCCTTTGTTTTGACGCACAGACTGCCTTCCTGCTGAGACGCATTGGGTAGTGAACAGTTGTGTGCAGTGTTCACTGCAGTCTCTGCGGAATAACCACACTTAGACCTTATAACTTTTCAGACTTTCTTTATCAATCTACCAAGATGAAGAAGGCAGGGAGTAAGGCACGTGGTCGTGGAGTTTCTTCAGGGAGAGGACGTGGGGATTCTGTGGCTGCTGCGGCCCCCAGTGACACAGCATCCACCAGTTTTCCCCGGGCCGTGAGCGTTCCTTTATGCGCACTTTTGTAGGAGCTCGGAGTACCCCCCTGCTGCGGGAAGAACAAATTGAAGCCGTTGTTGTTTGGATCTCAGCCAATGCATCGACTTCAATTGCTTCCACCTCCTCTCAGGACCACAGCACTGTTGGGCAACCATCTGTCTCTTCACCGCCTGGCAAATTGCCCAGGCAGTCAGAGAGTTCTGTACAGGAGCCAGCTGAGTGTCTGCTTCTGTTCTCAGAATCTATTGGCTTGCAAACAGGGGCCCAGCCAAGCAGCATTCTGTAATGTGAAGAGGGAGTATGCAGTGATGCGCAACAGCTGTGTCTCTCTGAATCTGAAGAGGCGGGTGAGACAGTGCCGATGGTCAGCACACCGCAGAACGCATCTGATGATGATGATGAGACCCAGGTGCCAGTTTCTGTTGAGCATGGTGCTGGCCAGACCACCCAACAGCAGGTGTTGGAAGAGGGTAGTGGAGATGATGAGGTCCAAGACCCAACATGGCATGAAGAACAGGAAGGTGGTGGGAGCAGCTCAGAGGAATAATAATAATATTTATTTATATAGCGCCATCATATTCCGCAGCGCTTTACAGTTTAGCAGTTTCAGAACACAAGTCATAAGTAACAACGTTAACAATACAATAATTTAAGCTAAATAAGTCGCCCCTGCTCGTGACAGCTTACAATGTACAATGAGATGGGGGAGATACAAAGTATAGGTGTTTATATACAATGGTGCATTTACAATGATGTTCCAGCCATCTTAAGGGACTGAGGGATGGAGATAGTGAATGGGCTAGAGACACACACACACTTACACAGAATACATAGAATGACTTTGATTAGTGAATGTGATAGGCCGCTCTGAACAAATGTGTTTTGAGGGAGCGCCTGAAACCATGCAAATTGTGGATAGTCCTAATTTCTTGGGGTACAGCATTCCAGAGGATTGGCGTAGAGCAGGAGAAGTCTTGGAGTCGGGAGTGGGAGGTACGTATTAGTGCAGAGGTTAGTCGAAAGTCGTTTGCAGAGCGCAGCAGTCGGTTAGGCCGATAGATAGAAATGAGGGAGGAGATGTAGGAGGGGTGCTGCACTGTGGAGAGCTTTGTGGGTGAGAACCAGTACTTTGGTTGAAAGCTGGGAGAGGCCTAGAGAAATGGTTAGTGATAGAAGGAAGTTAGAGGAAGACATTGCCCCAACGGTACAAACAGGAGGGAGAGTTAGGCTGCAGACTCGGTTGCCTGTAGCCTCCAGTTTGGCACCTGTTCGGAGCAGTTGTCTTCCAAAAGTCAAAACGTGCGCTCCCAGGACTTGCACTGCGTGGTCCTTTTTTCACACACTTGCACATGATATTTGCTATGTGAAATGCAAGCTGTGTAATTAAAAATTAAAAATAGCTAAAAGTGTCAGTCACCTCAATACCACAAATATGTGGAAACATGTGCGGACAAAGCACGTAGTTGAGTTACAAAGACACACTAGAGATGTAGGCCAACCTACAGCAGCACCTACATCTTCAGGTTGTGTTGAAGCCTCTTCATCGAGCTCACACACAGCTGGTTATGCTTCCTCACAGGATCGCCATGGAAGAACCTCGGCCACTGTTGTCCAGAGACAAACTGTTATTCCACACACAGCAGCAAGTTCCCTGTCATCCTCACACTCCCAGGCCACAAAACAGCCAGCGGTAGCACAGGCATGGGATAAAAGACGGCCATACTCCGCAAACCATGCACGAGCACAGGCTCTGAATGCTGGCATTGCAAAACTCCTGTCCCTTGAAATGCTGTGATTCAGGCTGGTGGAGACAGACAGTTTCCGTAACTGAATATCATTGTCAATCCCACAATACAATGTGCCAAGCCGATTTCATTTCAGCAGGCAAGCCGTCCCTGGTCTGCAAAAGCATGTTGAGGGAAAAATTAAACATGCGCTACTAAAAGCCCTCAGTAGCAAGGTCCACCTGACCACCGATGCGTGGACCAGTACCCATTGTTATGATCTGCTACAACCAGTAAGGAAAGAAGGGAATTCTGTCCCTACAATACAACTAAGCTGAATCCCTACGATGTAACGGGGAACCTGATCCTGCGACCAGACCCGCTAAAGTCCTCATCTAGTGTGAACGAAGACCTATAGTTGCGAGGGAGTAATCCCTACAAGATCTAGGGACTGTGAGAAAAGGTGGACACCTCCTAACATAAATTGTAGCATGGATAATTAAACAGAAAAATAAATACTTTGTGATCCTAACATCAAGCAAAACTGACAGATTAAGGCACCTAAGCACCCGGCTAGCTTAACAGTAGATAATACAATGAAGTCAAGCAAAGCCAGAAGGGCGGAGCCAGACTAAATAGGGAAAAAAGGTCATGTGACCAGCAAACTGAAACAAAACCTAACAAGAGGGTTCTAACACCCATGGCCAGGGACAATACCTTTCCCTCACTGCCCATTGGGTCAATGTTGTGCAGCCGGGTACTGATCTTGCGAGTGGCGCTGTACGTGTTCTGCCAACTCCAAGGATTGCAGGAATCAAGTCTGTACACATTGATTCCTCCTCCTATTCCAGTTCCTCAGAATCATCGCTGCAGGAGCCGTCACGGTCTACCTCCACATGGACCCGTGAACGTTTACCTGTTGGACCGATATGAGCACAGCCGTGTCCAAATGTCAACAGGCCATCCTGAAATTAATTTCCATGGGGAATCTTAGCCACACAGCGCAGGAGCTCTGTAATGCCATAAAGCAGGAGAGCGACGTGTGGTTTTTGGAAGAGAATCTACAGGCAGGCTTGGTAGTGTGTGACAATGGCCGAAATCTGGTGTCAGCTCTGGGCCTTGGCAACCTCACTCACATACCATGTCTGTCATATGTGCTCAACTTGGTCGTGCAGAGTTTTTTGAGGGACTATCCGGATCTTGATGCACTGCTGCACAAGGTCCGCCTAGAGTGCGCTCACTTGCGACGTTCCAGCATGGCCAGATCGCTGATTGCAGCTCTGCAACGCAGATTTCACCTTCATGAACATCGCATCATATGTGACGTACCCACCAGGTGGAATTCCTCGTTACATATGTTGGAGCGGTTGTGTGAGCAGCAGCCAACAGTAATGGAGTATCAGCTGCATCAGGCGCAGTCAACTCGCAATTTGCGCCGTTCACACTTCACCACTACTGAGTGGGCCTCTATAATAAGAATAATAATATTATTTATTTATATAGCGCCATAATATTCCGCAGTGCTTTACAGTTTAACAGTTTCAAAACACGAGTCATAAGTAACAACGTTAACAATACAATAATTAAAGCAAAATCAGCCGCCCCTGCTGGTGAAAGCTTACAATCTACAATGAGGTGTGGGAGATACAAAGTACAGGTGTTTATATACAATGGTGTTTTTACAATGCTGGTCCAGCCATTTTAAGGAAGTGAGGGATGCATGGAGATAGTGAATGGGCTACACACACAGAATTACACATAGAATGACTTTGATTAGTGAATGTGATAGGCCACTGTGAACAAATGTGTTTTGAGGGAGCGCCTGAAACCATCCAAATTGCGGATAGTCCTAATTTCTTGGGGTAGAGCATTCCAGAGGATTGGCGCAGCGCGGGTGAAGTCTTGGAGTTGGGAGTGGGAGGTACGGATTAGTGCAGAGGTTAGTCGAAGGTCGTTTGCAGAGTGCAGCAGTCGGTTAGGCCGATAAATATAAATAAGGGAGGAGATGTAGGGGGGTGCTGCGCTGTGGAGAGCTTTGTTGGTGAGAACCAGTAATTAGAATTGGATCCTATAATGAATGGGCAGCCACTGCCAGTGTAATGAGTGGCGAATAACTCTATGAAGGATATCTGCCACGTTTTGCGTGCGTTTGATGAGTCAACGCGGATGGCGAGTGCAGATGATGCACTAGTCAGCCTGACTGTCCCCCTTATCTGCCTGCTTCAAAAAACACTGCAAGCACTAAGGCATGAGGTTTTGGAAGAGGTGGAGGATGAGGAGTCACAAATTCCATCACCTTCTGGACAGTCAGCGCAACGTGGTTCCTCACAAAGGGCTGGAGGACTTTCAAAGTACCATGCTGTATCAACAATTGAACCTCCAGAGTCGCTGTCTATATTTTCATAACCATTACAAACTTTTAATGTATTTACAAAGCACATAATGTACATTTTTTGTCTATCCTTTTGTAATGGTATTGTGTTTCCATAAACTGATGTTACAGAATTATGATACAAAGTTTTTAAATTTTGAGTTTTAAATTTTGTAAATTTATATGTATTTGAAGGACTTTGTGAGGAGGATGAGGAGGAGTCAATGGAGGAGGAAGACATCGCTCCAGAGGGAGGTAGACAATGCTCTAGTCAGTATGTAGACCAAGGGTGGGGTGATGCACAGCAGGCGGAGATGACGCCTCTTGCAGGGGACAACGTTTCTTGGCCAGTTGGGAGTCTGCAGCACATGGTTGATTTCATGCTGCAGTGGCTGAGAAACGACCGCCACATCGAACACATTCACACCACGTCTGATTATTGGGTGTACACCCTCCTAGACCCTCGCTACCGGGACAACTTACAAAGCCTCATCACACCGTTGAACCGGGAGCGTAAAATGCGGAAGTACCAAGACACACTGGTGCAATCCATAATGTTCTCCATTCCAGCCGAGAGCACTGCTGCTGCTACTGATTTACAAAGCAGCTCTGTGCGTCGAGGCAGTGGAGACAGCTCTGCAACAAGAGGGAGCACAAGCAGCGCCTCTGCACAGGGCAAGAACAGTATGTTCCAAATGTGTCGAAGTTTTGTGGCAGCGCCACCAATGTCTACACCATCCGAGACGGCTCCAGTCAGCAGGAGGCAACATTTCCGTAAGATGGTTACAGACTACATGTCTTGCCCTCTCAGTGTACTCTCAGATGGCTCTTCCCCATTCAAGTTTTGTGTCTCTAAGCTGGATACATGGCCAGAGCTTAGCCAGTATGCATTGGAGGTGCTGGCTTGATCTGCTGCCAGTGTATTATCGGAGCGCGTCTTTACTGCTGCAGGTGGTGTACTAACAGACCGTTGCATGCGACTATCCTACGATAATGTAGAACGGCTTACTTTTCTGAAAATGAACTAGGCATGGATCTCGCCTGAATTTGCCTATCCGGTTTCAGATTAACTAACTGGTTGGCAACGTTTTCCATGTCTCCTGTTATGTTCATCTTTCTACCACCTGAGCTATACTCCCTGGGCTACAACACTGCCAGTTGCTGCTCAGAAGTGTCGTGTCCACAGACCAATACACAAGCTATAGTAATAGTGGGGTTCAGTAACGCCTGCTGTTCCCCTGCTGTGTGTCCGGCAAAAATTACTGCTACCTAGCTACACATGTTTAAAAAAACATGACATGTTAAAGTGGCTAGTGCTACACATAGATATCAGGCTACACCCTTATTTCTAAGCTGTAAACAAGTGAAACGTCAAATTTAAAACCATTCAATGATTAGTGTTGGTAACAAATCTGTAACTAAATAATTGTGACATATTATGGCAGATATCCACATGTCTAACACAAATGCTAACACAAAAGCATACTTATGCTATAGGGTACTGATGGTGAACCTTCTCACTCCATAACTTTGACCAATCCAACTCACATCATGCCTCAAATGCTGCAATGTTGGAAGTGCATAATGTGGGTTGAACTTTGACAACAGCTGCAGTGCGAAGGTTATCCTTCTGTGTTCTTGGCTTTTAAATAAAAGCATACAAGTAAATATAATAATACATTGTTGATTAAGGGACATGATGTACACCTGTAATATTGTGCAAACAATGGATGTAGGACTATTCCTCTTCAACATTACTTATATTTGTGTCATTTGAAAAAATACATATTTTAGTTAAAAATTAAAAACCCATGTTCAGTAGCTGTGAAAGGCCCGTTTGTGTACTTCTATATTGTTTGCAACCAATGTATTGTATACGGATGGAAGCGCGTCACACTAATAGATTAGATTTATTTTAAATGGAATGTAGCAGAACCAATTGGAGATAAATGAAAAGGATGAGCCACTGAGACACGCTCAGCAGAGTACAAGCAGCAGTGCTTGAACATGTAACTGGAGCGTGATCTGCACTCAAAAAAGTAAAAAACACAGACTGAAGTGAACACTGAAACACAACTGTCCACAATCTGTGAAAAGCTCCTTTCTGTACTTCTATAGTGTTTGCAACCAATGTATTGTATACGGATGGAAGCGCGTCACACTAATAGATTAGATTTATTTTAAATGGAATGTAGCAGAACCAATTGGAGATAAATGAAAAGGATGAGCCACTGAGACACGCTCAGCAGAGTACAAGCAGCAGTGCTTGAACATGTAACTGGAGCGTGATCTGCACTCAAAAAAGTAAAAAACACAGACTGAAGTGAACACTGAAACACAACTGTCCACAATCTGTGAAAAGCTCCTTTCTGTACTTCTATAGTGTTTGCAACCAATGTATTGTATACGGATGGAAGCGCGTCACACTAATAGATTAGATTTATTTTAAATGGAATGTAGCAGAACCAATTGGAGATAAATGAAAAGGATGAGCCACTGAGACACGCTCAGCAGAGTACAAGCAGCAGTGCTTGAACAAGTAACTGGAGCGTGATCTGCACTCAAAAAAGTAAAAAACACAGACTGAAGTGAACACTGAAACACAACTGTCCACAATCTGTGAAAAGCTCCTTTCTGTACTTCTATAGTGTTTGCAACCAATGTATTGTATACGGATGGAAGCGCGTCACACTAATAGATTAGATTTATTTTAAATGGAATGTAGCAGAACCAATTGGAGATAAATGAAAAGGATGAGCCACTGAGACACGCTCAGCAGAGTACAAGCAGCAGTGCTTGAACAAGTAACTGGAGCGTGATCTGCACTCAAAAAAGTAAAAAACACAGACTGAAGTGAACACTGAAACACAACTGTCCACAATCTGTGAAAAGCTCCTTTCTGTACTTCTATAGTGTTTGCAACCAATGTATTGTATACGGATGGAAGCGCGTCACACTAATAGATTAGATTTATTTTAAATGGAATGTAGCCGAACCAATTGGAGATAAATGAAAAGGATGAGCCACTGAGACACGCTCAGCAGAGTACAAGCAGCAGTGCTTGAACAAGTAACTGGAGCGTGATCTGCACTCAAAAAAGTAAAAAACACAGACTGAAGTGAACACTGAAACACAACTGTCCACAATCTGTGAAAAGCTCCTTTCTGTACTTCTATAGTGTTTGCAACCAATGTATTGTATACGGATGGAAGCGCGTCACACTAATAGATTAGATTTATTTTAAATGGAATGTAGCAGAACCAATTGGAGATAAATGAAAAGGATGAGCCACTGAGACACGCTCAGCAGAGTACAAGCAGCAGTGCTTGAACATGTAACTGGAGCGTGATCTGCACTCAAAAAAGTAAAAAACACAGACTGAAGTGAACACTGAAACACAACTGTCCACAATCTGTGAAAAGCTCCTTTCTGTACTTCTATAGTGTTTGCAACCAATGTATTGTATACGGATGGAAGCGCGTCACACTAATAGATTAGATTTATTTTAAATGGAATGTAGCAGAACCAATTGGAGATAAATGAAAAGGATGAGCCACTGAGACACGCTCAGCAGAGTACAAGCAGCAGTGCTTGAACAAGTAACTGGAGCGTGATCTGCACTCAAAAAAGTAAAAAACACAGACTGAAGTGAACACTGAAACACAACTGTCCACAATCTGTGAAAAGCTCCTTTCTGTACTTCTATAGTGTTTGCAACCAATGTATTGTATACGGATGGAAGCACGTCACACTAATAGATTTGATTTTTTTCTAATATAATGGAGCTGCACCAATTCCACTAAATAAAATAAAAAAAAAAAAAAAAAAAAGTCACACGTGCAGATGCCTACAAACAGCGGTGGATGCAGAGCAAACTGCAGCGTCACCTGCACTGTCACACACACACCTTGCACAGAGCTGTTAAAACAACACTGGCAAAATGAAGCTTTACACAGCGGTTGGTAAACTAGCCTGCCTCAAGCACAGTAGTACACAAAATCGCAATATCTAACTGTCCCTCAGAGTCAGCACAGCAGCGTTCTGTCCCTAACTGAGTTCACAGCACAGTGACGCTAAAATGGCTGCGGCGCCTTTTATAGTGCATTCTGACATCATTTCAGCAGCCAATCACAGCCATGCCATTAGTTAAGATGACCGCATCATTACAGGATGTGCCCACACTTCGTAGGATTCCTCATTGGCTGACTAAAATCACATTGCCTCTCAAAGAATTATGGGAACTTCCGATTCCGGTATACGATATGGAAAAAGTATCGGAATTAAGTATCGGAATTCCGATAACGCGAATATCGGCCGATACCCGATACTTGCGGTATCGGAATGCTCAACACTAGTGGTGAGCGCTATGAAGCCCCAAGTGCTTCACAGAAGTTTATAATGTACAGCCGTAAAAACAAAAAAATCTTATTTTTTTTACAAAAATAATATTTTCGCCCCCAGTTTTTTATTTTCCCAAGGGTAACAGAAGAAATAGGACAAATTTCACAATAACTCTTGGGGTCCAGAGTACGCTGATACCCCATATGTGGGGATAAACTACTGTTTGGACGCATGGCAGAGCTCAGAAGTGAAGGAACACCGTTTGACTTTTTCAACGCAGAATTGGCTGGAATGGAGATCAGACGCCATGTCACATTTGGAGAGCCCCTGATGTGCCTAAACAGCGGAAACCCCCCAATTCTAACTCCAACCCTAACCCCAACACACCCCTAAACCTAGTCCCAACCCTAATCCCAACCCTAATCCTAACTCTAACCCTAATCCTAACTTTAGCGCCAACCCTAACCCTAACTTTAGCCGAAACCTTAACCCTAACCCTAATGGGAAAATGGAAATAAATACATTTTTTTTATTTTATTATTTTTCCCTAACTAAGGGGGTGATAAAGGGGGTTTGATTTACTATTTATAGCGTTTTTTATGATTGGCAGCTGTCACGCTAAAAGACGCTTTTTATTGCAAAAAGTAGTTTTTTGCATCGCCACATTTTGAGAGCTATAATTTTTGCATATTTTGGCCCACAGAGTCATGTGAGGTCTTAATTTTTGCGGGACGAGGTGACGCTTTTATTGGTACCATTTTTGAGCACGTGACATTTTTGATCGCTTTTTATTTTGATTTTTGGGAGGTTAGAATGAACAAAAATCAGCAATTCATCAATTTCTTTTGGGTGAGGCGTTTTTATTGTTCCGCGTGTGGTAAAATCGATAAAACAGTTTTATTCTTCGGGTCAGTACGATTATGGCGATACCTCATTTATATCATTTTTTTATGTTTTGGCGCTTTTATAGAATAAAAACAATTTTATATAAAAAATAATTATTTTTGCATCGCTTTATTCTGCGAGCTATAACTTTTTTATTTTTTTGCTGATGATGCTGTGTGACGGCTCGTTTTTTGCAGGACAAGATGACATTTTCAGCGGTACCATGTTTATTTATATCCGTCTTTTTGATCGCGTGTTATTCCACTTTTTGTTCAGCGGTATGATGATAAAGCACTGATTTTTTGCTTCGTTTTTATTTTTTATTTTTTAAGGGGTTCACAAAAGGGGTTAACTAGTGGGACAGTTTTATAGGGGGGGTCGTTACGGACGCGGCGATACCATATATGTGTACTTTTATTGTTTTTTTTTTTATTTACAATAAGTAATGAATTTATTGGGGAATATTTTTTTTTTTTTTTTTTTGGATTTTTTTTACACATGTTTATTTTTACTTTTTTTTACTTTTTTACATTGTCCCAGGGTGGGACATCACTGTATTTCATCAGATCGCTGGTGTGACAGTGTGCACAGCACTCTGTCACACCAGCGATGTGACAGGCAGTGCAGGACGCTTCCTCATGCCTGCTCTCGGCAGGCACTGAGGAAGCCGCCTCCCTCCAGGACCCCGGCGCCATCTTGGATCCGGGTCCTGGGAGGGAGGAAGCCCTCAGAGCAGCGCGATCACATCGCGCTGCTCTGAGGGTCTCAGGGGGGCGGGCAGGGAGCCCCCACCCTGCGCGATCCTCCCCTGTGCCCCCAGTACACCGCGATCATGTTTGATCGCGGTGTGCAAGGGTTAATGTGCCGGGAGCGGTCCGTGACCGCTCCTGACACACAGTCACGGGTGTCAGCTGTGATAATCAGCTGACACCCGGCGGCGATTAGCTGCGCTCCCTCTGGGAGCGCAGCTAATCGCCTATGACGTACTATCCCGTCCATGGTCAGAATGGCACGGGTTTTATGGACGGGATAGTACGTCTAATGTCAGAGAGGGGTTAAACAGAGCTGTTTAAAAGAAGCTGAGCTGTGATTGGTTGCTATGAGCAACAGTTTTCCTTGCAACCAATCTCTAAGCATCTTTCATTTCACCAGAGCTGTTTAATAGAAGCAGAGCTGTGATTGGTTGCTATGAGCAACAGTTTTCTCACTCCACGACAACACCTCAAGCTGACACTGACCAGGTGGAAGAAATCTAGCATCCCCGGGAACATAAGCTCCCAGCCATTGTCTGCCCACCAGACAGAAGCAGAGAGCACATGACCGAAATGAATCACCCGCTCCCGTGCCCATATCCCCATCACACATCATCCATCCCATAGGCTCATCTTCACTCTTAAAGGGATCTCTGATATGGAAGTCAGGGCAAATACATCCTGCACTTTCGTTCTGCCCCAAGCCACTCTTAAAGGGATCCCCGGTACGGAAGTGAGGGCAAATCCACTCTGCGCTTTGGTACTGACCCCATGCCTCTTTTAAAGGCATACCCGGTATGGAAGTTAGGGCCATTTCACTCAGCTCTGTGGTTCTGACCCCAGGGTCTCTTAAAGGGATCATTGGTATGGAAGTTAGGGCAAATCCATCCAGCGCTTTGGTTCTGACCCCAGGCTCTCTTAAAGGCATCCCCGGTATGGAAGTCAGGGTAATTGCCTTCAAATGCTCTGGTACTGACCCCAGGCCTCTATTAAAGGGATCATTGGTATGGAAGTCAGGGCAAATCCATCCAGCGCTTTGGTTCTGACCCCAGGCCTCTTTAAAGGGATCCCCGGTATGGAAGTCAGGGTAATTGCCTTCAAATGCTCTGGTACTGACCCCAGGCCTCTATTAAAGGGATCATTGGTATGGAAGGGAGGGCAAATCCACTCTGCGCTTTGGTACTGACCCCAGGCCTCTCTTAAAGGGATCTCCGGTATGGAAGTTAAGGTAAATCCCTCAGCGCTCTGGTTCTCACCCCAGGCTTCTATTAAAGGGATCATTGGTAGGGAAGTCAGGGCAAATCCATCCAGCGATTTGGTTGTGACACCAGGCCTCTCTTAAAGGGCTCCCCGGTATGAAAGTTAGGGCTTTTTCCACTCAGCATTCTGGTTCTTACTTCAGTCTCTCTTAAAGGGATCCCGGTATGGTAGTCAGGGTAATTGCCTTTAAATGCTCTGGTACTAACCCCAGGCCTCTATTAAAGGGATCTCCGGTATGGAAGTCAGGGCAAATCCATCCAGCGCTTTGGTTTTGACCCCAGGCCTCTCTTAAAGGGATCCCTAGTATGGAAGTTAGGACCGTTTCACTCAGCGCTGTGGTTCTGACCCCAGGGCCTTTTAAAGGGATCATTGATATGGAAGTTAGGGCAATTCCAGTAAGCGCTCTGGTTCTGACTCCCGGCACCTCTTAAAGGGATCCCCGGTATGGAAGTGAGGGCAAATCCACTCTGCACTTTGGTTCTGACGCCAGGAATCTCTTAAAGGGATCTCCGGTATGTAAGTTAGGGTAAATCCCTCAGCGCTCTGATTCTCACCCCAGGCTTCTATTAAAGGGATCATTGGTATGGAAGTCAGGGCAAATCCACTCAGCGCTCTGGTTCTGACGCCAGGCCTCTCTTAAAGGGATCGCCGGTATGGAAGTTAGGGCCATTCCACTCAGCGCTCTGGTTCTGACCCCAGGCTGACGGGATGATGTGGGATTTTATGGGTAGTAGTCTGGTGGCTCTGGCTGACGGGATGATGTGGGATATTAGGGGGAGTAGTCTGGTGGCTCTAGCTGACGGACGATGTGGGATATTAGGGGTAGTAGTCTGGCGGCTGTGACGGGATGATGTGGGATATATGGGGTAGTAGTCCGGTTGCTCTGGCTGACGGGATGATGTGGGATATTAGGGGTAGTAGTCCGGTGGGCGAACAATTGTAAATATACACGGAAATGTGATCAAGTATGAAACATAAATTCCCTCTAAAATTAAATTCTATTAATATTTTTCTAAAAAACACCAACCCAGTGCAAAAAAAGGCACACAATAAGTGTACCCAATAATAAAACACTATCCTATTGCGTGTCCTGCACTAGTCCTAAATATTCCTACCTGACCGTGGAGGTTGGCACCACTAGAGATTCGACTTGGCGCCCCCACTCAGCGTAGGCTATCCCTCACTGCCCTATTGTACCCTATCTCATAGGTAGGAAAACAATAAATCAATAGGCAGGAGTGAAGAGAGTCTTTAACCCCTTAATGACCGCCGATACGCCTTTTAACGGCGGTCATTAAGGGTACTTAAACCACAGCGCCGTTAATTAACGGCGCTGTGGAAAAAGTGAATAGCGCCCCCCAGAGGCGCATTTTCGCCGAGACCCCAGAGAACATGAATCGGGTCAGTTTTTACCGACACCGATGTTGCGATCGCCGTTATTAACCCTATAACGGCGACCACAAAAAAAAAAAAAAAAGTTGTGCCATTTAATTTCTCTGTCCTCTGATGTCATCGGACATCAGAGGACAGAGAAAAAGGGTCCCCGGGACCCCCATGTGGCCCCCGATGTCCTGTATGTGGCCCCAGGGCCCTCCGGTGTCCCCCGGGGCCGGCGCGATGAAGAACATGGCGGGCGCATGCTCAGTGCGCCCGCCGCTAAGTGCCGCTGTGTTGGTGGGGGGATGGGCAAATATTCTCTGGGGTCTCGGCTACCGGGGTAGCCGAGACCCCAGAGAACATGATCCGGGTCGGTATTCACCGATCCCGGTGTTGCGATCGCGTCTATGCAAGCATAGATGCGATCGCAAAAAAATAAAAAAATAAAAAATGATTTCTCTCCCCTCTGATGTGATCGCACATCAGAGGGGAGAAAATGAGGGTCCCCCGATCGCCCCCCCCCGTATACTTACCGGTGTCCTCCGTCCTCCCGCAGGCCCCAGGATCCCGGCGTCTTCTTCCTGCAAAAAAAAAAATGGCGGGCGCATGCGCAGTGCGCCCGCCGATCTGCTTGGCGGCAGATTCAAAAAAAGTTTCATTCATTCTCCAGAAAGTGCATTTTGATCACTGTGATAAACTATCACAGTGATCAAAATAAAAAAAAACAGTACATACCCCCTCCCCCCCCATTTATCACCCCCTTAGTTAGGGACATATAATAAAAAATAGAAATTATATTTATTTTCATTTTTCTGTTAGGGTTAGGGTTATAATTAGGGTTAGGGTTATAATTAGGGTTAGGGTTATAATTAGGGTTAGGGTTAGCATTAGGGTTAGGGTTAGCATTAGGGTTAGGGTTATAATTAGGGTTAGGGTTGCGTTATGGCAGTCCGTTAGACGGACTGCGTTACACCGCGGTATAACGCGGTGTAACGCAGTCCATTAACGCTGCCATTCACCCCCATTTGAGGGCGCATCGCGACGCATGCCGTAAAGCGGCATGCGTTTGTGACGTGCCATCATTCAGTGACGGAGCCTCGGACGCGGGCTGCAGCGTCTGGGCTCCGTCACCGCTAGCACAGATGAATCATCTGCTGATTCCTCTGCGCTAGTGGGTATAGCATAACGCGATCGTGTTATGCTATACCGTTACCAGCCCGTCAACGCTATGTGTTGAACGGGCTGGTAAAACGCAAAATGAACCTAGCCTTAGGGTTAGGGTTATAATTAGGGTTAGAATTAGGGTTAGGGTTACAATTAGGGTTAAGGTTAAAATTAGGGTTAGGGTACAATTAGAGTTAGGGTTACAATTAAGTTTAGGGTTACAATTAGGGTTGGAATTAAGGTTGGGATTTAGGTTAGGATTAGGGTTGGGATTAGGGTTAGGGGTGTGTTGGGGTTAGGGTTGGAGCTAGAATTGAGGGATTTCCACTATTTAGGCACATCAGGGGTCTCCAAACACGACGTGGCGTTCAAAAAGTCAAATGGCACTCCCTCCCTTCCGAGCCCTGCCGTGCGCCCAAACAGTGGTTTACCCCAACATATGGGGTATCAGCGTACTCAGGACAAATTGCACACCAATTTTCGGGTTCTAATTTCTCCTGTTACCCTTGGGAAAATAAAAAATAGCTGGCTAAAATAAAACATTTTTGAGAAAAAAAATGATTTTTCATTTTCACGGCTCTGCGTTTATAAATTTCTGTGAAACACTTGGGGGTTCAAAGTGCTCACCACACATCTAGATAAGTTCCTTAAGGGGTCTAGTTTCCAAAATGGGGTCACTTGTGGGGGGTTTCCACTGTTTAGACACATCAGGGGGTCTGCAAACACAACATGACTCCCGCAGAACATTCCATCAAAGTCTGCATTACTAAATGGCGCTCCTTCCCTTCCAAGCACTCCCATGCGCCCAAACAGTGGTTTCACCCCACATATGGGGTATCAGCGTACTCAGGAAAAATTGCACAACGACTTTTTGGGTCCAATTTCTCCTGTTACCCTTGGGAAAATAAAAAAAATAGCGGGCTAAAGAATCATTTTTGAGGAAAAAAAATGATTTTTTATTTTCACGGCTCTACGTTTATTAATTTCTGTGAAGCACTTGGGGGTTCAAAGTGCTCACCACACATCTAGATAAGTTCCTTAAGGGGTCTAGTTTCAAAAATGGTGTGATTTGTGGGGGTTTCGACTGTTTAGGCGTATCAGGGGCTCTCCAAACGCGACATGGCGTCCAATTTCAATTCCAGCCAATTTTGGTTTGAAACAGTCAAACGGCGCTCCTTCACTTTCAAGCCCTGCCGTGCGCCCAAACAGTGGTTTACCCCCACATATGGGGTATCAGCATGCTCAGGACAAGTTGCACAAAAACTTTTGGGGTCTTGTTACCCTTGGGAAAATAAAAATTGGTGTGAACAGATCATTTTTGTGGAAAAAATATGATTTTTTATTTTCACGGTTCTATGTTATAAACTTCTGTGAAGCACTTGGAGGTTCAAAGTGCTCACCACACATCTAGATAAGTTCCTTAGGGGGTCTAATTTCCAAAATGAGGTCACTTGTGGGGGGTTTCCACTGTTTAGACACATCAGGACCTCTACAAACACGACATGACGTCCAGCCAATTCTGCGCTGAAAAAGTCAAACGGCGCTCCTTCCCTTCCAAGCTCTGCCTTGCACCCAAACAGTGGTTTACCCCCACATATGGGGTATCAGCATGCTCAGGACAAATTGCACAAAAACTTTTGGGGTCTTGTTACCCTTGGGAAAATAAAAATTGGGGTGAAAAGATTGTTTTTGTGGAAAAAATATGATTTTTTATTTTCACGGTTCTATGTTATAAACTTCTGTGAAGCACTTGGAGGTTCAAAGTGCTCACCACACATCTAGATAAGTTCCTTAGGGGGTCTAGTTTCCAAAATGGGGTCACTTGTGAAGGGTTTCCACTGTTTAGACACATCAGGGCCTCTACAAACGCGACATGGCGTCCAGCCAATTCTGCGTTGAAAAAGTCAAATGTTGCTCCTTCCCTTGCAACCTCTGCCGTGCGCCCAAAAAGTGGTTTACCCCCACATATGGGGTATCGGCTTAATCAGGAGAAATTTCACAACAAATTTTGTGGTTAATTTTTTCTTTTAACAGTTGTGAAAATAAAAAAAATAGGTTCCGAAGTAAAGTTTTGCAAAAAAAGTTAAATGTTAATTTTTTCCTTCCACATTGCTTCATTTCCTGTGAAGCACGTAAAGGGTTAATAGACTTCTTGAATGTGGTTTTGAGCACCTTGAGGGGTGCAGTTTTTAGAATGGTGTCACTTTTGGCTATTTTCTATCATATAGCCCCCTCAAAGTGACTTCAAATGTGAGGTGGTCCCTAAAATAAAAATGGTGTTGTAAAAATGAGAAATCGCTGGTCAACTTTTAACCCTTATAACTTCGTAACAAAAAAAAAATTTTGGTCCCAAAATTGTGCTGATGTAAAGTAGACATGTGGGAAATGTTATTTATTAAGAAATTTGTCTGACATATCTCTATGATTTAAGGGCATAAAAATTTAAAGTTTGAAAATTGCTAAATTTTCAAAATTTTCGCCATATTTCCGTTTTTTTCATAAATAAACACAAGTCATATCAAAGAAATTTTACCACTAACGTGAAGTACAATATGTCACGAAAAAACAATCTCAGAATCAGCGGGATTCGTTAAAGCGTTCCAGAGTTATAACCTCATAAAGTGACAGTGGTCAGAATTGTAAAAATTGGCCCTGTCATTAAGCTGCAAAATGGCTCTGTCACTAAGGGGTTAAACTAGGCACACACAATTGAAAAAAGATAACAATAGTATCCCTTTTTAAATCTATTAGCTAGATCACTAGCGATGTATAGTTTGGAGAAATTGCCATCATAAACTAGGCAGAGCATATATATTCCTTAGTGTCCCCATACCACTCCATAAATAAGTCTTATTTCATGATAATAAGCCATTAATATAGACTATTAGTCACAGACATAAAGGAACACCAGTATAGAGATCGGGCTCATGCCCTAATAAACAGCCATAAGACATAACACAGTATTGCCATATTATCCTATATGCTCGCTCCCAAAAAGAGGGACACTTATCGTATCTTCAGTAAACCCCGACGCGTTTCCCCGTTAATTGAACGGTTCATCAGGAGGTCATAGACTGATGCGGACCGGCTGCCATGATAGATGATGGTGCGCCCCCACATTGCATTAGGTGGATTTAAATAACCACCCATCATTAGTGCCAAAATTGGTCCACCCACCTGATAGCGAGTGCGTAAACCGGGTCATCCTATAGGTCACTATAGACTTACCCCTTATGGATGTCAGACGCCATCCTCACTACCGGTGTGGCAGCGTGGTGCGGATGTTACCGCTGCTTCCAGGAGCGACATGCGTCTCAACCCTTGGAACGCAGACGTCACATCCGCCCAATCCAGCCTATGAGCGCCGACGTCATATCCATCCCATGAGCCTTGCCTTGCGTTCCACCTGCTGGAACGCATCACTGTCGTCCATTACTATGACGTTCAGTGTAAATAACAACATTTGGTGCAGGCAAAATCGGCTAAGTCTGTTACTACTGGACACAAAGATAATTGTCACACAATATAAATGAAATAACAGAGATTAAGGGGGCTGTGACCTAGGTTAGATATTAAATAATAAAGATGTGAATATCCTTAGATATATAATAGTGATATTAATAGCCACAATCGGTCTAGACATATAGCACATGTCAATAGTATGGATGTCATAAATCCTCCTATGACTACTAAATAATAGACTAAAGAATGCTCATCAGTTAAACCCATTTCAGATAAAGCATGTATATGATATGTATTCATTTAGACCCCTTGGAGACAGAGATTGCAGTCTAAAAGTCCATTCGGACACACGTTTTAGGATCATTTTATCATGATCTCCCCCTCTAGTTTTAGATTTTACCAATTCTATCATTGTAAAAGTGATGTCTGATAAGCGGCCCGAATGTACACTATTCATATGGCGGGATATTGGTGTATCCCTATTGTTCTTAATGTCATTACAATGCTCACCTACTCTTACTCTCAATTCCCTTTTCGTTTTACCAACATAATCCAGGGGGCAGGTACAGGCGGCTTTATAAACTGCCCCCATGGATCTGCAGTTTCCAAAATCCCTAATGGTAAAACTCTTGCCATTAGCTGAACTGCAAAAGGTTTTAGTTTGATTCATCATGTTACATCTTGAGCAGTTGCTACATTAAAAGAAGCCCAAAGGTCTTCTATCAAGCCAAGTATTTGTCTTCAAGGTTCTCTGATATAGGCTGTGGACCAGCCGGTCCCCAATAGAGCGGCCCCTTCTGTATGTCACACTCGGTTTGGAGGGTAAAAATTTCCTCACATTGGGGTCTGCTAAAAGGATTCCCCAATGTTTCTTCAAAATATGGTATACCCTTTCAGATTGTTCATCAAAAGTCCCTATAAGTCTAACCTGCTGTTCTGCCTCATACCCCTTCGTAGTGTTGAGGAGCATCTCCCTGTTAGAGGCAAGGGCGTAATTAAGGGGTCCATCCAGGACATTTTCAGGGTAACCTCTCCTCCTAAACCTGTCATATAATTCTCTTGGGGGAGATCATGATAAAATGATCCTAAAACGTGTGTCCGAATGGACTTTTAGACTACAATCTCTGTCTCCAAGGGGTCTAAATGAATACATATCATATACATGCTTTATCTGAAATGGGTTTAACTGATGAGCATTCTTTAGTCTATTATTTAGTAGTCATAGGAGGATTTATGACATCCATACTATTGACATGTGCTATATGTCTAGACCGATTGTGGCTATTAATATCACTATTATATATCTAAGGATATTCACATCTTTATTATTTAATATCTAACCTAGGTCACAGCCCCCTTAATCTCTGTTATTTAATTTATATTGTGTGACAATTATCTTTGTGTCCAGTAGTAACAGACTTAGCCGATTTTGCCTGCACCAAATGTTGTTATTTACACTGAACGTCATAGTAATGGACGACAGTGATGCGTTCCAGCAGGTGGAACGCAAGGCAAGGCTCATGGGACGGATATGACGTCGGCGCTGATAGGCTGGATTGGGCGGATGTGACGTCTGCGTTCCAAGGGTTGAGACGCATGTCGCTCCTGGAAGCAGCGGTAACATCCGCACCACGCTGCCACACCGGTAGTGAGGATGGCGTCTGACGTCCATAAGGGGTAAGTCTATAGTGACCTATAGGATGACCCGGTTTACGCACTCACTATCAGGTGGGTGGACCAATTTTGGCACTAATGATGGGTGGTTATTTAAATCCACCTAATGCGATGTGGGGGCGCACCATCATCTATCATGGCAGCCGGTCCGCATCAGTCTATGACCTCCTGATGAACCGTTCAATTAACGGGGAAACGCGTCGGGGTGTACTGAAGATACGATAAGTGTCCCTCTTTTTGGGAGCGAGCATATAGGATAATATGGCAATACTGTGTTATGTCTTATGGGCTGTTTATTAGGGCATGAGCCCGATCTCTATACTGGTGTTCCTTTATGTCTGTGACTAATAGTCTATATTAATGGCTTATTATCATGAAATAAGACTTATTTATGGAGTGGTATGGGGACACTAAGGAATATATATGCTCTGCCTAATTTATGATGGCAATTTCTCCAAACTATACATCGCTAGTGATCTAGCTAATTGGAGTTATAAAAAGGGATACTATTGTTATCTTTTTTCAATTGTGTGTGCCTAGTTTAAAGACTCTCTTCACTCCTGCCTATTGATTTATTGTTTTCCTACCTATGAGATAGGGTGCAATAGGGCAGTGAGGGATAGCCTACGCTGAGTAGGGGCGCCAAGTCGAATCTCTAGTGGTGCCAACCTCCACGGTCAGGTAGGAATATTTAGGACTAGTGCAGGACACGCAATAGGATAGTGTTTTATTATTGGGTACACTTATTGTGTGCCTTTTTTGCACTGGGTTGGTGTTTTTTAGAAAAGTAGTAGTCCGGTGGCTCTGGCTGACGGGACGATGTGGGATATTAGGGGTAGTAGTCCGGTAACTCTGGCTGACGGGATTGTGTGGGATATTATAGTGAATGTGGCTATGCGGAGTGGGCGGGGCTCTACACGCAGCTTTATATTTATAGATATGATCATTACAATTTGTTATAACTAACCGTAGTTAGTTACTATGCCCGGGCAGCGCCGGGCTCTTCAGCTAGTCATAAATAAATATATATGTCACAAAAAACGTCAATGACTCCACTGATACGTGGCTATTGAGAAAGAGAGCCAAATGAAAAAAAAGAGGAAAATCCATGGAAGCTCTTGGTCAATGAGGTAGAATCTGTAAGGTGAAGGAAAATCAGAATTAAAAACATTATATAAGCAATCTATTCCATTATTTCTAATCACTGTTTTTCGGTGATTACTTTATATCTCTGTTCATACTGCACCTACACACACAAATGATACACCATTTGAAAGGTAAACTTGCCCCCTTCAGCAAGAGAATAGCCAAACACATCCATGATTTGATCACAAAATACAGTTTAAACAATAATTTTCATAAACCTGCAGTAAGGAAAAATGACCTGCAGGTGGCACCACAGTATCCCAAAGCACACTACCACAAAGCTGCTTACAGACATCACAAACAAATCCAAAAATTTTCCTTGGGGGATTTCCAGCTTGCCAAACTGCTTGCCCAGCCTATTTTAGCCAAATTGGAGGATTGCACACTTCACTGCAGGTGAGGCACATATGCAAACACATTTGTATACATGCACTGCCTATTGAATTGCACACTTAATCCATTCATACTCCACCCACACAAACAAATGATACACTATTTGAAAGGTCAAATTACCTGCAGGTGGCAGCACACTACTCCAAAGCACACTATCACAAAGCTGCTTACAGACATCACAAACATATCCAAACATTTGCCTTGGGGTCTTTCCAGCTTGCTCAAGTGCTTGCTCAGCCTATTTCAGGCACATTGGAGGTTTGAACCTTCACTGCAGGTGAGTCACATATGCAAACACATTTGTAAACATGCACTGCTTTTTCGCTGATTTACTTCGCCCCACAAACACAAATGATACATAGAGATGAGTGACTTTGCCTCCGGGAGTGTCGAGTCGGGTTTCGGTCAGCTCGATTTTCCAAAAGTCTAGTCGAACGAAGTCGGCAGACTAACAGAAAAAGTCGAGTCGGAGTCGGAAACCCAACACCAATGCAAGTCAATGGGGAATAAATGTCTCCAGTGAGTGGAGGACAGTAAACACACCTACAGTGCCCATTTCAATGCCATCGACATCAATTCTTATTACTTAAACTTGTCTACCTTAATTTACTTTATAATAATAGTAACGCATTGAAAACTGGGGGTTATTTGGTTAAAGTTGTGGGGGGGGGCAGGGCTGGCTCCAGGTTTTTGTGGGCCCCGGGCAAAAGATTCTCAGTGGGCCCCTTTAACACATACCACAATTCATGATGCTCCGATGCGGCAGAGAAATATAGGTATAGTACAGTACAATGCCAAATACTTCACTTCTTACATTACATGAGTGATATCTATTGTAAATTCTACAATAGCTCAAAAACCAGACAGTATAGTACTCCATACAGTATTATGGGCACCACATAGTGTGCCATACAGAATAATGAGCCCCATATATTGCTCTATACAGAATAATGACCACATATATTGCTCCATACAGAATGGGCTCCATATAATGCTCCATACAGAATAGGCCCCATATGTCGGGTCATGTCGGGTCACCCGACATGAAATGACACTTGGTGTACATAGGGTTAACCATGTCTTTTCATGTCCTTTGCTATCTAATTTGCACAAACAATTAAATCAGACTATGTGTGCAAAATTTCACACCTGTAGGGGTTAATTAAAGGTGTAAATTCGTTGTAAAAAAAACGGACTTTTTTGCTACGAATTTACACCTTTAATTAACCCCTACAGGTGTGAAATTTTGCACACATAGTCTGATTTAATTGTTTGTGCAAATTAGATAGCAAAGGACATGAAAAGACATGGTTAACCCTATGTACACCAAGTGTCATTTCATGTCGGGTTCTGCATTTTCACAAAAGCCGGCAATTGAATTAGCGGCTATTATACTATGTAGAAGTGTATGAACTACAAATATAAATATATATATATATGTGTCACAAATTCAATGACATGTATAATATATATATGAGGTGTAAAATTGCTGAAAAAAAATGCGTGGGCTCCCGCCCTATTTTCGCAACCAGACAGACAAAGCCAGTGAGTGGGGGCAGATAATAATAGCCCAGAGAGGGACCATTATTTTTGCCCCCCCCCCGGCTACTAACATCTGCCCCCAGACACCCCAGGAAAGACAAATCTATAATTAGATTCGCCCTTTCTGGCACTTTGCCCGTCTATTCCCATTGCCCTGTAGCGGTGGCGAATGGGTTAATATGGGGTTAAAGCCACCTTGCTATTGTACCTTGGTTACCAGCGGATCGCTGGTCTCCCGCCTGTCACACGCAGCGATGTGTGCCTGTCAGCGGGAAACCAGCGATCAAAAAAAGGTCCTGACATTTCAGCGACGATCAGCGATACCCGGCAGGGGGCTGATCGTCGCTGAATGTCACACACAGCGATATCGCTGGTGAGCTCGCTGCTGCGTCACAAAACTAGTGACTCAGCAGCGATCTCGGTAGCGATATCGCTATGTGAGACGGGCCCTTAAGTGGAAAGCTTAATTGATTGCTTTCCACTTTCACTTCAGGTCAGCCAGGGACACAATCAGTGACGTCAGAGGGAACTGATTAACAAAAATAGGGGTTCCCTTCGAAAAAAAAATGGCGTGGGGTCCCCCCTATTTTTGTTAACCAGCCAGATGAAGCAGACCGCTGAGGCCTGGATTTTCAGGCTGTTAAGGAGCCAAGATCCATGGACCTTGCCAGCCTGATAATACCAGGCCACAGCAGTCTGCATATCTTGGCTGATTAACAAAAATAGGGGATCCCCTCGAAAAAAATTGGCGTGGGGTCCCCCCTATTTTTGTTAACCAGCCAGATGAAGCAGACCGCTGAGGCCTGGATTTTCAGGCTGTTAAGGAGCCAAGATCCATGGACCTTGCCAGCCTGATAATACCAGGCCACAGCAGTCTGCATATCTTGGCTGATTAACAAAAATAGGGGATCCCCTCGAAAAAAATTGGCGTGGGGTCCCCCCTATTTTTGTTAACCAGCCAGATGAAGCAGACCGCTGAGGCCTGGTTTTTCAGGCTGGTAAGGATCCAATATCCATGGACCTTGCAAGCCTGATAATACCAGGCCACAGCAGTCTGCTTAGCTTGGCTGGTTAACAAAAATAGGGGATCCCCTCGAAAAAAAAACGGCGTGGGGATCCCCCCTATTTTTGTTAACCAGCCAAGTAAAATGCAGACTGCTGCGGCCTGGTATTAAAAGACTGTCAAGGCCCATGGATTTTGGCCCTCAACAGCCTGATAATACCAGGCTACAGCAGCCCCACATTTGGCGCATCAAAAGATGTGCCAATTGTGGCACTTTACCCGCTCTTCCCACTTGCCCTGTAGCGGTGGCAAGCGGGGTAATAAGGGGTTATTGTCACCGTTGATTGCACGGTGACAATAAGCCCGGTTAATAATGGAGAGGCGTCAATAAGACACCGATCCATTATTAATCCCAAAGTTATTAAATGTATAAAAAAAAGACAAAGCAAGAAAAAAGTATTTTAATGAAATAAAAGAGACAACACAGTTTTCATTAATTTTATTACTCTCTCATTCCTGCGACGCCATCGATCTCCTGTAAAAAAAGAAAAAAAACAAACCAACAGTATACCACCTGTCCGACGCAGTCCATAGTAACGACAGTCCCACGACGATCCACCTCTGCTACATCGCAATGACAGGCAGAGCCTGTCATCGCGACGCAGCACAGCTGATTACCTGCTTCCCCGGCGGTGACGTCATCGGACTGACTGCTTTACGGCCGCGATTACCCAGCAGTCACTGCAGTTATCGCGAGAAACTGCATGTGACCGCCGGGGAAAGAAGATTGCGGCCATGAAGCAGTGCAGGACGTGACCGCCGGAGATCTTCTGCCGGGTAAGTGCCGCTGACTCCTGACAGACCCGACCGACGGACACTGACAGTGACAGTGACATCCCGATTCCGGTATCCGATAAGACGAAAATATCGGAACTCGGAATCGGAATTCCGATACAGCCAATATCGGCCGATACCCGATATTTGCAGTATCGGAATGCTCAACACTATTGATGACCCCAATCGAGGTGCAACAGCTGAAGCAGCCATGTTAACTTTGCGCCAAGGTAAGCGCTCAGTAGCCGAATATGCCTTGGATTTCAGGAGATGGGCCCTCGATACCACTTGGGACAGTTCCGCCAAAAAATCTATTTTTCGAAAAGGGTTGTCTCCACTGATTAAGGATGAACTTGCTCGTGCCGACCCTCCCACTGACTTTATTAACTACTGCATCCGTATTGATGCTCGTCTGACTGAACGCAGGCAAGAGAGATGGTTCGAAAGTAATCGCACTAACCTTTTCCTACCTTCCTCCCCAGCTAAGGAACCTTTGAGTAGGATCACACGGGAACCTGAACCTGAACCCATGCAGGTGGACTCTTTACAAAGACGGGTTAGTGATGCACGCAAAGAACATCGTTTAAAGGAAAATCTATGTTTCTACTGTGGTAAGTCAGGGCACTTCATTATAAACTGCCCCAGCCGTTCTCGTAAGACTACTGCAGCAGTCATTCACTGTGAGTGTTGCGAGAGGAGATCTGTCAGGTCCGAGCCTCAGGCTCCAGAGAGATCTGCAGCAACAGATATTGATTTCTCTGACTTAAACTCCGTCACTTCTGAGGACGATGACTGTGTAAACGCTGCAATTTTTCAAGTTTCCTCAGCGGTGTCCCAGCTGAGTTGTAAGAAAAACAATTCTCATTGCTTCCTTTCCATCAAACTCTGGGTTGACTCAGTCTGGGTGTCTAGCTCTGCTATGATCGACTCAGGGGCAAGTGGAAATTTTATGGATATCTCCTTTGCTCTGAAACGGGGGATACGTTCAGTGAAGAAGACTACTCCAGTACAGATGGAGACTGTGGATGGCTCCCTGCTGACCTCTGGACCAGTGGATCAGGAAACGGAGCCTTTGAGGGTCCTTATGGGTAAAGATCATCAAGAGAAACTGTCCTTTATGCTTATCTCTTCTCCCCACTTTCCCATTATTCTAGGGCTACCATGGCTGCAGGCTCAGAACCCTACCATTAACTGGGAGACCAAGGAATTACACTTTCCAGAGAAACAGATGAGTCCAGAAGTTTCAGCTTGCTCTGTTCCTAAAGGAACCATGTCAGTCCCTGAACTACCAGCTGTATACCAGGACTATGTGGATTTATGTGAAAAGAAGAACGCTGACCAGCTTCCCCCTCACCGTCCATATAATTGTCCAATTGAATTATTGCCTGGAGCAGAGATACCTTTTGGTAAGATCTACCCCCTGGCGGGGCCCGAGCTAAAGGCTTTAAAGGATTACATAGACGAAAATCTAGCCAAGGGCTTCATACGCCCCTCTTCATCTCCTGCAGGTGCACCCATCTTCTTTGTGAAGAAGAAAGATGGATCTCTGAGACCCTGCGTAGACTATAGGGAACTCAATAAGGTTACTATTAGAAACCGTTATCCATTGCCTTTAATCCCTGAGTTATTGGAGAGAGTGCGGCATGCCAAAATTTTCTCTAAACTGGATCTCCGTGGGGCCTATAACTTGGTCCGTATTAGACCTGGGGATGAATGGAAGACTGCATTCAGGTCACGCTATGGACACTTTGAATATCTAGTTATGCCTTTTGGTCTGAGTACCGCCCCAGCCACTTTCCAACACTTGGTGAATGACATCTTCAGGGATCTCCTAGATACATTCGTGGTGATTTATCTGGATGATATTCTAATTTTTTCTAACTCCACAGAGGAACATCATGGACATGTGAGAATGGTCTTAGAACGTCTAAGACAAAACCATCTTTACATCAAACTTGAAAAGTGTGAATTCCATAGGACCGAAATTCAATTTCTGGGGTATGTACTGTCTAGACAAGGGATTAGTATGGATGGAAGCAAGACCCAAGCCATCAAGGATTGGCCAATTCCTAGAAATGTGAAGGAGGTGCAGCGCTTCATCGGGTTTGCCAACTTCTATAGACGTTTCATTAGGAATTTCTCTGAGGTAGTGTCACCTATCACCCAACTTACCCGGAAAGAGTCTAGGTTCTCCTGGACCCCACAAGCCCAGGAAGCATTTTCCCGTCTAAAGGATAAATTTACCACCGCACCTATCTTAGTACATCCCAACCTTGAACTTGCCTTCATAATAGAGGTGGATGCTTCAGACTGTGCCGTTGGAGCTATACTCTCTCAGAGAACAGGTGAGAAGAATGTCTTGCATCCCTGTGCCTTCTTTTCCCAGCAGTTGTCTTCGGCTGAGAGGAACTACGATGTGGGCAATAGAGAGTTGTTGGCCATTATTGCCGCCTTCAAAGAATGGAGACACCTTCTTCAGGGAGCTGCACAGCAAATAGTCGTCCTGACAGACCATCGTAACCTTGAATTTATCAGGTCGGCTAAGTGCCTGACTCCTCGCCAGGCTCGCTGGAATCTTTTCCTAAACCAATTTAATTTTGTAATTTCTTATAGGCCAGGATCGCGCAATGGAAAGGCTGATGCACTCTCTAGGATTCATTCAGCAGAGACCCGTCCACTTACTCCTCCTAAGACTATTCTTCCTGACTCTAGATTCCTGGGAGTGATTCATAATCAAGACCTACTTAAGGACATCAAGGAAGCATACCATGCGGATTCCTTGTTGGCACAACCCCCAAGGGACGTAAGTCTTGTCTTTAAAAATGGTGTGTGGATTCAGGGACAACGTCTGTATATACCTGAAACAGATTGAGAGTATTGCAACTCATCCACGATTCCAAGAAAGCTGGGCATAGAGGAATTCTAAAGACACAGGAATTTCTTTCTCGTTTCTTTTGGTGGCCCACTTACAGGAAAGATGTTTTAAACTATGTCACTTCATGTGAAGTCTGTGCAAGATGCAAAACACCTCGCTCCTCACCAACTGGTCTGTTGCAACCCCTTCCCACCCGTCCCGCCCGTGGGGATCCATTTCTATGTACTTCATTGTGGAGTTACCAACCTCTCAAGGGAAGAACACCATTCTAGTGGTGGTTGATCGTTTAACAAAGGCAGCTCATTTTATCCCTTGTGTCGGCTTACCCACTGCAAAACAGACATCAGATTTGATGATTAAGAATGTGTTTCGCTTACATGGAGTACCGGATGAGGTCATTTCGTATCGAGGGGTGCAATTCACTTCAAGGTTTTGGCAAAATTTCTGTGCCGCATTGGACATTAAAGTAAACCTTTCTTCTGCTTTTCATCCCCAGACTAATGGACAGACAGAACGAACCAATCAGACCCTGGAGCAGTATCTCCGCTGCTTTATCTGCCACCTACAGGATGATTGGGTGGATCTACTTCCACTGGCTGAGTTCTCTTATAACAACTCTCAGAGCGCCTCCACTAAGCAGTCTCCTTTTTACTCCAATTTAGGTTATCATCCTAACATTCTTCCTCGATTTCCCATAGAAACGCCCTTGCCAGCAGTGGCTGAAAGAATCACGTCTTTACAAAAGAATATGGATCTTCTAAAGGAACATCTGGAATTGGCTCAGGAAAGGTACAAGAAAGCAGCAGATAAATTTTGTTAACCTGCACCAGCTTTCAAGGTAGGAGACTTGGTCTGGCTGTCAACCAGAAATCTTAAGTTAAGGATTCCATCGTCTAAGTTGGGACATAAGTACATTGGACCCTATAAAATCAGTAAAATTATAAGTGCCGTTGCTTGTCGTCTTCAATTGCCTAGAACTATGAGAATCCACCCTGTCTTTCATGTATCCCTACTAAAGGCTGCAACACCCAATACGTTTCCTGGACGTTCTTCTCCCTGCCCTGACCCAGTGCTAGTCGATGGTCAGGAAGAATTTGTGGTGGAAAGGATTCTAGATTCCAGGTTGTACAGAAATCAGTTACAATATTTGATTAAATGGCAGGGCTACCCAGTGGAGGACAACTCATGGGAACCAGTCAATAACGTTAATGCTCCTCGCTTGCTCCGCCAGTTTCATCAGAGGTACCCAGACAAGCCTGGTCTGAGGTCATCCGGAGGTTGTCCCTAAGGGGGGAGTAATGTAAGGTTCTTTGTACATGTTTCTTGAAACTCAGTTTTTCCGTCGGCCATTTTGCTTTCTGTCTTGCTGCAGCTATCTTGCCCTCAGTCAATATGGAGTTTCCAGCTTTCATGTTCCCGCCCTGATTCTCTCCCTCTTGCTTCTTAAGCAGCCTCAGCTGAGCAATCAGTGCTTCAGAATCAAGCCTGCAGTGAGCCTGTGACCTGACTCCTGGAAACCTTAGACTTTGTACTCCAGCTATTTCCTACTGAGGAACTTTGGAACACTTGTGGACTCTGGAAACCTGCTATTTGATAAATCCACGTTTGCATGGAATTACGGTAACAGAGAAGAGATCCTGAACCTGTTGTGGAGAGTTATTGCTGAGCTTAAGTTACTCTGGCCTGCTGTGTCTCCTGCTTCTGTACCTGCAAACTGTGTGACCCTTTTTGCCACTTGTATGAAGTAATACAAGTCCTTCTATATCAAACCTGTGTCTCATGTGTTTTCCTCGCACCCAAACACAAGACGCTATATGAACTGTACACCATACATTACACCAGTAGTCAAAGGGGAATGAACTGTGAGGGAGAACATCGATAGGGGAGGAGAGGTAATTTTGAACCATAGTTGACAACTGCTGTCTCCTGTCTGTTGCAATCGATTCGGTATTAACAGTCGTGTGAGCGGTACTCGAGAAATCAGTCCACAACATTGTCATGAAACCCCTATCTCCAACGCCTCTTCGGCTGTGTGCACCATGAACTCCTCTTCCATGTTGCACAGTACGGCTCGTGGTAGAACCTGCACCGCTGTTGTGTGCTGGGAATGCCTCTAACAAACAGTTTACCAGAGTTCATTGTTTGTTCGCCAATATTAGCTCTAGGTTCTCCTGTGGCATGATGTTCTGTAATTTGCCTTTATAGCGTGGATCGAGGATGCTGGCCAACCAGTAGTCGTCATCCTTCATAATTTTGGCAATGCGGGGTTTCTTTTTTCTGATCCGCAAGACATAATCACACATGTGGGCCAATGTTCCAGGTGTCAATGATGCACTGACAGTGGTGGGTGGAAGAGCACTTTCTGCCAAATCCACATCCCTCCAGTCACGCACAAACCCTGTACCTGACCTTGGCAAGCCAACATTTTCTCTTGCCCCCTGAGAAGCATCCTCCTCCCCAAAATAATCATCTCATGATCCTCCTCCTCCTCCTCTTCCTATTCTTCCTCCACCTCATCCAGGACAGTTCCTTGAGCAGACAATGGCTGACTGTCATCAAGGCTTCCCTCCTCCTCCTCATCCTCCTCCTCCGCTGCAGAAGCCTGATCCTTAATGTGCGTCAAAGTTTGCATGAGCAGACGCATAAGTGGGATGCTCATGCTCATGAGGGCGTCGTCTGCGCTTACCAACCATGTGCATTCCCCAAAACACTGAAGGACTTTACAGAGGTCTTTCAGCTTTGACCACTGCACACACGACAACTCGATGTCTGCCCTCAAACTGCCTGCCCGTGTATCCTCCCACAAATGCATTACAGTCTGCCTCTGTTCACACAGCCTCTCAACCATGTGCATGGTGGAGTTCCACCTTGTTGCAACGTCTATGATTAGGCGGTGCTTGGGGAGGTGGAGCGATCGCTGCAGCCTCTGCATATGACTGGAGTTTACGGGCGAGTGACATATGTGCGAGCACAGTCTTCTCACCTTATGGAGCAGGGCTGTTAACTCTGGATAATTATTTATGAAGCACTGCACCACCAGGTTCAAGGTGTGAGCCAGGCAAGGTATGTGTCTGAGTTTTGCCAGGGCTATGGCCGCCACAAAATTATGTCCGTTATCATTGATTACCTTGCTTGGCTCAAGATGTAGACTGCCCAGCCATGACTCAGTTTCTCGCTGCAAGTAGTCAGCCAGTACCTCCACGGTGAGTCTGTTGTCGCCCAAAGACATCATCTTTAAAACAGCCTGCTGACGCTTACCACTAGCTGTTCGATAGTGGGACACCTCGTGTGCAACACAGACAGCTGTGGATGGAGTGCTCGTGCGACTGTGCTCTGTCGACGAGCTTTGGCTTCTGGAGGAGGAGGAGGGTCGAACACCTACAGCCAACTGTTGCCTATACCGTGGGCTAGGCAGCAATGTCCCACCGCCGCTGTCTTCTGTGGGGCCTGCATCCACCACATTAACCCAGTGCTCAGTGATGGACACGAAATGGCCCTGGCCATGCCTACTGGCCCATGCATCTGTTGTGAGGTGCACCTTTCCACTCACTGATTGTTTGAGCACAATGACAATGTGGTCTTTCACATGCAGGTGGAGGGCAGGGATGGCTTTTCTAGAAAAGAAGAGCCGACTGGGTAGGTCATAGCGTGGGACAGCGTAGGCCATGAGCTCTCGGAACGCTGCGCTTTTAACCAAACGGAAGGGCATCATCTCTAATGAGATCAGTTTGGCAATGTAGGCGTTCAAAGCCAGTGTACGCAGATGAGAGGATGAGTACTTTCTAGTCCTACTCAGAGTGTCTGCTAGGGTGAGCTGGACTTGAGAGCTGCATATGGGGGAGCTAGCGGTGGACATGGCGGACTGAGAGGGGGTTGGTGATGGTGATGGTGACTCAGTCTTTTGTTGGAAAAACACTGCTTTGGCCTTGCGACGACACCTCAACATTTCTTGCTGGTGGTGTGCTCACCTGTGGGCTTACAGTGGGGGAAGCGATGTAGCGTTGTTGGCTACCTTCAGTCGGAGAAGGTGCACGTGTGCTACCTGAGGTTTTGTAGTCCGTCCACGCTTGCAAGTGCATGGTGTTTAAATGTGTAAGCATGCAACTGGTATTCAAATTTCGGAGATTTTTCCCTCGGCTAAAAGTACTTCCGCACTTCTTACAGATAACCTTTGCCCCATCAATAGGATTTTGGTCAAAAAGTGGCACACTGCACTCTTCCTACTATAGGATAAATTTTCAGGTCTTGCACGCTGTGCTAATTTGACCATCTGGCCAAGCTATCCTGCTACTCTTTTTGTTTTTTTATCACGTTTTTGGACTGCTACGGGCCTGCCAGATAACCGCAGCTGTGATGTCGATGCCTGCTGCGGATCCTCCTCCTCTTCTGAGCTATTGCCAGCGGCACCCTCTTCCCCCAATGAATGCCAATCCGGGTCAACAACTGCGTCATCCATCACCTCCTCTTCAATTTCATCTGCACCTTCCTCTGTGTCACCGTGTAAGATGGTATAGAATGCGGGAAGGGGCACCTGAGTTTCATCAGGGTCAGAATCTGTCTCAGTAGACTGTGAGGGCAATGCAGTGCTCTGTGTGAATGTAACAGCAGAATCATATAGCAGTAGCTGTGCATCAGTGCACTCCATGTCATATTTATCTTGGACTGGGGAATTCAGGATTTGACTTGATAACCCAGGCATGGTATGTGAAAAGAGCTCCAGGGAGTAATCTGAAGTGTGGCCTGCAGCATCCTTCACTTTTGGTGGGGGTGAAGAACACAAGGAAAGGTGTTGTTCCTGACCAGGAGCCTGCACTGACAGCTCAGTGCTTGCATTTTTTGAAACTTCAGAAGAGGAGGCGACAGAGCTGGAGACTGTTTCGGAAATGTAAGACAAAACCTGTTCCTGATGCTCCGGCTATAAAAGCGGTTTACCTACTCCTAGAAAAGGGAGCCTTCCAGGCCTTCTGGAGCCAGACAATGACGCAGGCTCAACACCTCCTGCCTTAGGTGCTTTTGTGCTTTTGGCACTACCAGCAGATGCACCACCACCACCATCAGTACAAGCTGCCCCCCCCACCCACATACGTGGCCTGTTCCACCATACTTCCTCATGTTTGTGAAAATGTACCAAAATACCAGCAGATATATGGTACTGTATGAGGATTGTACAGCTGTATACGGTGTAGGGAAAATTTTAAATCTCCGTATATATTTCCGGAGTCACACACAGACGCTCACTCAGTATGGATTTGACCGCAATACAAAGAGCAGATATACGGTACTCTATCAGAAGTGGACAGCTGTATACAGTGTAGGGGAAAATTTAAATCTCCGTATATATTTCCGGAGTCACACACATACGCTCTCTGAGTATGGATTCCACCGTAATACAAAGAGCAGATATACAGTACTGTAGCAGAAGCGGACAGCTGTATATGGTGTAGGGGAAAATTTAAATCTCCGTATATATTTCCGGAGTCACACACAGACGCTCTCTCAGTATGGATTTGACCACAATACAAAGAGCAGATATTCGGTACTGTATCAGAATCGGACAGCTGTATACTGTGTAGGGGAAAATTTCAATCTCCATATATATTTCCGGAGTCACACACAGATAGTTAGCATGTATTTGTCCGTGATACCAGCCGGTACACGGTAGTGTGTGAGGAGGGTACAGCTCTATACGGTGTAGGAAAAAATGAACGGTCGGTAATAAAAGTATTAGTGCTGTGCAAAAATCAGTCTGCACAGCAGTGCACACACAGCAATACAGCTATCAGGCAGACTAATAACCAGCGCTGCTGCACACAAGAAAATCCTCCCCTGTCACTGCACACTAACTGTACAGCACAATTGCTATCAGCACAAGCACAGAAGAACTTCTCTTTCCAGCCCTAACTCTCTCCCTACTGATAAACAGCGTCAGCAACCTCTCCCTACTGTTAAGATCGGCAGAAGTAAAATGGAGGTCAGGGCTCAGGGCTTTTATAGACACTATGACGCCCCCCAAAGCAAGCCAATCACTGCAATGCCCTTCTCTAAGATGGTGGGGGACGCTGCACATGTCATCTCGTTGCCCACAGTGTACGTCCTTGCTCATTGGCTGAAAAAAGGTGCCTGAAAGCATTCTGGGAAAACCGATTTTGGCACTCGTTTTGCCGAACTCATGGCCGACTGATCGCTATGGTCGTGTTTCGTTCAACGAAACCCGACTTTGGCGAAAGTCGGCGACTTTTGAATCTGACCGACCTGTTTCGCTCAACTCTAATGATACACCATTTGAAAGGTAAACTTGCCCCCTTCAGCAAGAAAAGAGCCAAACAAACCACACATTCACAATTTTATCACTAAATACAGTTTAAACAATTATTTTCATAAACCTACAGAAAGACACAATGACCAGCATGTGGCACCTCAACCGGAAGACATTTTTTGGCCTCTACTTATCAAACCAATTTATTGTATGACCAAGCTACATATATAAATACGTGTCTGTGTTCATCATCTCATGAAATACATTAACATTTGACCAGCTTACTTTTTCTGAAATTGCCTGCACCCCCAACGACCAATGTGCGAAAATTTAGCACGGGCCAAGCTAGTATTTCTTTATTTATTCTTTAGATATATATATATATGTATGTATACACTGCTCCAAAAAATAAAGGGAACACTCAAATAACACATCCTAGATCTGAATGAATTAAATATTCTCATTGAATACTTTGTTCTGTACAAAGTTGAATGTGCTGACAACAAAAGCACACAAAAATCATCAATGGAAATCAAATTTATTAACCAATGGAGGCCTGGATTTGGAGTCACACACAAAATTAAAGTGGAATGTACTGATCTTAAAACAAGTCAAAATGATGCTCAGTAGTGTGTGTGGTCTCCATGTGCCTGTATGACCTCCCTACAATGCTTGGGCATGCTCCTGATGAGGCGGCGGATGGTCTCCAGAGGGATCTCGTCCCAGACCTGGACTAAAGCATCCGCCAACTCTTGGACAGCTTGTGGTGCAACATGATGTGACGTTGGTGGATGGAGAGAGACATGATGTCCCAGATGTACTCAATCGGATTCAGGTCTGGGAAATGGGCAGGCCAGTCCATAGCTTCAATGCCTTCATCTTGCAGGAACTGCTGACACACTGAAGTCTGGCATTGTCCTGCATTAGGAGGAACCCAGGGCCTCCCGCAACAGCATATGGTCTCACAAGGAGTCTGAGGATCTCATCTCGGTACCTAATGGCAGTCAAGCTACCTCTGGCAAGCACATGGAGGGCTGTGCGGCCCTCCAAAGAAATGCCACCCCACACCATTTATAATAATAATCTTTATTTATATAGTGAAAACATTTTCCGCAGCGCTTTACAGTTTAACAGTTTCAAAACACGAGTCATAAGTAACAACGTTAACAATACAATAATTAAAGCAAAATAAGACGACCCTGCTCGTGAGAGCTTACAATCTACAATGAGGTGGGGGAGATACAAAGTACAGGTGTGTATATACAATGGTGTATTTACAATGATGGTCCAGCCATCTTGAGAGAGTGAGGGATGGATGGAGATAGTGAATGGGCTGCACACGCACACTTAGAATGACTTTGATTAGTTAATGTGATAGGCCACTCTGAACAAATGTGTTTTGAGGGAGCGCCTGAAACTATGCAAACTGTGGATAGTCCTAATTTCTTGGGGTAGAGCATTCCAGAGGATTGGCGCAGGAGTGGGAGGTACGGATTAGTGCAGAGGTTAGTCGAAAGTCGTTTGCAGAGCGCAGCAGTCGGTTAGGCCGATAGATAGAAATGAGGGAGGAGATGTAGGGGGTGCTGCACTGTGTAGAGCTTTATAGGTGAGAACAAGTACTTTGAATTGGATCCTATAATGAATGGGCAGCCAATGTAAAGACTGGCGAAGAGCGGACGCGTCCAAGTACCGATTAGCCAGATGGATGACCCTGGCTGCTGCATCAAGTATGGACTGGAGTGGGGATAGTCGAGTAACGGGAGGCCAATTATTAGAGCATTGCAGTAGTCCAGGCGGGAGTGGATCAATGGTACAGTGAGGGTTTTTGTTGTTTCCATGGAGAGAAAAGGGCAGATTCTAGAAATGTTCTTTAGGTGTAGGCGGCAAAAGCAGGCAAGAGATTGTATATGGGATGTGAAGGAGAGATTGGTGTCAAACATAACACCCAGGCAGCGCACCTGCTGCCGGGGTGTTATTATGGTACCGCCCACGGAGAGGGAAATGTCAAATTTAGGGAGGTTAGTAGACGGTGGGAGAAGAAGAAGTTCAGTTGAGAGGTTGAGTTTCAGATACAGAGCGGATGTGATTTTGGAGACTGCAGCCAGATAGTCATTGGCGTTCTATACTACAGCGGGAGTAAGGTCGGGGGATGACGTGGATAGTTGTGTGTCGTCAGCATAAAGATGCTACTGAAAGCCAAATCTGCTGATGGTCTGTCCAATTGGGGCCGTGTAGAGAGAGAAGAGAAGGCGGCCAAGGACTGAGTCCTGAGGCACCCCGACAGCGAGAGGAAGAGTAGATGACATGGAGCCAGAGAACAAAACACTGAAGAGCGGTCAGAAAGATAGGAAAAGATCCAGGAGAGAGCAGTGTCCTTAATGCCTAAGGTTGAGAAGAATGAGCAGAGAGTGGTCACCATTATGTTTTGCTGTCAAAAGGTCATTGGTCACTTTGATGAGTGCAGTTTCAGTTAAATGTAGGGGCAGAAGCCAAACTGTGAAGGGTCTAGGAGGGAGTGAGTGGAGAGGTAACGGGTAAGGCGGGAGTAGACTGGGCACTCCAAAAGTTTACAGATGAAGCGGAGATTGGAGACTGGTCTGTAGTTTGTGCAGGAAGGGTTGGGAGCGGGTTTCCTTAGTAATGGAGTAACGATGAAGTGTTTGAAGGAGGATGGGAAAATGGCAGCATAGAGAGAGAGAGAGATTAAAGATTGCAGTTAGGTGAGTTGTGACAACTGGAGAGACTGGAGGAGATGTGAGGGAATGGGGTCGGTAGTGCATGTAGTTGGACTAGAGGAAGAGAGGCGTCTGGAGACTTCTTCTTCTGTGATGGGATCAAATGTGGAAAGTGAGGAAGGGGAAATGCAGGGAGGGATGGGAGTCACAGCACTTGGTGGTTGGGAGCAGATTTCCTGACGGATATTCTATATTTTTTCTATAAAGTGGAAGGCCAGGTCAACAGCACACATGTCTGTGATAGAGGCTTGTGCTTTTGGCCTGAGGAGGGAGTGAAAAGTGTCAAAAAGTTTCTTGGGGTTGTTGGCTAGTGAGGATATCAGGGTGGTGAAGTAGGTCTGTTTGGCGAGGTGAAGGGCAGCGTTATAGGTTCTTAACATAAATTTGAAGTGGATGAAGTCTTCTGGTGTGCGGGTTTTTCTCCATAGGCGTTCAGCACTCCTAGAGCATCGCTGGAGAAGTCGAGTTTGCAATGTGAGCCAGGGCTGTTTTACTGTGTGTTTGGAAGTTCTGAGGGTGAGCAGTGCTACTTGGTCAAGGGTGCTTCTAAGAGTGTCGTTGTAGTGATGAACAGCCAGATCAGGACAGGAAAAAGAGTAGATTGGGGACAGTGATGAGTGTAGGGAGTCTGAAAGTGTCTGAGGGTTAATGGCTTGCAGATTTCTGAATGTGTAGTAGGTAGGAGTGTGCTGTGGTGAGCGAGAATTTGTGAGCGTGAAGGAGAGAATGTTGTGGTCAGAGAGGGGAAGCAGTAAGTTATTTAGGTGGGAGATTGAACAGAGCCGGACAAAGACCAGGTCAATTGGTCGTTGGGGGCGCAGGCAATTTCAGAAAAAGTAAGCTGGTCAAATGTAAATGTATTTCATGAGATGATGAACACAGACAGGTATTTATATATGTAGCTTGGTAATACAATAAATTGATTTGATAAGTAGAAGCCAAAAAATGTCTTCCGGTTGAGGTGCCACTTGCAGGTCATTGTGTGTTTCTGCAGGTTTATGAAAATAAATGTTTAAACTGTATTTAGTAATAAAATCGTGAATGTGTGGTTTGTTTGGCTCTTTTCTTGCTGAAGGGGGCAAGTTTACCTTTCAAATGGGGTATTATTTGTGTGAGTGTGGCGAAGTAATCAGCGAAAAAGCAGTGCATGTTTACAAATGTGTTTGCATATGTGACTCACCATTTGTGTGTGTGGGTCGAAGTAATCACCGAAAAAGCAGTGCATGTATACAAATGTGTTTGCATATGTGACTCACCTGCAGTGAAGTGTGCAATCCTCCAATGTGCCTGAAATAGGCTGGGCAAGCACTTGAGCAAGCTGGAAAAGACCCCAAGGCAAACGTTTGGTTTTGTTTGTGATGTCTGTAAGCAGCTTTGTGATAGTGTGCTTTGGGTAGTGTGCTGCCACCTGCAGGTAATTAAACCTTTCAAATGGTGTATCTTTTGTTTGTGTGGGTGGAGTATGAAAGGAGCAAGTGTGAAATTCAATAAGAAGTGCATGTTTACAAATGTGTTTGCATATGTGCCTCACCTGCTGTGAAGTGTGCAATCCTCCAATGTGCCTGAAATAGGCTGGGCAAGCACTTGAGCAAGCTGGAAAAGACCCCAAGGCAAACGTTTGGTTTTGTTTGTGATGTCTGTAAGCAGCTTTGTGATAGTGTGCTTTGGGGTAGTGTGCTGCCACCTGCAGGTAATTAAACCTTTCAAATGGTGTATCTTTTGTTGTGTGTGGTGGAGTATGAAAGGAGCAAGTGTGAAATTCAATAAGAAGTGCATGTTTACAAATGTGTTTGCATATGTGCCTCACCTGCTGTGAAGTGTGCAATCCTCCAATTTGGCTAAAATGGGCTGGGCAAGCAGTTTGGCAAGCTGGAAATCCCCCAAGGAAAATGTTTGGATTTGTTTGTGATGTCTGTAAAAAGCTTTGAGGTAGTGTTCTTTGGGGTACTGTGGTGCCACCTGCAGGTCATTTTTTTCTTACTGCAGGTTTATGAAAATTAATGTTTAAACTGAATTTTGTGATCAAATTGTGGATGTGTTGTTTGTTTGGCTATTTTCTTGCTGAAGGGGGCAAGTTTACCTTTCAAATGGTGTATCATTTGTGTGTCTGGGTGCAGTATGAACGGACATACAAAGTAATCACCGAAAAACCATGTTTAGAAATAATAGATTAGATTTAAGTATTTTGGTAGTAAAGTTTCTCTCATACACAATAGCACAGTCTGACAACACAGAAGAGCATAGTAAAACCAATGTATAAAAATGCTCTGTTGTAAAAAAAATAACAGTAAACAGAAAGTGCTAATAAAAAGATGAAAAAACACAGGGTATTTGGTTAATACGTTTTTTGCAAAAAATGTATATTAACCCCTTTAACCCCCAAGGGTGGTTTGCACGTTAATGACAGGCCAATTTTTACAATTCTGACCACTGTCTTTTTATGAGGCTATAACTCTGGAACGCTTCAACGGATCTTCATGATTCTGAGAATATTTCCTTGTGACATATTGTACTTCGTGATAGTGGTAAAATTTCTTCGATATAACTTGCGGTTATTTATGAAAAAAATGGAAATATGGTGAAAATTTTGAAAATTTTGCAATTTTCAAACTTTGAATTTTTATTCCCTTAAAACAGAGAAATATGTCACACAAAATAGTTAAGAAATAACATTTCCCACATGTCTACTTTACATCAGCACAATTTTGAAACCAATTTTTTTTGTTACGAAGTTATAAGGGTTAAAAGCTGACCAGCGATTTCTCATTTTTACAACAAATTGTACAAAACAATTTTTTTTTAGGCACCACCTTACATTTGAAGTCACTTTGAGGGGTCCATATGGCAGAAAATACCCCAAAGTGACATCATTCTAAAAACTGCACCCATCAAGGTACTCAAAGCCCCATTCAAGAAGTTTATTAACCCTTCAGGGGCTTCACAGGAGCTGAAGCAACTTGGAAGGAAAAAATGAACATTTAACTTTTTAGTCACAAAAAATGATCTTTTACAAACAATTTTTTATTTTAACAAGGGTAAAGGAAAAAATGGACAGAAAAAGTTGTTATGCAATTTCTCCTGAGTACGCCGATACCCCATATATGGGGGAAAACCACTGTCTGTGCGCACGGCAGGGCTTGGAAGGGAAGGAGCGCCGTTTGACTTTTTCAAACCAAAATTGGCTGGAATTGAGATTGGACGCCATGTCACGTTTGGAGAGCCCCTGATGTGCCTAAACAGTGGAAACCCCCCACAATTGACACCATTTTGGAAACTAGACCCCTTAAGGAACTTATCTAGATCTGTTGTGAGCACGTTCAACCCCCAAGTGTTTCACTAAAGTTTATAATGCCTGGGTGTGAAAAAAAAAATTCCACAATAATGATTTTTTAGTTCCCAATTTTTGATTTTTCCCAAGGAAATTGGACCCCAAAAGTTGTTGTCCAATTTGTCCTGAGTACGCTGATACCCCATATGTGGGTGGGAACCACTGTTTGTGCGCATGGCAGAGCTCAGAAGGGAAGGAGCGCCATTTGACTTTTTCAAACCAAAATTGGCTGGAATCGAGATTGGACACCATGTCGCATTTTGATAGCCCCTGATTTGCCTAAACAGTAGGAATCCCCCACAAGTGACCCCATTTTAGAAACTATACCCCTAAGGAACTTATCTAGATCTGTGGTGAGCACTTTGAACCCCCAAGTGCTTCACACAAGTTTATAACGTAGAGCCGTAAAATTAAAAAATCATATTTTTTCCACAAAAATGATCTTTTGACCCCAATTTTTATTTTCCCAAGGGTAACAACACCTCAAAAGTTATTGTGCAATTTGTCCTGCATATGCTGATACCCAATATGTGGGGGTAAACCACTGTTTGGGTCAATGGCAGAGCTCGGAAGGGAAGGAGCGCAGTTTGACTTTTTCAAGGCAGAATTGGCTGTATGCCATGTTGCGTTTGGAAAGCCCCGGATCTGCCTAAACAGTGGAAACCCCCCACAAGTGAAACCATTTTAGAAGCTAGACCCCCTAAGGAATTTATCTAGATCTGTGGTGAGCACTTTGAACCCCCAAGTGTTTCACTAAAGTTTATAATGCCTGGGTGTGAAAAAGGAAAGATGTGTATCTTCGTACCGTGTGAAAAAAATTTTTTCCACAAAATTTATTTTTTAGTCCACAATTTTCCAATTTTTGATTTTTCCCAAGGAAATTGGACCCCAAAAGTTGTTTTCCAATTTGTCCTGAGTTCGCTGATACCCCATATGTGGGGGGGAAATACTGTTTGGGTGCACGGCAGGGCTCGGAAAGGAAGTAATGACATTTTGGAATGCAGACTTTGATGGGTGTCATGTTCAGTTTGCAGAGCCCCTGATGTGCCTAAGCAGTGGAAACCCCCCACAAGTGACCCCATTTTGGAAACTAGACCCCATAAGGAACTTATCTAGATCTGTGGTGAGCACTTTGAACCCCCAAGTGCTTCACACAAGTTTATAATGCGCTGCATGAAAATAAAAAATCCTGTTTTTTTCCCACAAAAATGATCTTTTAGTCACCAATTTTTTATTTTCCCAAGGGTAAGGGGAGAAATTGGACCCCAAAAGTTGTTGTCCAATTTGTCCTGAGTATGCTGATACCCTATATGTGGGATAAAACTACTGTATGGGCACACGTCGGGGCTCGGAATAGAAGTAGTGACGTTTAGTAATGCAGACTTTGATGGAATGGTCTGCGGGTGTTATGTCGCGTTTGGAGAGCCCCTGATGTGCCTAAACAGTGGAAACCCCCTAAAAGTGACCCCATTTTGGAAACTAGACCCTCAAACGAACTTATCTAGATGTGTGGTGAGAACTTTAAACCCCCAAGTGCTTCACAGAAGTTTATAACGCCCCGGTATGAAAATAAAAAATCATATTTTTTCCACAAACATGGTCCCCAGTTTTTTATGTTGCCAAGGGTAACAGGAGAAATTGGACCCAAAAAGTTGTTGTCCAATTTTTCCTGAGTACGCTGATACCCTATATGTGGGAGAAAACTACTGTATGGGCACACGTCGGAGCTCGGAAGGGAAGTAGTGACATTTTGCATTGCAGACTTTGATGGAATGGTCTGCCGGTGTCATTTAGCTTTTGGATAGCCCCTGATGTGCCTAAACAGTGGAAACCCCCCACAAGTGACACCATTATGGAAACTTGACCCCCAAATGAACTTATCTAGATATGTGGTGAGAACTTTGAACCCCCAAGTGCTTCACAGAAGTTTATAACGTAGAGCCATAAAAATAAAAAAATCATATTTTTTTCCATAAAAAATTATATTTTCACCCCCAATTTTTTATTTTCCCAAGGGTAACAGAAGAAATTGGACCCCAAGAGTTATTGTGCAATTTGTCATGAGTATGTGGGGGTAAACTACTGTTTGGGCACATGGCAGAGCTCAGAAGGGAAGGAGCACCGTTTGACTTTTTCAACGCCGAATTGCATAGAATTGAGATCAGATGCCATGCCACGCTTGGAGAGTCCCTGATGTGCCTAAAGAGTGGAAACCCCCCCAACCCTAACCCCAACACACCCCTAACCCTAATCCCAACCCTAATCATAACCCTAACCACAAAACTAACCCTAACACACCCGCAACCCTAGTCCCAACCCTAACCCTAACTTTAGCCCCAACCCTAACCCTAATGGAAAAATGGAAATAAATACATTTTTTTAATTTTATTAGTTTTCCCTAACTAAGGGGGTGATAAAGGGGGGTTTGATTTAATATTTATAGCGTGTTTTTATGATTGGCAGCTGTGACACGCTAAAAGACGCTTTTTATTGCATCAAATAGTTTTTGCATCATCACATTTTGAGAGCTTTAATTTTTTCTTGCTTTGGCCCACAGAGTCATGTGAGGTCTTATTTTTTGCGGGACGAGGTGACTTTTTTATTGGTACCATTTTTGGGCACATGACACTTTTTGATCGCTTTTTATTACGATTTTTGGGAGGCAGAATGAACAAAAACCAGCAATTCATGAATTTCTTTTGGGGGGGGGCGTTTATACCATTCTGCGTGTGGTAAAATTGATAAAGCAGTTTTATTCTTCGGGTCAGTACGATTACAGCGATACCTCATTTGTATCTTTTTTTCTGTTTTGGCGCTTTTATACAATAGAAACCATTATATATAAAAAATATTCTGCGAGCTATAAATTTTTTATTTTTTCGCTGATGACGCTGTATGGTGGCTCATTTTTTTGCGGGACAAGATGACATTTTCAGCGGTACCATGTTTATTTATATCTGTCTTTTTGATCGCGTGTTATTCCACTTTGTGTTCGGCGGTATGATGATAAATCATTGTTTTTTAGCCTTGGTTTTTTTTTGTTTTTTTTAAGGGGTTCTCTAAAGGGGTTAACTAATCGGTCAGGTTTATAGGGCGGATCATTACGGACCCGGCAATACTAAATATGTGTACTTTTATTGGTTATTTTTTTTTTATTTACATGAAGAAAGGAATTTATTGGGGAATTTTTTTTTTCATTATTTATGAATTTTTTTTTTTTACACTTGTTATTTTTATTTTTTTTAACTTTATTACTTTTTCCCAGGGTGGGACATCACTGTATAGGGTCAGATCGCTGGTGTGACAGTGTGCACAGCACTCTGTCACACCAGCGATCTCACTGGCACTGCTGCAGGCTTCCTCAGCGTCTGCTCTCAGCAGGCGCTGAGGAAGCTGCCTCCCTGCAGGACCCCGCAACCATCTTGGATCCAGGGTCTTGCAGGGAGGAATGCCTCAGAACAGTGCGATCGCATCTCGCTGTTCTGAGGGGCTCAGGAAGCACGTAGGGAGCCCCCTCCCTGCGCGATGCTTCCCTATGCCCCTGGTACACCGCGATCATGTTTGATCGCGGTGTGCCAGGGGTTAATGTTCCGGGAGCGGTCCGTGACCGCTCTGGGCACATAGTGCCGGATATCAGCTGTGATAATCAGTGATTTTTTACGTACCTTTTCACCATCAGAGTTTCATCTTTTTTTTATATATATATGGAAAAAAAAAACTAGGAAAGCTTAAAAATGTTAATCACGAACAGCACACAGACGGCAAACAGATGCCATCCGTGTGCTGTCCAAAATTTTCATGGTCCCGTTGACTTGAGTGGGTGATTTTCATCAGTGACTCTGATTAAAAATTGACATGTCTCCCTGATTTTTTTGCTGACTCAAAGACCATATATGCAAAGCAATCTAAGCCAAATTCTCCTCCCCCTTTATCTGCAGTACATATAATGATTTAATTGTTTCTCAGGGAATAAAGGGATTTGACCATCAACTGGGTCTTTCAGCAGTGAAATTCTAGTCACAGGATCAGTCATTATCATATGACCAATTTCTCTTTAAGGGGTATTAAATTTATTTTAGCCATATTTTTTTCTTTTGAGAGTTAGACTTATTGTCATTTGAATTGCTGCACGATGGGGAGATGATTCGCCCCAAGCCACTCTAATGTCTTCATGGGGCATTTCGAGTCCTTATACATTGTGCCTCACAGCGCAGGATGTCGGTGGATCACATTCCTTTTAATAAACACTTCATTTATTTTTTTTATTTGCTTTGATTCATTTGTATGTGAACTTACAGTGCCTACAGGTAGTATTCAACCCCCTGCAGATTTAGCTGGTTGACACATGCGGAATTAACTTGGCATTGTGACATTTGTACTGTAGATCAGCCTGGAAGTGGGAAATGCACTGCTGCAAAAATTTTTGTTTTAATTTTTTTTTTTTTTATAACGTTAAAAGTTAATTCAGAGTGTCATTTATTATTCAACCCCTCAAACCACAAGAATTCTGTTTGGTCCCCCTAAAGTATTAAGAAGTAGTTCAGGCACCAAGAATAATGAGCTTCACATGTGTGGATTAATGATCTCTTTTGCCAGCCTTTTCTGACTATTTAAGACCCTCCCCAAACTTGTGAACAGCACTCATACATGGTCAACATGGGAAAGACAAAGGAGCATTCCAAGGCAATCAGAGACAAGATCGTGGAGGGTCACAAGGCTGGCAAGGGGTACAAAACCCTTTCCAAGGAGTTGGCCCTACCTGTCTCCACTGTTGGGAGCATCATCCGTAAGTGGAAGGCTTATGGAACTACTGTTAGCCTTCCACGGCCTGGACAGCCTTTGAAAGTTTCCTCCCGTGCCGAGGCCAGGCTTGTCCGAAGAGTCAAGGCTAACCCAAGGACAACAAGGAAGGAGCTCCGGGAAGATCTCATGGCAGTGGGGACATTGGTTTCAGTCAATACCATAAGTAACGTACTCCACCGCAATGGTCTCCGTTCCAGACGAGCCCGTAAGGTACCTTTACTTTCAAAGCGTCATGTCAAGGCTCGCCTACAGTTTGTTCATGATCACTTGGAGGACTCTGAGACAGACTGGTTCAAGGTTCTATGGTCTGATGAGACCAAGATCGAGATCTTTGGTGCCAACCACACACGTGACGTTTGGAGACTGGATGGCACTGCATACGACCCCAAGAATACCATCCCTACAGTCAAGCATGGTGGTGGCAGCATCATGCTGTGGGGCTGTTTCTCAACCAAGGGGCCTGGCCATCTGGTCCGCATCCATGGGAGGATGGATAGCATGGCCTACCTGGAGATTTTGGCCAAGAACCTCCGCTCCTCCATCAAGGATCTTAAGATGGGTCGTAATTTCATCTTCCAACAAGACAACGACCCAAGGCACACAGCCAAGAAAACCAAGGCCTGGTTCAAGAGGGAAAAAGTCAAGGTGTTGGAGTGGCCTAGTCAGTCTCCTGACCTTAACGCAATTGAAAACTTGTGGAAGGAGCTCAAGATTAAAGTCCACATGAGACACCCAAAGAACCTAGATAACTTGGAGAAGATTTGCATGGAGGAGTGGGCCAAGATAACTCCACAGACCTGTGCCGGCCTGATCAGGTCTTATAAAAGATGATTATTAGCTGTAATTGCAAACAAGGGTTATTCCACGAAATATTAAACATAGGGGTTGTATAATAATTGACCCACACTTTTATGTTTAAAATTTATTAAAATTCAACTGAGCAACATAACTTTTTGTTTTGTAAGATTTATGCTTCTGTTAATAAATCCTACTTTCGTTTGCAGTTTGAAGGCTCTAACTTATTTGCATCTTATCAAACCAGCTAAATCTGCAGGGGGTTGAATACTACTTGTAGGCACTGTAGCTCTAAGCCACAGTGTCTTGTTTTCACACTTATTTTCCGCATATTAAAAATGGATTTATTTTGTATCTGGTCCTTTCTCAGGGTAGTGATGACCACATTATCACATCCACATGTTTTAAAAATGTGGAAAAGCTCTCTCGACTTTGAAAGTGCCTATTTTTTCAAATTATCCTAAATGGTTAAAGAACATTCCATATGGGCAATATTGTTGCATACAAAAAAATTGTTCTAGAGATGAAGATTTTTATTTGCAGTCACATGTTTTTAAGGAAAGGTATTTAGATAAAGGTTATCATATGGGTGTTTTTATTGATACATGAAAAAAATTGTTTCAAATAGAATGCATATGTAAGGAAAATGAAAAAAGAAGATGAATATGTGTACCATTATAGAACATAAGTGGAAGGTTTGAATCAAATTTCCTGAAATTTGTGTTTTCACATAAATTCAAACAATTTGAGATTAGATTTGTGGTTTGCAATAAAAAAAAATGTACCACACTGCTGAAGTATTAGAGAGTATACAGAGTAGGTTAATGTCATGCGTTGCCGCATGGGCCTATCCATAATGCTCAGCAGCTATGACATCTAGTGGTTTTTCATAGTTTGTATCAGGGGAGGTCAGTAGCTGAGCCATCACAGATCAGTGGTTCCCAGTGGAGCACAGTTTGTATTACAGAGTCATTTCCTATCTCCAGAGTCTCTGGGTAAGGCCGGGTCACACTTGCGTGTGTGATGCGAGAAACTCACGCTAATCTCTCATCATAGAAATATATTCAGCAGCACGCTCCGGTCCGAGTGCTGGCGGCAGTGCCGGGTGTTGATGCGAGAGACTTGCGCGAGTTTCTCGCATCACACATGCAAGTGTGACACCTGCCTAAGTCTATCTGTCCTGTAGAGTGTAAGCTCTTAAGGTCAGTGGGTCCTCTCTTTCTGTCTGTCTCCAGTAGAGTGTAAACTTTTATGATCAGTGGGGTTCTCTCCTTCACTCTCCCCTTTCTCCCACATGTACTGTATATCCCGAGCAATTATAAGTAGAGATTGGCGAACATGAACAGTAAAGTTCAGCGTCCATACCGAACACCTACTGTTCACTGTTCGGGCACGGACACCGAACACGGACTTCACCAGGAAGTCTGTGTTACTGTTCAGGTTGGCTGTTCGTACACCGGGTGTTTGTCGCGCTGTCATGTGCATGGCAGTGTGGCAAACCCTGCTTCTGATCAGCGGTGAAATCATCCTCGCCGGTAAGAGAGCCACGGTTCCCAAGTTGTCAAAAGACAGCGTGAGTGCTCAGCTGTGATCGGAGGTATAAAGTTTACCTCCGGTCACTGGTGTCAGTGGGTGGGACTACCGCTCTCATCATCCGACATCCTGCAGCCGCTAATAACAGTGAGAGCAAGAGCGGTGGATGGGAGTATTCATCAGCCGCTCCTGCGCTGTAAATAAATAATATAAAAAAAAAAACTACGTTGGTCCCCCTGTAGTTTTGAAAACCAGCCAGGCAAAACTCACAGCTGGGGGCTGCAATCCTCAGCTGTCAGCTTCAACAAGGCTGGTTATCAAGAATAGAGGGGTCCCCACGCTATTTTTTTAAATTGTTTAAATAAATAATTTAAAAAATAAATAATTTAAAAAAACAGAGTGGGGTCCCCCCATTTTTGACAACCAGCCTTGCTATAGCAGACAGCTGTGGGCTGGTATTCTCAGGCTGGTAAGTGTCCATGGATATTGGCCTCCCAGCCTAAAAATAGCAGCCCACAGCTGCCCAGAAAGGGCACATTTATTAGATGCGTAAATTCTGATGCTTTGCAGAAAAACTCTCAAAGTGCAGGCGGAGATCTCACAGAGATCACAGCTATGAACCGTGGCTCTCTGACCAGCGGGGAATATTTTACTGCCGATCAGAGGCGGTGTTTGCCAAATACTGGATGTTCGGGCCCCCCATTCAAGTGAATGGGGTTCAGGTCTGTTTACTGTTCTGGTACCTGAACCCAAACTTTTTGTAACTGTTCAGCCCAACCCACTGGACCTGAACATCCCAGAGGCCATCCATCTCCAATTATAATCTTTCTGGTACTGAAATTCACACAACTTTATTCACCACTAATCAAATTTTTGGGGAAAATTCAGTGAAGTTGGCGAATTTGAATTTAAAAAAATCCACTCATCATTAATTACCACCTATAATTGTATTGTATTGTAATAAGTAATTTGGCTAAACATTGGCGGTGCCCTGACAGAACTAGTGTGTGTTGGGTGCGAGTGTTAGAGTCCTGGGTAGCGCTCTCTCCTTACCTGAAAGTGGGATACCACACCTCTGGATGAGGTGCAGTACCTCTGTGGCGACTGGACCCTTAGGTGCGCCACATTCCCCCCCTGTTAAACACAGCACGTCCGCGGGCTGGAACAAAGTAAAACAGGTGTTAAATGGAACACGCAAATAATTTTTGGATATGCATATCAACAATTAAAGCAATTAAACTCATCTTTCCTTTATGGGAGGCACTTTTTCATAAATGTTGCATAACAAACAGTATATAAAACATTCTACATTGACATTACTTTAAATAAAACATTTTGACATTTACTTCAGGTAAACATTCACATTAAAGTGCTATTGAAACTTTCTTCAAAACATTCACTTTAGTGCAAATCAACATTAAGTGTTACAAGTTTCAACAGAGTTCAGTGTAATTCTGAACTGAGGTATTCTTCAATATGGGGGACTCATCTCAAACCCCCAACATAGGCCTGGGCATGACTACAAGGCAAGGAGTCTGGGAGAAGGGGGCAGGCGCAGCTGCACAGGTAGACTGCGCAGGCGCCAGATTTCCTGCCCCGCGGTGTGAATACATAATAACACACTGTGGGGAGGGATTAAGGGAAAGGCAACGACGCAGGCGCTGGAGTCTTGTGACAGTTCCCGGGCAACGCGCACTGCGCATGCCCAGGGACTGATACAAGAGCGCAGGCGCCAGACACAAACGAAAGAAAACAAAAAAAAGCCAGGAGGAGGAGCGGTGATGCTGAAGAGCCATGATGGACTGCTGGGGGGAGGATTAGCCACTGGAAGAGGACATGCCTCTTAAGTCTGGGTCTCACATAGCGATACACCAGTGATCCCGACAACGATATGCACTTCTCAGGATCGCTGGTGTATCGCTACATGATCGCTGCTGAGCTGCCAAACAGGCAGCTCAGGGCAGCGATCAGCACAGCGACACTGCGGGTAACATCGCTTAGTTACCCGCAGTGTACCTTGGATACCAGCGCCCTGATGCAGGGAGCTGGTAACCAAGGTACATGTCGGGTTTCCAAGCGCTGCGCGGTGCCTGGAAACCCGCTGTGTACCTTGGTTACCAGCTACCTGCATCAGGGCGCTGGTATCCAAGGTACACAGCGGGTTTCTAGGCACAGCCGCGCGCCTGGAAACCCGCTGTGCACCTTTGTTACCAGCAGATCGCTGGTCTCCCGCCTGTCACACGCAGCGATGCGTGCCTGTCAGCGGGAGACCAGCGATCAAAAAAATGTCCTGACATTTAGCGACGATCAGCGATACCCAGCAGGGGGACTGATCGTCGCTGAATGTCACACACAGCGATATCGCTGGGGAGATCGCTGCTGCGTCACAAAACTAGTGACTCAGCAGTGATCTCGCTAGCGAGATCGCTGTGTGAGACGGGGGCTTTAGACACATTCAAGGTATGGGGACCGATTTATAAAACTAAATATTTCAGCGTTGCAGGGGCACAGAATTAAAAGAGCCACCTTCACAGACTGCTGCATTAGTGCTGCTGAAGGTGGCTCTTTAACTCCAAAACGGCCAGGGGGGTGACAAGTTCCCTTTAAATTGCCCGATTGCATGGTGTAATCTTTCTGTAGCCCATATGCCCCCCTGCGATTAGACAGCCGGGAGCTGATTGGTGGCAACTGGCAGCCTGATGAAGGCTCTCATCATGACCATGTTGGTGCTTCTATGTGGTAATAATCCTATATGCTGCTATACTGTAATATTGCACTATATAGCAAAAGGGATCAAACAGTTACAGGTTCAAGTCCTCTAGGATGACTAACAAATAAAGTAAAAAATAGAAAAAAAAATGTAATTATTTGAATAACCCCTAATTGAAGTTCCAAAACATTTTTTTGCTGATGGAGCAAAGTGAACAAAATATACCCCAAAATGGTAGCATTAAAAATGTCAGATTGGCACACAAAAAACAAACCCTCATATAGGTCCATGAATATATATATATATATATATATATATATATATATATATATTGTGAGACAGTGAAGGAATATGTGTCGAATGGGGTGTACATTTCACCTAGGTACTGTGCTGTATGGTATAAGGGAAATGTGTGGCTTTGTAAACCTAGTGGTAGAGAAAGGTCACTACACCTTACATTCAGTACACACTTGCAGCTCAGGCCTGAAACCATTCGGCTGTTGGTTAGGAGACCAGAAGTAGGTGTCTGCGAACACAGTCAGAGAGCTCGCTTAGTCTGGACAAGGAGTCCCGGCACAAGAAGCAGTCTCCAGGAGTTTGAGCTATCTCAGTCTGGGTGCTCGATGTACCCCGGACACAGGAGTAGTCTCTGTGAGAATCTATGCGGATAGCAGCTGAATAGGAGGGGAGCTCTCTCAAGTCTGGACGTTGAAGGTGCCTTCAGACACAAGGAGGAGACTCTGTGAACCTCAATGCTGGTAAATGCTGGAAAATGCTGAACATATGTGTTGTTTTGGCCCCGGCTGGTAGAGTCGGGACCCGGATAGATAGGGAAATCTATCTAAGTGTAATTAGTGGCTAGACAAGCCTAGGTCTTCTGTTTATGATTTGTTTTATGTCTTGTTTGCTGTGGACTTTAATAAAACTGGTTGCGGCCAGTTTTCACCAGAACTGCTGTCTCTGAATGAACTGTTTCCGTGCCACTCTGTCTACCCAGACGGCGATCCCAGAGCTATATTCCCTGAAAAGCTTACAATTGGCGGAGAATGCTGGGGCAGCACAGTGGCTGATACAATTGGTGCTGGAATGAGCGTGCAGCACAGTGGCAAGAGACAGCAATAAAAGGTGAAGTCTGTTGAAACAGCAGCAGAGAAAAAAAAAAAGTGTGTCAGAAAAAGAAACGTCTATTGGAGCAGTCTTAAAGAGACAGTAGCCCTAATAGAGTTTGCAAAAGAAAAAAAAAAGTGTGTCTGCACAGCAAAGCTGAACTTGTTGTGGAAAAGACTGTGGAGTGTGCAGCAGCAAAGGAAAAGTCTGTTGGAGCAGTCTTAAAGAGACAGTGGCCCTAATAGAGTTTGCAGAGAAAAAAAAAAAAAAAAAGGTGTCTGCACAGCAGAGCTGAATTTTCTGTGGATAAGACTGTGGAGTGTGTATGTCTTGTGTGAAGACTGCCGTTGTTAAGACAGAGAAGTCTGACAGCATGGATGACAGCATGGAGGCGCTGTTTGAACAAATGGCGCAAGTTAATGTGCAACATAAGACTGCCGTGGTTGAGACAGATAAGTCCGGCAGTATGGAGGAGCTCATTGAGTACCTGGTACAGGCCCAGCAGAGCATGCAACTGCAGTGCCAGCAGCAGCAGCAGGAGAATAACCGGTTGTTGGAGCAGATTGCAGCTCTCAGCACCTCGTCCCAGAGTAATGTTGTAAAGGCACCTGCGTTGTCCGCTGTAAAGAAGGCGGTAAGACGGTCCCTGAAAAAGATGACACCTCGTGATGATGTGGAGGTATATCTAACTAGGTTTGAGGACTGGCAGAGAAGGAGAATCTGCCCCTATCTGAATGGGCCATGATGGTCGCACCCTATCTGATTGGAGAACCCCAAAGGGCCTATGCTGACCTGAGCGAGCAGGACAGCCAAGACTATGCCAAGCTGAAAGCGGAGATTCTTACCCGGCTGGGTGTTACGGTGACAGCCCGTGCCAGGGGAGTTTATGACTGGAGATGCAGTTGGGAGTCTGCAGTCAGCAAACCTGATTATGGAGTTGGAAAGGTGATAGTGAACCGCTACACCCGAGCATGTCCTCCTGAGGTACAGCCAGAGGTCGGACAAGGAGACCACCAGGACGCCAATCGTCTGGTCAGCCTGATGGAGAAGGCCTTCGCCAGCAAAGACTGTCTCCGTGACCAGCCGTCTGAGAGGTCGTCACTTCAGAGTTCCCGGACACTGAACTCTCGCGGTAAGAGCGTTCCAGCTGTTGGGGACATGGGGTATGCTGATAAGCGGGTTCAGGCCCGAGGGGACATGTGGGTGGAAAAGTGTGATGGACAGTGTTGGAGATGTCGTGAAATTGCAGCCAACTGTCCAATAGAGGGGGAGCCTATGTATTGTGATGTTGGCAGATCCCTCTCTCCCTGCGCAGAGCCTGTGTGTGTGTCCACCTCAGCCGAAGAGACTGGACCACAGGTGTGCCCGGTGGTTGTAAATGACTGCCCAGCACAGGCCCTCTTGGACTCAGAGAGTCCAGTGACTTCCGTATGTGACAGCCTGATTGATAGGGACTTCATCCCTGATAAGCACCTGAGTATGGTGTGCATCCATGGAGACACCAAAGTCTACCCAGAGACTGCCGTGGACTTGGTCCCCAAACTCGGGGAGGTTTCATATGAAGGGGGGGTAGTGAAGAACCTGGTGCAACCCGTCATATTGGGTAATGACTTTCCCCGGTCTAAGGATCTCTGGGGAAAAATGTTTCTGATGAACAGTGTGATGAAGCTCCTATTGAGGGTGCGCAGTCCTGAGGGGCGGAACACAATGCTAGTGGGCCATTAAACTTATGTGATGATGATGATGATGATGATAATGATGATGATCATGATAATGATGATGACCATGATAATGATGCTGATGCTGATAATAATAATGATGATGATCATGATAGTGATGATGATACTGATCATAATCATGATAATGATATTGATAATAATGATGACTGTGATAGTGATTAAATTCCTTTGCAGGTGATGGTGGGAGACGAGGATGGTGGTTCTCGGGAACCGAGTGTCCCTGACTTACCTGTGTCCTGTGACAATTTTGAGAGTGACCAATGGCGAGACCCCACTCTTAAAACGGCACAGGAAAATATAATTGTTCTAAATGAGGTTTCCCAAGAGCCTGGCTATGAGGAGAGGTTTCCTCATGTTGCCATAAACACTCACCTGTTGTATAGGTACACTGAAGTCCAGGGTGAGGTCGTGAGCCAGCTCCTAGTACCTGAGCTATATAGAAGTTTAGTGCTGGGGTTGTCACATAGTCACATACTTGAGGGACCAGATGGTGAAGTTAATGTTGTGGATGACATGTTAACTAAGGTTCCAGATCAGGATGTGAATGAGAATGAATTGTATACCCCTGAAAGTGAGCAGGATAAGAATGAGAATGAATTGTATAACCCTGAAGGTGAGCCGGATGTGGCTGAGAAAAAGGGGTCAGACAGGGATAGTGATAGTGAATCATCTGATGACGATCAAGCAACCAGTGCAAATGAGGAAGGCATGGTAGCAGAGGAGATTGAGAGTCCTGAGAAGAAAGCTGATGCTGACCTTACAGCCGGACAGAAGATGGCATCTGAAGATGTTTTACAGTTGGCCAATTCCCTGGCGAAGACTAAGGTGAAAGGAGGAGAGCTGAGCTTTAAAGGCAGGACTCTGAAACTGAACACAGCACAAGTGGATGCTGTCGAAGATGAGAAGTTATCAATGTATGGTATGGAGCTACATCATGCCCAGGACTCTGAAGGTAATGCTGCAGAGATGGAAAAAGCCATGGAAGTGGTGGTCACCAAGCCAGATGCCTCATCAGAAGCTGAGGTCTCAAGTGAAGCTGTGAGGAACAAGACTGAAGATATGGGGACTGACTCTGTCCAGGAATCTGTTTCTGCCGAAGACAGCGGCGTGGACGGGTTACGGTCCGGATCAGTAGCTGCAACTCGTGAAGCTCAGGCTGGAAGTTCGGCGCCCGGAGCCCCAGCAGTGTTCCCGAGTGATACCAAGGATCTGGATAAATCACAAGATGAGATTTTGAGACAGCAGGCTGGCATTGGTGAGCTCAAGCGCACTTTCATGGAGTCTACATCGGAGCCACGTCCCAACAAATGGGAAAAGCGGTGTGTCACTCCGTTGCCACTGCAGACACACGGGAGCTCAGATGGGATGCAGATCGTGGTGGAAGAGAAGAATCCGGCGGGTTCTGAGTATACAGATGCAGCTATCAAGGAGAACTTGAAAGCTGGAATAAATGGAGATATTGGAGACCATAATGATGTGAATGAAGAAGTAGAATGTAAGACTGACGGTAGGGCTTCTGAGCATGTCCTACCAGAAGAGCCTGAAGAAGGGGCTGAAGACGTAAAGGACGACCAACAGGTACAAGATTAATTGATTACTTCTCAGAAAAAACTCCAAACTGTGATGAAGGAGCGTGATGAGAGCCATGAGCATCTTCTGGAGAAGCTCAATGAAGTAAAGAAGGTTCAAGGGGAACTGGAGAAAAGTGAGAAACCCCTATACCTTCTGTGATAGTTGGTGACACATGGTCAGTGCACCAGGGACAGGAGGTACGTGAGTTTCTGAGGAAGAGTCAGCAGAAGTGTTCTGATGTGCTGGGTCGTACTTCTCTGGCCAGGCACTATATCGAAACTGAGCCCGGCCCTAAGGTCAAGATGAAACCGTGCAGGATACCCGAGGCCCGCAGAGAGCATAGGCCTGGGAGGGTACAGGGTAGTGCGGATGCTTCAGATGAAGAGAAAGCTGATGTTGGCTATGGCTCAGGTGAAGATACAGATGACAGTAGTGAAGATGAAGCTGATGAAGGCCATGACTGGTCCAGAGTTCACTGTCTCTTTTGGATTGTTGACCAGCCCTCCGGTCTGGATGACCAGCCCTCCGGTCTGGAGAAGAGGGAGGGGATATGTGAGACAGTGAAGGAATATGTGTCGAATGGGGTGTACATTTCACCTAGGTACTGTGCTGTATGGTATAAGGGAAATGTGTGGCTTTGTAAACCTAGTGGTAGAGAAAGGTCACTACACCTTACATTCAGTACACACTTGCAGCTCAGGCCTGAAACCATTCGGCTGTTGGTTAGGAGACCAGAAGTGGGTGTCTGCGAACACAGTCAGAGAGCTCGCTTAGTCTGGACAAGGAGTCCCGGCACAAGAAGCAGTCTCCAGGAGTTTGAGCTATCTCAGTCTGGGTGCTCGATGTACCCCGGACACAGGAGTAGTCTCTGTGAGAATCTATGCGGATAGCAGCTGAATAGGAGGGGAGCTCTCTCAAGTCTGGACGTTGAAGGTGCCTTCAGACACAAGGAGGAGACTCTGTGAACCTCAATGCTGGTAAATGCTGGTAAATGCTGAACATATGTGTTGTTTTGGCCCGGCTGGTAGAGTCGGGACCCGGATAGATAGGGAAATCTATCTAAGTGTAATTAGTGGCTAGACAAGCCTAGGTCTTCTGTTTATGATTTGTTTTATGTCTTGTTTGCTGTGGACTTTAATAAAACTGGTTGCGGCCAGTTTTCACCAGAACTGCTGTCTCTGAATGAACTGTTTCCGTGCCACTCTGTCTACCCAGACGGCGATCCCAGAGCTATATCCCCTGAAAAGCTTACAATATATATGTATTTTAAAAATGGCAGATATCAGAAAGGGTGGTACAAAGCATTTTTTTATACAAAGTTATGATTTTTTTTTTACCAATAAAAATTAAATAATCCCCTTCCGTTTAGTATCACAGTTTTCATAATGAGCTGAAGAAAGTTTTTTTCACCATTTAACCCCATTTGGAATTATTTTTCCCATTGTTCAGTATATTATATATATGGTAACATACTGTATATACTCGAGTATAAGCTGACCCGAGGCGCCTAATTTTGCCACGAAAAACTAGATAAACTTATTGACTTGAGTATAAGCCGGATATGCATTGTCCCCTCATCCCTATCTTGGTATGCATGGCTCCCCCATTCTTGTATGCATGGCTCCCTGGTCCTTGTCCGTGTATGCATAGCTCCTTATCCCCTATCCTTGTATGTGTAAAGGCACATACAAGTTTTTAAAGGCACAGTACATAGACAGGAACGGGCAGTCCAGCATTTATGTACACTTTAGCCCCGGTCCCCAGTTCCTGTAGGAAACCGTAGCCCCGCCCCGCCACCTGTTGAGTTACCGGACTACTCCGTGGGTCATCCGGTCTGCCGCAGCTCCTCCACTGGGGCGCTGTAGCTCTGTCAGGACGTGGTGCTCCCGCTGTCTCTTCTGCCATATCACTTCGTGTATCCACTCGGCCTCCGTAGGCACACGGGTCTTCTCTGCACGCAGGCCACGATCGTCAGCTGGAATGGGTGTGGCCTGTGGTAGCTCGGGTGCCTTCGCGGCCAAAGGCAATGACGGAGTCCGCAGCCGGGACACCTCCGGAGATGACGGCGCAGCCACGGTTGGTAAGAGGGCCTCTGGTTGGGCAGCGGGCAGAGGTCCCTTACTCACCGCCACAGCCATTGGTAAAATGGAAATAAATACATTTTTTTAATTTTATTAGTTTTCCCTAACTAAGGGGGTGATAAAGGGGGTTTGATTTAATATTTATAGCGTGTTTTTATGATTGGCAGCTGTGACACGCTAAAAGACGCTTTTTATTGCATCAAATAGTTTTTGCATCATCACATTTTGAGAGCTTTAATTTTTTCTTGCTTTGGCCCACAGAGTCATGTGAGGTCTTATTTTTTGCGGGACGAGGTGACTTTTTTATTGGTACCATTTTTGGGCACATGACACTTTTTGATCGCTTTTTATTACGATTTTTGGGAGGCAGAATGAACAAAAACCAGCAATTCATGAATTTCTTTTGGGGGGGGGCGTTTATACCATTCTGCGTGTGGTAAAATTGATAAAGCAGTTTTATTCTTCGGGTCAGTACGATTACAGCGATACCTCATTTGTATCTTTTTTTCTGTTTTGGCGCTTTTATACAATAGAAACCATTATATATAAAAAATATTCTGCGAGCTATAAATTTTTTATTTTTTCGCTGATGACGCTGTATGGTGGCTCATTTTTTTGCGGGACAAGATGACATTTTCAGCGGTACCATGTTTATTTATATCTGTCTTTTTGATCGCGTGTTATTCCACTTTGTGTTCGGCGGTATGATGATAAATCATTGTTTTTTAGCCTTGGTTTTTTTTTGTTTTTTTTAAGGGGTTCTCTAAAGGGGTTAACTAATCGGTCAGGTTTATAGGGCGGATCATTACGGACCCGGCAATACTAAATATGTGTACTTTTATTGGTTATTTTTTTTTTATTTACATGAAGAAAGGAATTTATTGGGGAATTTTTTTTTTCATTATTTATGAATTTTTTTTTTTTACACTTGTTATTTTTATTTTTTTTAACTTTATTACTTTTTCCCAGGGTGGGACATCACTGTATAGGGTCAGATCGCTGGTGTGACAGTGTGCACAGCACTCTGTCACACCAGCGATCTCACTGGCACTGCTGCAGGCTTCCTCAGCGTCTGCTCTCAGCAGGCGCTGAGGAAGCTGCCTCCCTGCAGGACCCCGCAACCATCTTGGATCCAGGGTCTTGCAGGGAGGAATGCCTCAGAACAGTGCGATCGCATCTCGCTGTTCTGAGGGGCTCAGGAAGCACGTAGGGAGCCCCCTCCCTGCGCGATGCTTCCCTATGCCCCTGGTACACCGCGATCATGTTTGATCGCGGTGTGCCAGGGGTTAATGTTCCGGGAGCGGTCCGTGACCGCTCTGGGCACATAGTGCCGGATATCAGCTGTGATAATCAGTGATTTTTTACGTACCTTTTCACCATCAGAGTTTCATCTTTTTTTTATATATATATGGAAAAAAAAAACTAGGAAAGCTTAAAAATGTTAATCACGAACAGCACACAGACGGCAAACAGATGCCATCCGTGTGCTGTCCAAAATTTTCATGGTCCCGTTGACTTGAGTGGGTGATTTTCATCAGTGACTCTGATTAAAAATTGACATGTCTCCCTGATTTTTTTGCTGACTCAAAGACCATATATGCAAAGCAATCTAAGCCAAATTCTCCTCCCCCTTTATCTGCAGTACATATAATGATTTAATTGTTTCTCAGGGAATAAAGGGATTTGACCATCAACTGGGTCTTTCAGCAGTGAAATTCTAGTCACAGGATCAGTCATTATCATATGACCAATTTCTCTTTAAGGGGTATTAAATTTATTTTAGCCATATTTTTTTCTTTTGAGAGTTAGACTTATTGTCATTTGAATTGCTGCACGATGGGGAGATGATTCGCCCCAAGCCACTCTAATGTCTTCATGGGGCATTTCGAGTCCTTATACATTGTGCCTCACAGCGCAGGATGTCGGTGGATCACATTCCTTTTAATAAACACTTCATTTATTTTTTTTATTTGCTTTGATTCATTTGTATGTGAACTTACAGTGCCTACAGGTAGTATTCAACCCCCTGCAGATTTAGCTGGTTGACACATGCGGAATTAACTTGGCATTGTAACATTTGTACTGTAGATCAGCCTGGAAGTAGGAAATGCACTGCTGCAAAAATTTTTGTTTTAATTTTTTTTTTTTTTATAACGTTAAAAGTTAATTCAGAGTGTCATTTATTATTCAACCCCTCAAACCACAAGAATTCTGTTTGGTCCCCCTAAAGTATTAAGAAGTAGTTCAGGCACCAAGAATAATGAGCTTCACATGTGTGGATTAATGATCTCTTTTGCCAGCCTTTTCTGACTATTTAAGACCCTCCCCAAACTTGTGAACAGCACTCATACATGGTCAACATGGGAAAGACAAAGGAGCATTCCAAGGCAATCAGAGACAAGATCGTGGAGGGTCACAAGGCTGGCAAGGGGTACAAAACCCTTTCCAAGGAGTTGGCCCTACCTGTCTCCACTGTTGGGAGCATCATCCGTAAGTGGAAGGCTTATGGAACTACTGTTAGCCTTCCACGGCCTGGACAGCCTTTGAAAGTTTCCTCCGTGCCGAGGCCAGGCTTGTCCGAAGAGTCAAGGCTAACCCAAGGACAACAAGGAAGGAGCTCCGGGAAGATCTCATGGCAGTGGGGACATTGGTTTCAGTCAATACCATAAGTAACGTACTCCACCGCAATGGTCTCCGTTCCAGACGAGCCCGTAAGGTACCTTTACTTTCAAAGCGTCATGTCAAGGCTCGCCTACAGTTTGTTCATGATCACTTGGAGGACTCTGAGACAGACTGGTTCAAGGTTCTATGGTCTGATGAGACCAAGATCGAGATCTTTGGTGCCAACCACACACGTGACGTTTGGAGACTGGATGGCACTGCATACGACCCCAAGAATACCATCCCTACAGTCAAGCATGGTGGTGGCAGCATCATGCTGTGGGGCTGTTTCTCAACCAAGGGGCCTGGCCATCTGGTCCGCATCCATGGGAGGATGGATAGCATGGCCTACCTGGAGATTTTGGCCAAGAACCTCCGCTCCTCCATCAAGGATCTTAAGATGGGTCGTAATTTCATCTTCCAACAAGACAACGACCCAAGGCACACAGCCAAGAAAACCAAGGCCTGGTTCAAGAGGGAAAAAGTCAAGGTGTTGGAGTGGCCTAGTCAGTCTCCTGACCTTAACGCAATTGAAAACTTGTGGAAGGAGCTCAAGATTAAAGTCCACATGAGACACCCAAAGAACCTAGATAACTTGGAGAAGATTTGCATGGAGGAGTGGGCCAAGATAACTCCACAGACCTGTGCCGGCCTGATCAGGTCTTATAAAAGATGATTATTAGCTGTAATTGCAAACAAGGGTTATTCCACGAAATATTAAACATAGGGGTTGTATAATAATTGACCCACACTTTTATGTTTAAAATTTATTAAAATTCAACTGAGCAACATAACTTTTTGTTTTGTAAGATTTATGCTTCTGTTAATAAATCCTACTTTCGTTTGCAGTTTGAAGGCTCTAACTTATTTGCATCTTATCAAACCAGCTAAATCTGCAGGGGGTTGAATACTACTTGTAGGCACTGTAGCTCTAAGCCACAGTGTCTTGTTTTCACACTTATTTTCCGCATATTAAAAATGGATTTATTTTGTATCTGGTCCTTTCTCAGGGTAGTGATGACCACATTATCACATCCACATGTTTTAAAAATGTGGAAAAGCTCTCTCGACTTTGAAAGTGCCTATTTTTTCAAATTATCCTAAATGGTTAAAGAACATTCCATATGGGCAATATTGTTGCATACAAAAAAATTGTTCTAGAGATGAAGATTTTTATTTGCAGTCACATGTTTTTAAGGAAAGGTATTTAGATAAAGGTTATCATATGGGTGTTTTTATTGATACATGAAAAAAATTGTTTCAAATAGAATGCATATGTAAGGAAAATGAAAAAAGAAGATGAATATGTGTACCATTATAGAACATAAGTGGAAGGTTTGAATCAAATTTCCTGAAATTTGTGTTTTCACATAAATTCAAACAATTTGAGATTAGATTTGTGGTTTGCAATAAAAAAAAATGTACCACACTGCTGAAGTATTAGAGAGTATACAGAGTAGGTTAATGTCATGCGTTGCCGCATGGGCCTATCCATAATGCTCAGCAGCTATGACATCTAGTGGTTTTTCATAGTTTGTATCAGGGGAGGTCAGTAGCTGAGCCATCACAGATCAGTGGTTCCCAGTGGAGCACAGTTTGTATTACAGAGTCATTTCCTATCTCCAGAGTCTCTGGGTAAGGCCGGGTCACACTTGCGTGTGTGATGCGAGAAACTCACGCTAATCTCTCATCATAGAAATATATTCAGCAGCACGCTCCGGTCCGAGTGCTGGCGGCAGTGCCGGGTGTTGATGCGAGAGACTTGCGCGAGTTTCTCGCATCACACATGCAAGTGTGACACCTGCCTAAGTCTATCTGTCCTGTAGAGTGTAAGCTCTTAAGGTCAGTGGGTCCTCTCTTTCTGTCTGTCTCCAGTAGAGTGTAAACTTTTATGATCAGTGGGGTTCTCTCCTTCACTCTCCCCTTTCTCCCACATGTACTGTATATCCCGAGCAATTATAAGTAGAGATTGGCGAACATGAACAGTAAAGTTCAGCGTCCATACCGAACACCTACTGTTCACTGTTCGGGCACGGACACCGAACACGGACTTCACCAGGAAGTCTGTGTTACTGTTCAGGTTGGCTGTTCGTACACCGGGTGTTTGTCGCGCTGTCATGTGCATGGCAGTGTGGCAAACCCTGCTTCTGATCAGCGGTGAAATCATCCTCGCCGGTAAGAGAGCCACGGTTCCAAGTTGTCAAAAGACAGCGTGAGTGCTCAGCTGTGATCGGAGGTATAAAGTTTACCTCCGGTCACTGGTGTCAGTGGGTGGGACTACCGCTCTCATCATCCGACATCCTGCAGCCGCTAATAACAGTGAGAGCAAGAGCGGTGGATGGGAGTATTCATCAGCCGCTCCTGCGCTGTAAATAAATAATATAAAAAAAAAAAACTACGTTGGTCCCCTGTAGTTTTGAAAACCAGCCAGGCAAAACTCACAGCTGGGGGCTGCAATCCTCAGCTGTCAGCTTCAACAAGGCTGGTTATCAAGAATAGAGGGGTCCCCACGCTATTTTTTTAAATTGTTTAAATAAATAATTTAAAAAATAAATAATTTAAAAAAACAGAGTGGGGTCCCCCCATTTTTGACAACCAGCCTTGCTATAGCAGACAGCTGTGGGCTGGTATTCTCAGGCTGGTAAGTGTCCATGGATATTGGCCTCCCAGCCTAAAAATAGCAGCCCACAGCTGCCCAGAAAGGGCACATTTATTAGATGCGTAAATTCTGATGCTTTGCAGAAAAACTCTCAAAGTGCAGGCGGAGATCTCACAGAGATCACAGCTATGAACCGTGGCTCTCTGACCAGCGGGGAATATTTTACTGCCGATCAGAGGCGGTGTTTGCCAAATACTGGATGTTCGGGCCCCCCATTCAAGTGAATGGGGTTCAGGTCTGTTTACTGTTCTGGTACCTGAACCCAAACTTTTTGTAACTGTTCAGCCCAACCCACTGGACCTGAACATCCCAGAGGCCATCCATCTCCAATTATAATCTTTCTGGTACTGAAATTCACACAACTTTATTCACCACTAATCAAATTTTTGGGGAAAATTCAGTGAAGTTGGCGAATTTGAATTTAAAAAAATCCACTCATCATTAATTACCACCTATAATTGTATTGTATTGTAATAAGTAATTTGGCTAAACATTGGCGGTGCCCTGACAGAACTAGTGTGTGTTGGGTGCGAGTGTTAGAGTCCTGGGTAGCGCTCTCTCCTTACCTGAAAGTGGGATACCACACCTCTGGATGAGGTGCAGTACCTCTGTGGCGACTGGACCCTTAGGTGCGCCACATTCCCCCCTGTTAAACACAGCACGTCCGCGGGCTGGAACAAAGTAAAACAGGTGTTAAATGGAACACGCAAATAATTTTTGGATATGCATATCAACAATTAAAGCAATTAAACTCATCTTTCCTTTATGGGAGGCACTTTTTCATAAATGTTGCATAACAAACAGTATATAAAACATTCTACATTGACATTACTTTAAATAAAACATTTTGACATTTACTTCAGGTAAACATTCACATTAAAGTGCTATTGAAACTTTCTTCAAAACATTCACTTTAGTGCAAATCAACATTAAGTGTTACAAGTTTCAACAGAGTTCAGTGTAATTCTGAACTGAGGTATTCTTCAATATGGGGGACTCATCTCAAACCCCCAACATAGGCCTGGGCATGACTACAAGGCAAGGAGTCTGGGAGAAGGGGGCAGGCGCAGCTGCACAGGTAGACTGCGCAGGCGCCAGATTTCCTGCCCCGCGGTGTGAATACATAATAACACACTGTGGGGAGGGATTAAGGGAAAGGCAACGACGCAGGCGCTGGAGTCTTGTGACAGTTCCCGGGCAACGCGCACTGCGCATGCCCAGGGACTGATACAAGAGCGCAGGCGCCAGACACAAACGAAAGAAAACAAAAAAAAGCCAGGAGGAGGAGCGGTGATGCTGAAGAGCCATGATGGACTGCTGGGGGGAGGATTAGCCACTGGAAGAGGACATGCCTCTTAAGTCTGGGTCTCACATAGCGATACACCAGTGATCCCGACAACGATATGCACTTCTCAGGATCGCTGGTGTATCGCTACATGATCGCTGCTGAGCTGCCAAACAGGCAGCTCAGGGCAGCGATCAGCACAGCGACACTGCGGGTAACATCGCTTAGTTACCCGCAGTGTACCTTGGATACCAGCGCCCTGATGCAGGGAGCTGGTAACCAAGGTACATGTCGGGTTTCCAAGCGCTGCGCGGTGCCTGGAAACCCGCTGTGTACCTTGGTTACCAGCTACCTGCATCAGGGCGCTGGTATCCAAGGTACACAGCGGGTTTCTAGGCACAGCCGCGCGCCTGGAAACCCGCTGTGCACCTTTGTTACCAGCAGATCGCTGGTCTCCCGCCTGTCACACGCAGCGATGCGTGCCTGTCAGCGGGAGACCAGCGATCAAAAAAATGTCCTGACATTTAGCGACGATCAGCGATACCCAGCAGGGGGACTGATCGTCGCTGAATGTCACACACAGCGATATCGCTGGGGAGATCGCTGCTGCGTCACAAAACTAGTGACTCAGCAGTGATCTCGCTAGCGAGATCGCTGTGTGAGACGGGGGCTTTAGACACATTCAAGGTATGGGGACCGATTTATAAAACTAAATATTTCAGCGTTGCAGGGGCACAGAATTAAAAGAGCCACCTTCACAGACTGCTGCATTAGTGCTGCTGAAGGTGGCTCTTTAACTCCAAAACGGCCAGGGGGGTGACAAGTTCCCTTTAAATTGCCCGATTGCATGGTGTAATCTTTCTGTAGCCCATATGCCCCCCTGCGATTAGACAGCCGGGAGCTGATTGGTGGCAACTGGCAGCCTGATGAAGGCTCTCATCATGACCATGTTGGTGCTTCTATGTGGTAATAATCCTATATGCTGCTATACTGTAATATTGCACTATATAGCAAAAGGGATCAAACAGTTACAGGTTCAAGTCCTCTAGGATGACTAACAAATAAAGTAAAAAATAGAAAAAAAAATGTAATTATTTGAATAACCCCTAATTGAAGTTCCAAAACATTTTTTTGCTGATGGAGCAAAGTGAACAAAATATACCCCAAAATGGTAGCATTAAAAATGTCAGATTGGCACACAAAAAACAAACCCTCATATAGGTCCATGAATATATATATATATATATATATATATATATATATATATATATTGTGAGACAGTGAAGGAATATGTGTCGAATGGGGTGTACATTTCACCTAGGTACTGTGCTGTATGGTATAAGGGAAATGTGTGGCTTTGTAAACCTAGTGGTAGAGAAAGGTCACTACACCTTACATTCAGTACACACTTGCAGCTCAGGCCTGAAACCATTCGGCTGTTGGTTAGGAGACCAGAAGTAGGTGTCTGCGAACACAGTCAGAGAGCTCGCTTAGTCTGGACAAGGAGTCCCGGCACAAGAAGCAGTCTCCAGGAGTTTGAGCTATCTCAGTCTGGGTGCTCGATGTACCCCGGACACAGGAGTAGTCTCTGTGAGAATCTATGCGGATAGCAGCTGAATAGGAGGGGAGCTCTCTCAAGTCTGGACGTTGAAGGTGCCTTCAGACACAAGGAGGAGACTCTGTGAACCTCAATGCTGGTAAATGCTGGAAAATGCTGAACATATGTGTTGTTTTGGCCCCGGCTGGTAGAGTCGGGACCCGGATAGATAGGGAAATCTATCTAAGTGTAATTAGTGGCTAGACAAGCCTAGGTCTTCTGTTTATGATTTGTTTTATGTCTTGTTTGCTGTGGACTTTAATAAAACTGGTTGCGGCCAGTTTTCACCAGAACTGCTGTCTCTGAATGAACTGTTTCCGTGCCACTCTGTCTACCCAGACGGCGATCCCAGAGCTATATTCCCTGAAAAGCTTACAATTGGCGGAGAATGCTGGGGCAGCACAGTGGCTGATACAATTGGTGCTGGAATGAGCGTGCAGCACAGTGGCAAGAGACAGCAATAAAAGGTGAAGTCTGTTGAAACAGCAGCAGAGAAAAAAAAAAAGTGTGTCAGAAAAAGAAACGTCTATTGGAGCAGTCTTAAAGAGACAGTAGCCCTAATAGAGTTTGCAAAAGAAAAAAAAAAGTGTGTCTGCACAGCAAAGCTGAACTTGTTGTGGAAAAGACTGTGGAGTGTGCAGCAGCAAAGGAAAAGTCTGTTGGAGCAGTCTTAAAGAGACAGTGGCCCTAATAGAGTTTGCAGAGAAAAAAAAAAAAAAAAAGGTGTCTGCACAGCAGAGCTGAATTTTCTGTGGATAAGACTGTGGAGTGTGTATGTCTTGTGTGAAGACTGCCGTTGTTAAGACAGAGAAGTCTGACAGCATGGATGACAGCATGGAGGCGCTGTTTGAACAAATGGCGCAAGTTAATGTGCAACATAAGACTGCCGTGGTTGAGACAGATAAGTCCGGCAGTATGGAGGAGCTCATTGAGTACCTGGTACAGGCCCAGCAGAGCATGCAACTGCAGTGCCAGCAGCAGCAGCAGGAGAATAACCGGTTGTTGGAGCAGATTGCAGCTCTCAGCACCTCGTCCCAGAGTAATGTTGTAAAGGCACCTGCGTTGTCCGCTGTAAAGAAGGCGGTAAGACGGTCCCTGAAAAAGATGACACCTCGTGATGATGTGGAGGTATATCTAACTAGGTTTGAGGGACTGGCAGAGAAGGAGAATCTGCCCCTATCTGAATGGGCCATGATGGTCGCACCCTATCTGATTGGAGAACCCCCAAAAGGGCCTATGCTGACCTGAGCGAGCAGGACAGCCAAGACTATGCCAAGCTGAAAGCGGAGATTCTTACCCGGCTGGGTGTTACGGTGACAGCCCGTGCCAGGGGAGTTTATGACTGGAGATGCAGTTGGGAGTCTGCAGTCAGCAAACCTGATTATGGAGTTGGAAAGGTGATAGTGAACCGCTACACCCGAGCATGTCCTCCTGAGGTACAGCCAGAGGTCGGACAAGGAGACCACCAGGACGCCAATCGTCTGGTCAGCCTGATGGAGAAGGCCTTCGCCAGCAAAGACTGTCTCCGTGACCAGCCGTCTGAGAGGTCGTCACTTCAGAGTTCCCGGACACTGAACTCTCGCGGTAAGAGCGTTCCAGCTGTTGGGGACATGGGGTATGCTGATAAGCGGGTTCAGGCCCGAGGGGACATGTGGGTGGAAAAGTGTGATGGACAGTGTTGGAGATGTCGTGAAATTGCAGCCAACTGTCCAATAGAGGGGGAGCCTATGTATTGTGATGTTGGCAGATCCCTCTCTCCCTGCGCAGAGCCTGTGTGTGTGTCCACCTCAGCCGAAGAGACTGGACCACAGGTGTGCCCGGTGGTTGTAAATGACTGCCCAGCACAGGCCCTCTTGGACTCAGAGAGTCCAGTGACTTCCGTATGTGACAGCCTGATTGATAGGGACTTCATCCCTGATAAGCACCTGAGTATGGTGTGCATCCATGGAGACACCAAAGTCTACCCAGAGACTGCCGTGGACTTGGTCCCCAAACTCGGGGAGGTTTCATATGAAGGGGGGGTAGTGAAGAACCTGGTGCAACCCGTCATATTGGGTAATGACTTTCCCCGGTCTAAGGATCTCTGGGGGAAAAATGTTTCTGATGAACAGTGTGATGAAGCTCCTATTGAGGGTGCGCAGTCTGAGGGGCGGAACACAATGCTAGTGGGCCATTAAACTTATGTGATGATGATGATGATGATGATAATGATGATGATCATGATAATGATGATGACCATGATAATGATGCTGATGCTGATAATAATAATGATGATGATCATGATAGTGATGATGATACTGATCATAATCATGATAATGATATTGATAATAATGATGACTGTGATAGTGATTAAATTCCTTTGCAGGTGATGGTGGGAGACGAGGATGGTGGTTCTCGGGAACCGAGTGTCCCTGACTTACCTGTGTCCTGTGACAATTTTGAGAGTGACCAATGGCGAGACCCCACTCTTAAAACGGCACAGGAAAATATAATTGTTCTAAATGAGGTTTCCCAAGAGCCTGGCTATGAGGAGAGGTTTCCTCATGTTGCCATAAACACTCACCTGTTGTATAGGTACACTGAAGTCCAGGGTGAGGTCGTGAGCCAGCTCCTAGTACCTGAGCTATATAGAAGTTTAGTGCTGGGGTTGTCACATAGTCACATACTTGAGGGACCAGATGGTGAAGTTAATGTTGTGGATGACATGTTAACTAAGGTTCCAGATCAGGATGTGAATGAGAATGAATTGTATACCCTGAAAGTGAGCAGGATAAGAATGAGAATGAATTGTATAACCCTGAAGGTGAGCCGGATGTGGCTGAGAAAAAGGGGTCAGACAGGGATAGTGATAGTGAATCATCTGATGACGATCAAGCAACCAGTGCAAATGAGGAAGGCATGGTAGCAGAGGAGATTGAGAGTCCTGAGAAGAAAGCTGATGCTGACCTTACAGCCGGACAGAAGATGGCATCTGAAGATGTTTTACAGTTGGCCAATTCCCTGGCGAAGACTAAGGTGAAAGGAGGAGAGCTGAGCTTTAAAGGCAGGACTCTGAAACTGAACACAGCACAAGTGGATGCTGTCGAAGATGAGAAGTTATCAATGTATGGTATGGAGCTACATCATGCCCAGGACTCTGAAGGTAATGCTGCAGAGATGGAAAAAGCCATGGAAGTGGTGGTCACCAAGCCAGATGCCTCATCAGAAGCTGAGGTCTCAAGTGAAGCTGTGAGGAACAAGACTGAAGATATGGGGACTGACTCTGTCCAGGAATCTGTTTCTGCCGAAGACAGCGGCGTGGACGGGTTACGGTCCGGATCAGTAGCTGCAACTCGTGAAGCTCAGGCTGGAAGTTCGGCGCCCGGAGCCCCAGCAGTGTTCCCGAGTGATACCAAGGATCTGGATAAATCACAAGATGAGATTTTGAGACAGCAGGCTGGCATTGGTGAGCTCAAGCGCACTTTCATGGAGTCTACATCGGAGCCACGTCCCAACAAATGGGAAAAGCGGTGTGTCACTCCGTTGCCACTGCAGACACACGGGAGCTCAGATGGGATGCAGATCGTGGTGGAAGAGAAGAATCCGGCGGGTTCTGAGTATACAGATGCAGCTATCAAGGAGAACTTGAAAGCTGGAATAAATGGAGATATTGGAGACCATAATGATGTGAATGAAGAAGTAGAATGTAAGACTGACGGTAGGGCTTCTGAGCATGTCCTACCAGAAGAGCCTGAAGAAGGGGCTGAAGACGTAAAGGACGACCAACAGGTACAAGATTAATTGATTACTTCTCAGAAAAAACTCCAAACTGTGATGAAGGAGCGTGATGAGAGCCATGAGCATCTTCTGGAGAAGCTCAATGAAGTAAAGAAGGTTCAAGGGGAACTGGAGAAAAGTGAGAAACCCCCTATACCTTCTGTGATAGTTGGTGACACATGGTCAGTGCACCAGGGACAGGAGGTACGTGAGTTTCTGAGGAAGAGTCAGCAGAAGTGTTCTGATGTGCTGGGTCGTACTTCTCTGGCCAGGCACTATATCGAAACTGAGCCCGGCCCTAAGGTCAAGATGAAACCGTGCAGGATACCCGAGGCCCGCAGAGAGCATAGGCCTGGGAGGGTACAGGGTAGTGCGGATGCTTCAGATGAAGAGAAAGCTGATGTTGGCTATGGCTCAGGTGAAGATACAGATGACAGTAGTGAAGATGAAGCTGATGAAGGCCATGACTGGTCCAGAGTTCACTGTCTCTTTTGGATTGTTGACCAGCCCTCCGGTCTGGATGACCAGCCCTCCGGTCTGGAGAAGAGGGAGGGGATATGTGAGACAGTGAAGGAATATGTGTCGAATGGGGTGTACATTTCACCTAGGTACTGTGCTGTATGGTATAAGGGAAATGTGTGGCTTTGTAAACCTAGTGGTAGAGAAAGGTCACTACACCTTACATTCAGTACACACTTGCAGCTCAGGCCTGAAACCATTCGGCTGTTGGTTAGGAGACCAGAAGTGGGTGTCTGCGAACACAGTCAGAGAGCTCGCTTAGTCTGGACAAGGAGTCCCGGCACAAGAAGCAGTCTCCAGGAGTTTGAGCTATCTCAGTCTGGGTGCTCGATGTACCCCGGACACAGGAGTAGTCTCTGTGAGAATCTATGCGGATAGCAGCTGAATAGGAGGGGAGCTCTCTCAAGTCTGGACGTTGAAGGTGCCTTCAGACACAAGGAGGAGACTCTGTGAACCTCAATGCTGGTAAATGCTGGTAAATGCTGAACATATGTGTTGTTTTGGCCCCGGCTGGTAGAGTCGGGACCGGATAGATAGGGAAATCTATCTAAGTGTAATTAGTGGCTAGACAAGCCTAGGTCTTCTGTTTATGATTTGTTTTATGTCTTGTTTGCTGTGGACTTTAATAAAACTGGTTGCGGCCAGTTTTCACCAGAACTGCTGTCTCTGAATGAACTGTTTCCGTGCCACTCTGTCTACCCAGACGGCGATCCCAGAGCTATATCCCCTGAAAAGCTTACAATATATATGTATTTTAAAAATGGCAGATATCAGAAAGGGTGGTACAAAGCATTTTTTTATACAAAGTTATGATTTTTTTTTTACCAATAAAAATTAAATAATCCCCTTCCGTTTAGTATCACAGTTTTCATAATGAGCTGAAGAAAGTTTTTTTCACCATTTAACCCCATTTGGAATTATTTTTCCCATTGTTCAGTATATTATATATATGGTAACATACTGTATATACTCGAGTATAAGCTGACCCGAGGCGCCTAATTTTGCCACGAAAAACTAGATAAACTTATTGACTTGAGTATAAGCCGGATATGCATTGTCCCCTCATCCCTATCTTGGTATGCATGGCTCCCCATTCTTGTATGCATGGCTCCCTGGTCCTTGTCCGTGTATGCATAGCTCCTTATCCCCTATCCTTGTATGTGTAAAGGCACATACAAGTTTTTAAAGGCACAGTACATAGACAGGAACGGGCAGTCCAGCATTTATGTACACTTTAGCCCCGGTCCCAGTTCCTGTAGGAAACCGTAGCCCCGCCACCTGTTGAGTTACCGGACTACTCCGTGGGTCATCCGGTCTGCCGCAGCTCCTCCACTGGGGCGCTGTAGCTCTGTCAGGACGTGGTGCTCCCGCTGTCTCTTCTGCCATATCACTTCGTGTATCCACTCGGCCTCCGTAGGCACACGGGTCTTCTCTGCACGCAGGCCACGATCGTCAGCTGGAATGGGTGTGGCCTGTGGTAGCTCGGGTGCCTTCGCGGCCAAAGGCAATGACGGAGTCCGCAGCCGGGACACCTCCGGAGATGACGGCGCAGCCACGGTTGGTAAGAGGGCCTCTGGTTGGGCAGCGGGCAGGGGTCCCTTACTCACCGCCACAGCCATTGGTAGTCCTCTTGCGTGGCCGCCCACATCGCTGATCGTGGCCGTCATCATCCCCTGCAGAGCCGCCTCCAGAGCCTTCTGGACTCCTCCAGGTTCCCATTGGGAGGATTTCACAGCGTCTGGCTCAGTTGGAGTCCAGATGGATTTGGACCTTGAATACGGTCCATCCATGTCGACTAAATGAAAACTTCAATTTTGCATCCTTCTTGTGATAATTTTGCGACCGCCAGCCTGCTGTACTCTGGTTCTGTGTGGGTTCTCGTGCCGCTTTGGTGGCTTTTATGGGTTTTAACTTTAACTTTTTTTCATAATTTTTAGGTTTGATTTGTGTTACTCACCTTTCCTCCCAATTGGACCATCAGGAATTTCTTGATGGAGAACACCGATACCTTGACATCTTGCGAGATTGAAGACCTACAAAAGAATAAATATATATACTGATAGTACTTGAATTATGGTGCTGGGATGTTGGTGTTTAGAGGTATTACTGTTTTGTATTTTATTCATGGGCATGGGGGTTATATGTGGTTTTATGTCTTATATTTGCTTGCTCAAACATCTTACCCTTTGGTGTAGGGATTTTTTTGTATTTTTATATATTTTGTAATATTCTATTATATAATTTGTTAATTTTTCTTTGTTTATTTCTCTTTATTATTATTTGTATATTATTTTGTTTATTGTTTGTTTATTTTGGTGCGCATTAGATAATGTGACCACACGTATGTTCTCCTATAGATAAATGGTCCAAGCATATATGACCCCTTCTAAATTTTTAATGTTCTTATGAATGATATGGCAATTTTGCCTAAAATATGTTGTGCTGTGGTACACTATATATGATAAATATGAAATGTCATCCTTTTTTGGGGTCATTTCTCATTAACTGGGGGATTTCATGTGGGCCGTACACATTACCTCATGCGCATATTGACACAAGATATGGTAGTATGTCTTGCTGTTTAGACTCATATGTACAGTCTGATGGCTTTCTGCATATAGGGATTTGATATTGTGCATGGTTATCTTTGTTACTTTTGTATTTTATCCGCTTACCCATGTCCTGTCTGTTTTCACATATTTGTTATTGCTGCAATCGCATTCCTGCACGTATGGATGTTGTGCTCAGGGAGGCCGCGCCGCTCCCGGCGTCTGTAGCGTCGGGTTGCCATGGGGATTCACACCCATTACTTCCTGCCGTGTGACGTCGGCGCGGCCCGGCTTTCCCTGTTGTTATGACATCGGATGCGTCACATCCAGTCTGCGAGCAGCAACTTCCACTTTTGTTTTTTTTTAAAGCTTGTGTTGTCCCGCTCCAGCCACGCCCCCTGACGAAGGAGTTCATCCGAAACGTGCGTCGGGGCAGACGCACCAGACACCGGGTCTCTCTGAGCGTGCCACGTGTATATCCCACTGAGGTAGATATGACTGTAGGCATTTATTTCCATTCTGCTTATTTGAGCTGTTGCGCTACTGGCACCCTCTTATGGGCCCATAACTAGCTAACTGGCCGAGTATTTGGGTATGTGAATAGGATACCAGCATATTATATAGCAGCATGTCTTTCTTGAGAGACACATACATTTGGTGATTGCTTTCTCTACATGCATGTATGATAGGGTATTGGTCTGAGAATAGGACACTATAATATTGCAATAATTATCCTGATAGATAGGTATGTCCTATTGGATACTTATAACCTGAGACCATTTACTTAACATTTATAATCTAATTGTTTATCCTTTCACAACAGCTCTTGAATATTTTTATATATTTTTCTATTATATGCTCAGTTGTGCCCCGGTTTTTTGAGTGCGCTCTATTCCATTGCTGCACGTTTTCTCACATGTGTGCTAGCTTTTTCTGTCATTGCATTTTACCTGTGTGTATTTAATATTTAATAAAGTGTTTTGTAATTCTTGTCAATATGATTCTGTGGTCGTGTTTTTGTGGTTCTTTTACCACCCCTCGTTTTTAGGTTCCTATCGGGGCATCACCAGGCCCTTGTAGTCCTTGTCATCCTCAAGGTCCTCCTCCGGTTGTTGACTCGACCACAGACATGGAGGTCGCTCCTCTAGCTCTTCTGACCACCAGGCCTCAAACTTCAGGCCCGTCTCCGCCAAGACCTTGGAGCGCCTCCATCCTGGCGGCCGATGCTGCCGCGGTAAGGCATGCTGCGCCTCTTCAGTCAGCAGATAATGGTGCCTCATCCTCCAACAAACAGTCCATCTTTTTTGGGTACCACCCATTCGTGTGTGTGGTCAATTCCTGCGGCTCCACCCATTTCTCTAAGTTCAGCTGCGGGGGCAGGAGCTCTATCTTCTCCGGCACTTATTTCGGGCAGGCATCTATCACAACGGGGTGCTGCCTATTCTCTTCTGGCGCCAAGTTCTCTGCATGGAGCCCACAAAAGGCATCAATCTCTTCTTTTTTCACACCAATGGCTGCCATTTTGTCAGCGGTCAGTGCCATCCTTAAGTCCATAACATTCGCCATCTCTTCTTCGGCCACGGCTGGCAACACAAGTTCTAATCTCAAAGTCACAAATCTCAGTGTCGCTGTCAGCCGACAGCTCCATGTCTTCCAATTCAGCACATCACATAGTTCAGATTCACAGTCACAGTCAGCTGCCACCTTTACTTCTTCTATGGCAGACAACAATCCACAATCACAAGTTTTACATCTTCCATTCATCAGTCCCAGGGTTGTAAGGTTGCGGGGGTCCATACTGCCGACTAAGCCAAGTGTAACAAGGGGACACGGGGGGTAGTGGTAGCTGATTATTTAAAGGCACAGTACATAGACAGAGTCCCCTGAGCAGACAGTCAGTGAGCTTTCCCCAGCCCCCTGCACATAAATGGACAGGACTTTCCCACAGATTACCTTTTCTATTCCGGCCACAGCAGTCCAGGTAATTAAGACTCCAGAAAGGTAGCTGGTCTCCAACAGGGAAAATAACTTTTAATAGACAGGGATGGAGTAGAGCAGCAAGAGTACAGCATCGGGTTCCTAATCTTTCCCTGACACGCTCCACAGCCACACCCACAGCAGCTATGGCAGCCGAAGGTAGATAGTAGTCCACGCGCCGGAGTCCTGGGCCCTTGACACCCCTTTAGTGGGTGCCATTCCAGAATCCTGGGGCTGTGTTGCGGTCTTTTGTCCTTAGCCTGTGGGACCTATCTTGAGTCCCTGAAGTCCTTAGGGTCTGGGACAACAGGCCTCTCCCTTTCTGGGGGGTCTGGCAGTGCCCCGTCTGTGCAGTATGTCTGCCCTGGACAAAATCTCTGGGCAGTTCTGACCGGGGACAGCAGCTTCCTCTTTCCTCTCTGCTGCTGACCCAGCCCACATCCTTAACCATTGTCAGTCCCTACCTCTACAACAGTGCACATATGGGAACATTGCAAACATTACATTACATTACACATATATTATAGGTACATACAAGTGCACGGGGTTATACGGAAGGAGGAAAGGGCGCAACTGAGATGACCTGCCTCCTCCTTACATATGCATGGCTCCTTATCCCCTATCCTTGTATGCATGGTTCCCATAAAAAAACACATCCTATATACCTTACTGCGCACCCTCACAGCATCTCATTCTTTCTGGCGCCAGCAGCACTTCCTCCAAACCGATCACGTGGCCCTGCTCATTAAGGTAATGAATATTCATTCCACACTTTTGGGAGTGGAGAGGCATGAATATTCATTTCCTTAATGAGTGGGGCCATGTGATCACCCTGCAGGAAGTGCTGCTAGCACTGGAACGAAGGAGATGAAGCAAGGGAGTGCAGAAAGGTATGCAGGATGTGTGCTGGATGCCAGCTGCTGCAGCTGTAACTTTGCACGCTATAAGAGAAATTAATATTCATTTCTGTTTAGCAGCAGCGCAGGCTTTAGCCACAGCCATTGGCTCCTGCCTCTGTGACCCACTGCTCTGCCGCTCCCCCTCCCCCACTGGCTTTCTGGGACAATTGACTCGTGTATAAGCCGAGGGGTATTTTCAGCACAAAATATACACGAGTATATACGGTAAATGGTCCCATTGAAATCTGCAACCAACAGCAAAAAAAAGCCCTCATTTGGTGCAATTCTTAGAAAAAGGGGAGGAGAAAGCAAAACTACAAATATGGAAATCACCTGATTATTATGAAAGATTAAAGCATCTACAGTCATGGGAGTCACAATCTATGAAAATTAAATATTTCTCTCAGAAAAGTATTGCAGTTACACATGTTTTAGGTATTGTAACAACCCTGCTGGCATCACTGCATGGCCTCCCATCCCTCACACACCTACTTGTTCACTGCTCCAGGTCATGCTGTGATTTCTGTCTGCTGCCAGCTCCGGGCACTGTGCCTCTTGCTTTCTGTCTGCTCTCTGCATATGTCTCATGGTTGCGTCCATAGAGGGTGGCGCCAGAACTCTCTGGTTCTTATGGAGTCAGGGTGCACCTGAATGACCAATTACCATTAGCCCTCTTGTATTTAAGGCAGCTCCAGCCTGTGGATCTTGCCTGTGCAATGTGTTAACTCAGTTAGTGTCTAGCTGCTGAGCTGCCAGGTCTTGCTTTGTGTTCCTCCATCTTGGAGGCTTCACTCCTACCTGTTTGTCCGCCTTCCAGGAGGCAGAATATCCTGGTCTCTGTGCTATTGTTCCTGACCTTGTCTTGTACCTGTTTGTCCGCCCTCCAGGAGGCAGAATATCCTGATCCCGGTGTCTTTGTCCCTGTGCCTTGTCTCGTGTCATAACCTTGTCTGAACTCTGTCCTACCTCGGTCTCTTAGTCTCCTTGTCTGTGGTTTCTTCCCTGATGTGTCTTGCCTAGTGTTCTCTCTGAATCTCTTTCTGCCTCTTGTCCGCACTCTTGCGGTTCTGCTCCATTCCACTCTGCTTTGCTCCTGCTGCTGCGGTGATCTCTTGCTGCAGCTCCTCTCCGCATATATTGCGGTTCCGCTCTGCTTCACTCCTGCTGCTGCAGTGAGCTCTTGCTGCAGCTCCTCTCCGCATATCTTTGTCTTTGTCCCTGTGCCTTGTCTCGTGTCATAACCTTGTCTGAACTTTGTCCTACCTCGGTCTCTTAGTCTCCTTGTCTGTGGTTTCTTCCCTGATGTGTCTTGCCTAGTGTTTTCTCTGAATCTCTTTCTGCCTCTTGTCCGCACTTCTGCGGTTCTGCTCCGTTCCACTCTGCTTTGCTCCTGCTGCTGCGGTGATCTCTTGCTGCAGCTCCTCTCCGCATATCTTGTGGTTCTGCTCTGCTTCACTCCTGCTGCTTCAGTGATCTCTTGCTGCAGCTCCTCTCCGCATATCTTGCGATTCCGCTCTCCTTCACTCCTGCAGCTGCAGAACCTCTTGCTGTAGCTTCTCTCCGCATACCTTGCGGTTCCGCTTTGCTTTGTTCCTGCCGCTGCAGAACCTCTTGCTGCTCTGCAGTCCTTCTCCGCAGCCTTGCGGTTCTCCTCCTGTTCTCCCTGTCCCTCCATATACCATTCCTTCCAGTCAGTTCCAGTATCTACATTTGCTGCGCGAACAGGTCTCTATTGGTTCCTCCATACACCATTCCTTCCAGTCAGTTCCAGTATCTGCATTTGCTGTGTGAACAGGGCCTACCAGCCCTGTGTCTCCGCCGTGACTGCCAGCCCTGTGTCTCCTCCGTGCCTGCCAGCCCTGTGTCTCCTCCGTGCCTGCCAGCCCTGTGTCTCCTCCGTGCCTGCCAGCCATGTGTCTCCTCTGTGCTTGCCAGCCCTGTGTTTCCTCCTTGCCTGCCTCCCAGTGTCTCAGCCGTGCCACCATCTCCCCAAGTGGGATCAGCAGCCACAACCAGACACCACCTGGCAGCTGCCTGCCGCACAAGCCTGACCTCACCATCAGAGGCTCCAGTGAAGACCGAGGCAGCTGTCCTAGTCACGCCCCTTCCAGGGTAGTCTGGTTTGTGGCACAGTGGGGCCACAACCCCCTTGGCTCAGGCCCATCAGCCTGGGCGCGAGCATGACATTTATATACATGTTTATTTCTTTTTGTCTGTACTGGGACAACACAAAAAAAAAACAGAGAAAAAGGCAAATTGGACATAATTTCACACACAAAACCTCAAAAATTGCGGGACAAAATTGTTGGCACCTTTCTAAAATTGTGAGTAAACAACTTTGTTTCAAGCATGTGATGCTAGTTCAAACTCATCTGTCACAATAACAGGTGTTTGGCTTCGGGATTCTCCCACTGCACGGGATAGATCCCAAGCATTAGGCTAAGTTCACACGTTGCGGAATTGCCACGGAAATTTCCGCGGCAATCCCGCACTTCTCTGCCGCGGGAAATATGCGGGAAATACACATTTTTTTTGTATGCGTATTCCCGCCAGAAACTAGCATTTTGCAAGCGTAATTAGCTTGCAGAATGCTAGCGTTTTCCTAGCGATCTGTAGCATCGCTTGGAAAACTGATTGACAGGTTGGTCACACGAGTCACACATAGTGTTTGACACGTGTGACCAACTTTTTACTATTGATGCCGCCTATGCCGCATCAATAGTAGAAAGATCTAATGTAAAAATAATAAAATAAATAATGATATTCTCACCTTCCCACCTCTCAGGGACGCTCCCGGCCAATCGCGTTCCCAAGGATGCATTGCAGCAGACCCCAGATGACGTAGCATCACGCGAGACCGCTACGTCATCTGGGTGATTCTCGCAAAGGACTCCTGGGAACGGGAGCGTCGCTGAGAGGCGGGAAGGCTGCGGGGGCCGACGGAAGGTGAGAATATCATTATTTTTTATTTTAATTATTGTTTTACCAGGGATATGGTACCCAGGGCCTGGAGGAGAATCTCCTCTCCTCCGGACCCTGGGTACCATCGCACATGATCCGCTTACATTCCGCATAGCCACATGCGGAAAGTAAGCAGTTCAATTCATTCCTATGGCGGTGATTCCGCCGAGATTCCGCAAAATTAATGAACTTGTTGCTATTTTTACCGCAAAGCGTTTTTTTAGCGGAAAAAAACGCAACATGTGGCCAAAACATGCGGAATCCATTAACATGTATAGAATGCTTAATGCTTGCGTTTTTTTTCGCGTTTTTACCGCGGAAAATCGCAGAAAAAACGCGAAAAAAAAACGCAAATATTCCTGAACGTGTGAACTTAGCCTTATTCAATGCTGTGGACCCCATTCAAGCCCGGCCACTGCGAGTGCGGCTCAGCACAGACGTCGGTCCCAGCGTCTTGCTCAGGCTCGTGGCATACATTTGGGTACCTCCGGCTCTCCAGCCAAGTCTATGGTAACCAGTGATATGCAGGTGCACCCTTGCGCTTTGGAGTCTAAGTCCAGAGATCACCTTACTGAGCATGTCCGTGATGTGGCGTCTTCTCATTGGTGGTCGGACTTTACCTACTTTGATGAGGTGGCAGTTCCGGATTGGCCCGCGGGCGATGTCTCGGTCAACTGTACATGAGTGTTTGGGGTGGAGTCTATTGTATACAAGGCTTCCAGCAGAGCACGCGGGCACGCTAATGTCATTTATGTTTTTGGTGTGTGTGGGTGGATACTCTACCACTCTGTCTGCAGGTTCTCGAGTGTCTGTCTTTGCTCAAAACTGTACACGTTAGCAGGCAGGTATCACACTTATGTGGTTTTGTGCCCATGTCTCAATGACTGGATCTCTAGTCTGCTACATGCTTAGGATGCCGGTTAGGCACAAATTCTGTATTGTCAGAACTGGGGTAACTAGCCGCTTGTCTTAGCATATGTTTCGTTCTTGTGTGCAGTTAGCACGGTTCAGTTACAGAGCAAGCTCAATCCACCTGCTATCATCTCTGTCAAGGTAACAGGGTATAGTACTTAGCATTCTTAGTGTAGTACCAGTCTGTGAAGTAACCAAGCTTGGTACTCAGTGTTCCTACCACATTGTGTGGCGTTAATTCAGTGTGTTTAAGGTAACGCTCGCTCTTTTGTTTTCGTCATTGTTCTTACTAGCAGCAGGTCATCTCTGTACTGTGGACCCCGGGTGGCGATTGCACTTTATTTTTTATTTTTATTTAGTGCAATCCGCCATTCCCAACAACAGGTGTGGGCAATATGAAAATCACACCTGAAACCAGATAAAAAGGGGAGAGATTGACTCAATCTTTGCAATATATGTTTGTGTGTGCCACACTAAGCATGGAGAAAAGAAAGAGGAGAAGAGGACTGAGAAGAGGTCTGAGGAATTGACAACCAAAATTATTGAACAATATCAAGAATCTCAAGGTTACAAGTCCATCTCCAGAGATCTTGATGTGTCTTTGTCCACGGTGTGCAACGTAATCAAGAAGTTTACAACCCAAGGCACTATAGCTGATCTCCCTTAACATGGGCGGCAAAGAAAATTTGATGAAAGGTTGCAACTCAGTATAGTCCAGAAGGTGGATAAGCAGCCCCAATCAAGTTTCAAAGAAATTCAAGTTGTCCTGCAGGCTCAGGGTAGATCAGTGTCAGCGTGAAGTATCCATCAACATTTGAATTAAATGAAATGCTTTGGCAGGAGACTGAGGAGGACCCCACTGCTGAGACAGAGACATAAAAAAGCTAGACTGCAGTTTGTCAAAATGTATTAAAGTAAGCCAAAATTATACTGGGAAAGCATCTTGTGGACAGATGACACCAAGAGATTTTTGGTAAAGCACATCATTCTTGTCACGCTGCTGCAGTGCAGATAGGTGCATGCTCCACTAGATGGCAATAGAGTGGAAGCAGGACTGCACCTAGACCAAGCAGGCCTGTCGTGCAGCAGCGAGGCTGCCACCAGGTGGCAGCAGGATAGTCAAAATAAGCCAGGTCAAATCCTAGACTATAGCACAGTACCAAAGGAATAAGCAAACTTAAGGTCACAAACAAGCCGAAGAGGTCAGAGCCGGTCAGGAGCGGATAAGCCAAAGACAGAAACAGTACCGAATACAAGCCAAGTTATAAGCCAGGGAGGCAACACAATTACAGGGAAACACTGAGTCACGACAGACAGAGGGAATAAACAGACATGAGGCAAGTCAGGGATCACAGCAGGACTTAATCAGGATATACCAGAGTCAGATAAACACGCAGGCAGAACTATAGCTGACACCACCTACAGGATGCAGCGGAGATAAATAGCAACTTGAAACCAGACTAAGGCTGGGAAAAGTTAACCAGTGACATGATCAGACTGAGATGAAGGGAAAACAGGACTCAAAACCCGGTCTGGTTTATGACAATTCTACTATTCACAGAAAACTGAATGAAGCTTACAAAGAAAGAACACAGTACCTACAGTCAAATATGATGGAAACTCAAAGATATCTCAGAGTTGTTTTGCTGCCTCTGGCACTGGTTGCCCTGACTGTGTGCATGGCATCATAACATCTAAAGATCGTCAAAGGATTTTGGTTCGCAATGTAGTGCCCAGTGTTAGAAAGCTTGGTTTGCATCCAAGGTCAAGGGTCTTCCAGCAGGATATTGACCCCAAACATACTTCCGGAAACACCCAGTAATGGATGGAAATAAAGCACTGGAGAGTTTTGAAGTGACAAGCATTGAGTCTGGATCTAAATCGAATTGAGCACCTGTGCAAAGATCGTAAAATTGCTGTTGGGAGAAAGCATCCTTCAAATATGAGAGAACTGAAGCAGTTTGCAAACAAAGAGTGGTTCAAAATTCCATTTGAGAGGTGTAAGAAGCTTGTTGATGGTTATAGGAATAGATTGATTGCAGTTATTTATTCCAAAGGCTGTGCAACCAAATATGAAGTTGAGGTCGCCAACAATTATGTCCGGACCATTTTTGGTGTTTTGTGAGAAATTATACCCAATTTGCCTTTTTTTGTTTTGTTCCAATTCACACAAAGTAAATAAATGTGCATAACAAATCATGTGTAATTGCAATAATTTTGTGGGAGAAATACTTCATTTGCTGGAACAATTTCAACACTTTCGGCCATGACTGTTTAAAAGAAATAATATATACAGTCAGGGCCAGAAATATTTGGACAGTGACACAATTTTCGCGAGTTGGGCTCTGCATGCCACCACATTGGATTTGAAATGAAACCTCTACAACAGAATTCAAGTGCAGATTGTAACGTTTAATTTGAAGGGTTGAACAAAAATATGTGTTAGAAAATGTAGGAATTGTACACATTTCTTTACAAACACTCCACATTTTAGGAGGTCAAAAGTAATTGGTCAAATAAACATAACCCAAACAAAATATTTTTATTTTCAATATTTTGTGGCGAATCCTTTGGAGGCAATCACTGCCTTAAGTCTGGAACCCATGGACATCACCAAACGCTGGGTTTCCTCCTTCTTAATGCTTTGCCAGGCCTTTACAGCCGCAGCCTTCAGGTCTTGCTTGTTTGTGGGTCTTTCCCTCTTAAGTCTGGATTTGAGCAAGTGAAATGCATGCTCAATTGGGTTAAGATCTGGTGATTGACTTGGCCATTGAAGAATGTTCCACTTTTTTGCACTCATGAACTCCTGTGTAGCTTTGGCTGTATGCTTGGGGTCATTATCCATCTGTACTATGAAGCGCCGTCCAATCAAGTTTGCAGCATTTGGCTGAATCTGGGCTGAAAGTATATCCCGGTACACTTCAGAATTCATCCGGCTACTCTTGTCTGCTGTTATGTCATCAATAAACACAAGTGACCCAGTGCCATTGAAAGCCATGCATGCCCATGCCATCACGTTGCCTCCACCATGTTTTACAGAGGATGTGGTGTGCCTTGGATCATGTGCCGTTCCCTTCTTCTCCAAACTTTTGGCTTCCCATCATTCTGGTACAGGTTGATCTTTGTCTCATCTGTCCATAGCATACTTTTCCAGAACTGAGCTGGCTTCTGGAGGTGTTTTTCAGCAAATTTAACTCTGGCCTGTCTATTTTTGGAATTGATGAATGGTTTGCATCTAGATGTGAACCCTTTGTATTTACTTTCATGGAGTCTTCTCTTTACTGTTGACTTAGAGACAGATACACCTACTTCACTGAGAGTGTTCTGGACTTCAGTTGATGTCGTGAACGGGTTCTTCTTCACCAAAGAAAGTATGCGGCGATCATCCACCACTGTTGTCTTCCGCGGGCTCCCAGGTCTTTTTGGATTGATGAGTTCACCAGTGCTTTCTTTCTTTCTCAGGACGTACCAAATTGTAGATTTTGCCACTTCTAATGTTGTAGCAATTTCTTGGATGGGTTGTTTTCTGTTCTTGCAGCTTAAGGATAGCTTGTTTCACCTGCATGGAGAGCTCCTGTGACCGCATGTTTCCTTCACAGCAAAACCTTCCAAATGCAAACACCACACCTCAAATCAACTCCGGCCCTTTCATCTGCTTAATTGAGAATGACATAACAAAGGGATTGCCCACACCTGTCCATGAAATAGCCTTGGAGTCATTTGTCCAATTACTTTTGGTCCCTTTAAAAACAGGGTGGCACATGTTAAGGAGCTGAAACTCCTAAACCCTTCATCCAATTTTAATGTGGATACCCTCAAATGAAAGCTGAAAGTCTGAACTTCAACTGCATCTGATTTGTTTTGTTTCAAATTCATTGTGGTAATGTCTAGAACCAAAATTAGATAAATGTTGTCTCTGTCCAAATATTTATGGACCTAACTGTAGATTCCACCAAACATTATTATAATGTATCATATAATTTATATTGCACACTCTTATTCTAATTAAATCTAATGACAGATGCCCTAAACACAAGTATAGTTTGTCTCTATATCACAATGTAACATTGATATCAATGAAAAGAAAACGATCAAACAGTCCCAAAATAAAGTACAAAATATTTTATTAAACATCAATTTATAAAAAAGGAGCAGGGGAAACAGTGACAAGGGCTCATGCCAATAAGCACTAGTGGGAAGAATAGGACGCACACAGGTGAATAGACCAAATTACATAGATGAAAAATAATCACAAATCCGCAAGTGCAGAGATTGCATAAGTATGTAAATATTGGCAAAACCAGTCATGAAGATGTTAATATGGCTACAGAATTGTATATGACAGTCAGGATGTCCCAAGTGATAGTTTTATCACCATAGTTATAAGCATAAAATTGCATCATAGTATCCAGGACATATCTGCCACCCAAACACATAGGACCTCACAAAAATTTGCAGTTAGTGCCATGAAAAGTAACGGTATACCTGTTCAGGTGAAGAGACTAACACCAGGGCGGACGCACCTGGTGTTAGTCTCTTCACCTGAACAGGTATATCGTTACTTTTCATGGCACTAACTGCAAATTTTTGTGAGGTCCTATGTGTTTGGGTGGCAGATATGTCCTGGATACTATGATGCAATTTTATGCTTATAACTATGGTGATAAAACTATCACTTGGGACATCCTGACTGTCATATACAATTCTGTAGCCATATTAACATCTTCATGACTGGTTTTGCCAATATTTACATACTTATGCAATCTCTGCACTTGCGGATTTGTGATTATTTTTCATCTATGTAATTTGGTCTATTCACCTGTGTGCGTCCTATTCTTCCCACTAGTGCTTATTGGCATGAGCCCTTGTCACTGTTTCCCCTGCTCCTTTTTTATAAATTGATGTTTAATAAAATATTTTGTACTTTATTTTGGGACTGTTTGATCGTTTTCTTTTCATTGATATCATTAATTCAGCGATTGTCCGTATATTAATATTCATCCTAATATGCCCTACTATTTTGATATACTTAATTAACAGTAATCTATATATGGGTATGTTGTTCAATAAGGTCATTTATTATTTTTTCACAATGTAACATTGTTGTGCTTTTTTAATGTATCACTATATTTTCTTTTTAACTAGTTAAAATATAAGGCAATTACTTAATAAAAGGATACATATTACATGTGAAATAATATAATTTTCATGATGTTTATAACTGATTGGCTTGTTTTTTTTTTGCAAATTCCTCTTCATCTTTTATTAAAAATGCAATCTGCTACCCCCACTTCATTTAGCCATAGATAATGGAGACCCCTGATTTTAGGTAACTCTTCTGGAACTGCGCCAGGTCTTGTTAACCTCAACATCCTTCTGTTCCCCCAAATCACATCTTTTACATGGCTGGTAGTCTAGCTGGAAGTACTGTACAGATCTTGAACAGTTTTGGCAGTACTGCTTGTAATAGCAGTACATCCATCTGTATCAGCCTTCTTCTCAGTGTAGCGAACAGATGCAGAGACTGTTATATGTATGAGACAAAAAAAATAAAGATTATACAGCACAGACATTTTTTTCATTGTACTAAATGGAAAAGATATTCCTCAGATTTTAAATATGGTTGTTAAATTGTAAAGCATTACTCTTTTTTTACTGCAAGAATCTTTCATTCAATTTAGTATTCCAAAAGCAGTAACATTCTTTTAAAAAGAATCTGTCAGCAGCAGGGGTGGACCTATTGGCTATGCATTCAGTGCAGCTGCACCGTGGCCCAGAGGTAGAAGGGCCGGCAGACACCAGTGACTATTTCAGCTGGATGTACCTGCAAGGACACACATCCAGCTGAAATGTATTCTGATGCAGGGATTTATTTTGCTGCAATATACGCCACTGGCCAATCAGAGGCTGGTAAACATACAAGAAGAAAAGGTAGCACACTGTAGCGCTATAGCTTGCAAACACGAAATATGAAAAATATGAAAAATGAATTACATCATTACCTTAGAAATATGAAAAATTGAGAAGTCTTAGCGCATAAGATGGCCAAATTATGTGAGCCTGATAGCCACGTCAAGGCTCTTCTCGTATATCAGGTCCCTAACTAATGCCTATCCTCGCTTTAGAAAAGTCTGTCTGCATGGGAACCTATGAATCCTCTTTTCAGACTAAAATCTACATCTCTGTGGAGGGGTGATGAACCTGCTGTAATTAAAAGGCCTGTGACCACCAGGTGGAGTGCTCAGGCAGAAGGTAAATGAATACATATCAAAAAACTGACCGGCACATCCAAACTTAGATTCAGTGTGAACAGGTGCTAAACCTAGAGTCACCAACTCATATACATACAAGAAGAAAAGGTAGCACACTGTAGCGCTATAGCTTGCAAACACGAAATATGAAAAATATGAAAAATGAATTACATCATTACCTTAGAAATATGAAAAATTGAGAAGTCTTAGCGCATAAGATGGCCAAATTATGTGAGCCTGATAGCCATGTCAAGGCTCTTCTCGTATATCAGGTCCCTAACTAATGCCTATCCTCGCTTTAGAAAAGTCTGTCTGCATGGGAACCTATGAATCCTCTTTTCAGACTAAAATCTACATCTCTGTGGAGGGGTGATGAACCTGCTGTAATTAAAAGGCCTGTGACCACCAGGTGGAGTGCTCAGGCAGAAGGTAAATGAATACATATCAAAAAACTGACCGGCACATCCAAACTTAGATTCAGTGTGAACAGGTGCTAAACCTAGAGTCACCAACTCATATACATACAAGAAGAAAAGGTAGCACACTGTAGCGCTATAGCTTGCAAACACGAAATATGAAAAATATGAAAAATGAATTACATCATTACCTTAGAAATATGAAAAATTGAGAAGTCTTAGCGCATAAGATGGCCAAATTATGTGAGCCTGATAGCCATGTCAAGGCTCTTCTCGTATATCAGGTCCCTAACTAATGCCTATCCTCGCTTTAGAAAAGTCTGTCTGCATGGGAACCTATGAATCCTCTTTTCAGACTAAAATCTACATCTCTGTGGAGGGGTGATGAACCTGCTGTAATTAAAAGGCCTGTGACCACCAGGTGGAGTGCTCAGGCAGAAGGTAAATGAATACATATCAAAAAACTGACCGGCACATCCAAACTTAGATTCAGTGTGAACAGGTGCTAAACCTAGAGTCACCAACTCATATACATACAAGAAGAAAAGGTAGCACACTGTAGCGCTATAGCTTGCAAACACGAAATATGAAAAATATGAAAAATGAATTACATCATTACCTTAGAAATATGAAAAATTGAGAAGTCTTAGCGCATAAGATGGCCAAATTATGTGAGCCTGATAGCCACGTCAAGGCTCTTCTCGTATATCAGGTCCCTAACTAATGCCTATCCTCGCTTTAGAAAAGTCTGTCTGCATGGGAACCTATGAATCCTCTTTTCAGACTAAAATCTACATCTCTGTGGAGGGGTGATGAACCTGCTGTAATTAAAAGGCCTGTGACCACCAGGTGGAGTGCTCAGGCAGAAGGTAAATGAATACATATCAAAAAACTGACCGGCACATCCAAACTTAGATTCAGTGTGAACAGGTGCTAAACCTAGAGTCACCAACTCATATACATACAAGAAGAAAAGGTAGCACACTGTAGCGCTATAGCTTGCAAACACGAAATATGAAAAATATGAAAAATGAATTACATGACTCTAGGTTTAGCACCTGTTCACACTGAATCTAAGTTTGGATGTGCCGGTCAGTTTTTTGATATGTATTCATTTACCTTCTGCCTGAGCACTCCACCTGGTGGTCACAGGCCTTTTAATTACAGCAGGTTCATCACCCCTCCACAGAGATGTAGATTTTAGTCTGAAAAGAGGATTCATAGGTTCCCATGCAGACAGACTTTTCTAAAGCGAGGATAGGCATTAGTTAGGGACCTGATATACGAGAAGAGCCTTGACGTGGCTATCAGGCTCACATAATTTGGCCATCTTATGCGCTAAGACTTCTCAATTTTTCATATTTCTAAGGTAATGATGTAATTCATTTTTCATATTTTTCATATTTCGTGTTTGCAAGCTATAGCGCTACAGTGTGCTACCTTTTCTTCTTGTATGTATATGAGTTGGTGACTCTAGGTTTAGCACCTGTTCACACTGAATCTAAGTTTGGATGTGCCGGTCAGTTTTTTGATATGTATTCATTTACCTTCTGCCTGAGCACTCCACCTGGTGGTCACATGCCTTTTAATTACAGCAGGTTCATCACCCTCCACAGAGATGTAGATTTTAGTCTGAAAAGAGGATTCATAGGTTCCCATGCAGACAGACTTTTCTAAAGCGAGGATAGGCATTAGTTAGGGACCTGATATACGAGAAGAGCCTTGACGTGGCTATCAGGCTCACATAATTTGGCCATCTTATGCGCTAAGACTTCTCAATTTTTCATATTTCTAAGGTAATGATGTAATTCATTTTTCATATTTTTCATATTTCGTGTTTGCAAGCTATAGCGCTACAGTGTGCTACCTTTTCTTCTTGTATGTATATGAGTTGGTGACTCTAGGTTTAGCACCTGTTCACACTGAATCTAAGTTTGGATGTGCCGGTCAGTTTTTTGATATGTATTCATTTACCTTCTGCCTGAGCACTCCACCTGGTGGTCACAGGCCTTTTAATTACAGCAGGTTCATCACCCCTCCACAGAGATGTAGATTTTAGTCTGAAAAGAGGATTCATAGGTTCCCATGCAGACAGACTTTTCTAAAGCGAGGATAGGCATTAGTTAGGGACCTGATATACGAGAAGAGCCTTGACGTGGCTATCAGGCTCACATAATTTGGCCATCTTATGCGCTAAGACTTCTCAATTTTTCATATTTCTAAGGTAATGATGTAATTCATTTTTCATATTTTTCATATTTCGTGTTTGCAAGCTATAGCGCTACAGTGTGCTACCTTTTCTTCTTGTATGTATATGAGTTGGTGACTCTAGGTTTAGCACCTGTTCACACTGAATCTAAGTTTGGATGTGCCGGTCAGTTTTTTGATATGTAATCAGAGGCTGGTGGCTGACATTGGTGTGCCTGTGACTGTGGTCCCATGGCAGTGATGTCATGTGCCATGGCATGCATCTCGAATTAAGCTGCCGGTTCCTGTGCCAGCTGTAGAAGAGGATTCATATCTGTAGTGGGAGTGTGGAGGAAGATGAGAATAATCTTTTTGTGTGTGTGTTGGAGAAGAACATAACCTTACACCAGTAAGGGGTGCAGGCTGGGGTACATTAACCCATAAATGGGACAAGGATGGGACATATTACCCTATGAAGGGGACAATGATGGGGCACATTACCTCATGAAGGGGCCCAGGATGGGGCACATTAAAGAAGCACTCCCATCAAAATTTGTATCCTATTAATATATTGCCTTTTTGTCCAGCTAATTTTTCTGTTATCCATAGGTATATGACACCACATGCTTAAAAACTGACTAGCTGAGTCCTTCTAAGCTCTATTTGGAAACAAGAGGTAAATTTTTCCTGCATGAGTCATAAATCACTACAAAAATCTCTGGTAGGGGGAGAAGCGGAGCTGTTGGGTCAGGAGATGAAGAGGGTCTTGATACACAACACGTTTGAGCAGGTATGTACTGGGAATGAAATTCAGTACTGCCATTTGAAACCACACAGGCCCATTCAGTCACCACCTCCAAGTGTTAGAACTCTCCTGTTAGGTTTTTTCTATCTTGTTGGTCACATGACCTTTTTTGCCTATTTAATCCTGCTCCGCCCTTCTGGCTTTGCTGGACTTCATTGCAATTTCTACTCTTAAGCTAGCCAGGTGCTTTGTTACCTTACTCAATTAGTTTTGCTTGGTCTTCGGACCTCTATGTTCTATGTTATTTGTTTTTCTTTTACTGCTACAACTTCTGTTAGGAGGTGTCCATCTTTTCTCCCAGTCCCTAGTCCTTGTAGGGATCCCTCCCTCGCATCTATAGGTCTTCGCACAGACTAGCTGAGGACTTTAGCAGGTCTGATCGCAGGATCAGGTTCCCCGTTACATCGTAGGGATCTAGCTTAGTTTTATCGTAGGGACAGATATCCCTTTCTTCCTTAGTGCTTGTAGCAGAACATAACAGTAAGTCCAGCCCAAAAAAAAAAAATATCTCTAAGGAAAGATTTCCAGTTTCCATTATGGTGTCAGTTCAGGAATTGGCTCAATGCCTGCAGGGACTCTCTCTGGATGTGGCTGAACACCAGCAACACGTGAGTAGCTGTTCTGGAGCACATTTCGTGGAGCCAAAGGTACGTTTGCCTGATTTATTTTTTGGTGAACAACAAGAATTTTTTCTTTTAAAAATGCTTGCTTGTTGTATTTTCGTTTGAGACCCAGATCCTCTGGTGATGAATCGCAGCGCAGAGGGTTCATAATGTCACTTTTGCGCAAAGAACCTCAGGAATGGGCCTTTTCTCTGCAACCTAGTGATCCATGCTTTAGATCAGTGGATAGTTTTTTTTTCTGCTTTGGGGTTATTGTATGATGATCCTGATCGTGTCTCATCAGCTGAGACAGAATTGAGACGTTTGAGGCAGGGATCAGGTAATGTGGAAAAATATTGTACTCACTTCCGTCGGTGGTCTACTCAGGTGGGGTGGAACGATTCAGCTTTGAAAAGTTTGTTTCTTGCAGGGCTAGGTGAAAGGGTTAAAGATTTGCTGATTGCTTATCCCTTACCTGGTAACTTGCAGGAGGCTATGCAATTAGCTATACGGGTGGATAGGAGACTGCGTGCAAGGGTTAATGAGAGTAAATCCTCTGCCATGTCAGCTCCAAGTCTTGAGAGGGTCTGTACTGACATTGGAGAGCCGATGGAGATTGGAGCGATGGCACCCCGCTCTCAGGAAAAAGACCGCAGGTTTTCTGAAGGTTTGTGCTTTTATTGCGGCAAATCTGACCATTTCATTAAGAACTGTGTGCTTCGTATGAACAAAGAAAAAAAAAAAGTGGTCAGTTCCGCCCGTATAGCCTGTTTAAACTCTAAGGGTGTCTTTCTTTCTGCTTCTACTGCTGCTCAGGAAGAGTTAATGGAATTTCGGGTATTTGTCGATTGTGGTTCCACTCTGAATGTGATTGATGGGGGATTCTTGAAAAAATTAAATTAAAACCCAAACCTTTGTCATCACCTATTTCCGTGGTTTCTGTTAATGGCTCTCCCTTGAAGAATGTTAATCACAAGGTCTGTGAGTTTCCACTCACTATTGATGGTGTTCACCAAGAGAATTTGGATTTGGTAGTATTGAATAATTTGCCTTCTCCGGTGATTTTGGGGTTACCCTGGTTGAAATTGCACAATCCTGTACTGGATTGATCTACCAATGAAATTAAGTCCTGGAGCCCTAAATGTTATCACAAGTGTTGTAACGGCGTATTGCTGCTGTGGATAAAGGGGAATTACCTGTACCTATTCTTTTTGGAAAGTTTTTTCTGAGAAGGAATCGCAGATTTTACCTCCCCATAGAGACTATGATTGTACTATTGAATTTGTCCCTGGAGCGACTCTTCCTAAAAGTCATTTATTTAATCTTACTATCCCTGAGAGAAAGGCTTTGGAGGAATACATACAGACAAGTCTGGCCGCTGGTCACATTAGGCCTTCCAAGTCTCCTGTGGCTGTTGGATATTTTTTTGTTAAAAAAAAGGATGGCGGTTTACGTCCTTGTCTGGACTTTCATGAGATTAATAAAATTACTGTACGCAATCCTTACCCACTGCCATTGATTCCTGATTTGTTTAACCAGTTAGCGGGGGCCAAGTGGTTCTCTAAAATTGATCTTCGGGGGCATACAATTTGTTGCGCATGAAGGAGGGTGACGAATGGAAGACTGCTTTTAACACTCCTGTGGGTCATTTTGAGAATCTGGTTATGCCTTTTGGCCTTACCAATGCGCCTGCATTTTTTCAGAATCTTATTAATGACATCTTAGACCTTTGATCGGCAAAAATGTGGTTGTGTATTTGGATGACATTTTGATTTATTCGCCGGATCTGGAGTCTCATTGGTGGAGCGTTCGTGAGGTATTACAGTTGTTGAGTGACAATTCGCTTTTTGCTAAGCTGGAGAAATGTGAGTTCGCTGTACAGAAAATTAGTTTTTTGGGCTACATTATCTCCAGCGAAGGTTTTGAGATGGACCCAGTGAAAGTTCAAGCTGTCCAGGAACGGCCTAGGCCTATTGGTTTGAAATCGATACAGAAGTTTTTGGGTTTCACCAATTATTATAGAAAATTCATTAAAATTTTTTCTATTATTGTCAAACCACTGACCGATCTCACCAGGAAAGGTGCTAATGCTCTTCAATGGACTACTGAGGCCATTGAAGCTTTTGTGTTCCTAAAGGAGAGGTTCAGCTCTGCTCCCATACTTATGCATCCTGATGTGACTAAACCGTTTTTGGTTGAGGTTGATGCTTCTTCTGTGGGGGTCGGGGCGGTGTTGTCTCAGGAAAACAGCGATGGAGTACATCCCTGTGCCTTTTTTTCAAAAAAATTTTCTGAGACTGAAATGAATTACGATATTGGTAATCGGGAATTGTTGGCGATTAAACTCGCATTTGAACACTGGCGTCATCTCTTGGAAGGTGCTGAATTCCCCGTTCAGGTTTTCACTGATCATAAAATCTGATCTATCTTGATGCTTCCAAACGCTTGAATGCCCGTCAGGCTAGGTGGGCACTGTTTTTCTCGCGGTTTAATTTTTCCATTACTTACATCCCAGGTACTAAGAATGTTAAAGCCGATGCTTTGTCTCGCAGCTTTTCTCCCATTGTTGGTGCTCAGGAGGAGGAGAACATTTTACAAGAAGGGGTTGTGATTGCTGCTTTGGACTCTGTGTTGGAAGATGAGATTCTTAAAGCACAGGAGGATGCCCCATCTAAGGCCTCTTTCACACATCCGGCGGGCGCCTTGCGGCGCCCCCGACATTTTCCCGCAGCGCCGCATCTGAAAATCTGATGCGCCGCATGCGGCTTTTTTCACATTGACATGCATTAGCGCCGCATGGCGCCGCATGTCAATGCGTTGCATGCGGTTTTGTCCGGATGCGGCGCAAATGTACATTGCGGCGGCCGGACAAAACGCTGCATGTAACGTTTTTTTTTTTTGCCGGATGGTTGCTTATCTCTCCAAGCATCAGCAACCATCCGGCAAAAAAACCGCATTTTGGGCGCCGGAAGTGTGAAAGCTTTTCACATGCGGCGCTGCGGCAAAATGCCGGGGGTGCCGCCAGGCGCCCGCCGGATGTGTGAAAGAGGCCTAACACTCCCCATGGGAGGTTGTTTGTGCCTGGGACCTTTAGGAGAGATTTGTTTGTTGAGTGTCATGAGTCTCGGTTGGCAGGTTATCCTGGAATCTCTGAGACCAAGAGACTTGTGGGTCGCAGTTTTTGGTGGCCTGGATGGCAAAAGGAAGTCATTAAGTGGGTGCGTCAATGCATTGTGTGTGCTAGATCTAAGTCTTCACATACTCCTGCTGCGGGGTTGCTTTGCCCTCTGGAGATTCCTAGTGCACCTTGGACACATTTGGCTATGGACTTTATTACTGACCTTCCCTCCTCTGAGGGTTTCACTGTCATCTGGGTGGTCGTGAACCGTTTTAGCAAGATGTGTCACTTGGTTCCTTTCATCAAACTGCCCTGCGCTAAGACCCTCGCTAAGGCCTTTGTCAAGGAAATTGTCAGACTACATGGCGTTCCTACTGACATTGTTTCTGATAGGGGACCTCAGTTCGTGGCTCGTTTTTGGCACGCCTTTTGTGACAGGTTGTGAGTTCATTTGTCGTTTTCATCCGGATATCATCCTGAGTCTAATGGCCAGACAGAAAGGAAAAACCAGGATGTTGAGCAGTTCTTGCATTGTTTTGTGGCAGACAATCAAGAGGGGTGGTCGGAGTTTCTGCCACTTGCTGAATTTGCTCTTAACAACCATACATCCTCTTCTGCTGGTTGTTCGCCTTTTTTTTGTTGTACTGGGAGACATCCGTCGTTTGGGTCATTCTCCAAATTGGTATCGGCTGTGCCTGAAGAGGAGAATTTTTCTGGTGATTTGGAGAGAGTTTGGACGGATGTGCGTGGTAATCTTCAGGAGGCTAACAGAAAATCTAAAAGGTACTTTGATAGGAAACGGCAAGAGGTTTTGTTTGCTATTGGTGACATGGTTTGGTTGTCCTCTAAGAATCTGCGGTTGAGGATTCCTTCTAAAAAATTGGGTCCCAAGTTTGTAGGACCCTTTAAGGTGCTTCAGGTTGTTAACCAATCGGCTGTTAGGTTGGAGGTTCCTACCTCCAGGAAGATTAATCCGGTGTTTCATGTTTCTCTGTTGAAAAGAGCTGATGTGTCTGATGGAGACGCCTCTGCCACGGTTCCTCCGGTGGTGGAGGACGGGGAATATGACATTTCCAGCATCCTAAATTCTAGACGGTATAGAGGGAGTTTGCAGTATCTCGTCGCTTGGAAGGGTTTTGGACCCGAGGATAACTCATGGGTGAGGGCGGATGATGTTTCTGCATCCAGACTTGTCAGAGCGTTTCACAAGAGGTTTCCGGGTAAGCCTGGGCCTAGGGGATCCGGAGGATCCTCTTAGAAGGGGGGGTACTGTTAGAACTCTCCTGTTAGGTTTTTTCTATCTTGTTGGTCACATGACCTTTTTTGCCTATTTAATCCTGCTCCGCCCTTCTGGCTTTGCTGGACTTCATTGTAATTTCTACTCTTAAGCTAGCCAGGTGCTTTGTTACCTTACTCAATTAGTTTTGCTTGGTCTTCGGACCTCTATGTTCTATGTTATTTGTTTTTCTTTTACAGCTACAACTTCTGTTAGGAGGTGTCCATCTTTTCTCCCAGTCCCTAGTCCCTGTAGGGATCCCTCCCTCGCATCTATAGGTCTTCGCACAGACTAGCTGAGGACTTTAGCGGGTCTGATCACAGGATAAGGTTCCCCGTTACATCGTAGGGATCTAGCTTAGTTTTATCGTAAGGACAGATATCCCTTTCTTCCTTAGTGCTTGTAGCAGAACATAACACCAAGCCTCAGATGAGGATATCTATTACTAACATACCCTGCCTGGAGGTAATCAACATTTGCTACCAATATTTCTAATAATACCACTATGTAAGATTGAATAATAATACCGCATTAATAATATTGATATTTAACAGAAAAATATCGCCAAACCATAACCAAATATTGCCACCATATGCAGTATTGAGAAACCATCATACTAATCGTTAAAGGGGCTGTCCAGGCTTGAGGTTAAAGTCTATGTGACTTCAGACATCTGAATCTTCACACTGTCTGGATTCTCCGGTGTCGGCATTGCGAGCAGGCCGTCATGTGACCACAAGTATGCAATTTCCACACCTTCAACCATTCTGACAAAATATGCTAGGCCTTGCTAAATTAAACTGTATTGAGTGAGGCTTCTCACGTCTAGCTGACATGGGACCTCATGTACTCAAGTTGCATACTTGCACACGATGCGCTCACTGTGATTACTCAGAAGTCTGCAGTCACAAAGAGTGACTGCAGACTTTAACCTCAAGCAGAGGCGTAGCTAGGGTTTTGGTTTGCCGGGGCGAAACTTCTGAGTGGGCCCCTAACCAGAGAACCTCAGCAAATGACCGCGCTGTGGCAAAAATTATCTATATATAAAAGACCATTATTGATATCACCGCCATATGGTCAGTGGTAAATAATACCAGTCCTACAGAACATATAATAGATTACAGCACAGGTACAGATAATGACTTACCGCTGACGTTCTTTCTGATGGAATCGTTCACTTTTCATGTCTTTTCCATCTGGTCCAGACCGACATAACGACTTCTCCAGCCAGGACTCGACTACAGAGAATACAACAAAGACACGTTTCACTTCTCATATTTTCAGCACTGTCACGGTCACCAATTGGACTATTCTCAACCTGCACAAACTCCTCATCCTGCTGATACCCCAATACTGAGCCGCTGCTGCCATATGTGTCCCTATTACTGCTCCTGATACCCCAATACTGAGCAGCTGCTGTCATATGTGTCCCTATTACTGCTCCTGATATCCCAATACTGAGCCGCTGTTGCCATATGTGTCCCTATTACTGCTCCTGATACCCCAATACTGAGCCGCTGCTGCCATGTGTCCCTATTACTGCACCTGATACCCCAATACTGAGCCACTGCTGCCATGTGTCCCTATTACTGCACCTGATACCCCAATACTGAGCCGCTGCTGCCATATGTGTCCCTATTACTGCACCTGATACCCCAATACTGAGCCACTGCTGCCATGTGTCCCTATTACTGCACCTGATACCCCAATACTGAGCTGCTGCTGCCATGTGTGTCCCTATTACTGCACCTATTGTGTGGTTCTCTGAGCCCTCCAAATTCTAAAGGAACTCTCTAGAATATAGTAATGCAGGGTACACGTGCCCTAGAAAACAGAGCCCAGATTTTGTCTCCTAGAAAGTAATATTGCCCTGTGTGCCCCTTTGACAGTCACAGTAACCAGAGTTCCCCTATAATAATAAGTTCCCACTTTACATTTAATAATGTCCCAAGTCTCCCCCCTGTACAGCTTCCCTATACACCATAGAATGCCCCTCACTGGATATATACTGACCCCTTAACCCCTTCACCCCCAAGGGTGGTTTGCACGTTAATGACCGGGCCAATTTTTACAATTCTGACCACTGTCTCTTTATGAGGTTATAACTCTGGAACGCTTCAACGGATCTTCGCGATTCTGAGAATGTTTTCTCGTGACATATTGTACTTCATGTTAGTGGTAAAATTTCTTCGATATAACTTGCGTTTATTTTTGAAAAAAACGCAAATATGGCAAAAATTTTTAAAATTTTGCAATTTTCAAACTTTGAATTTTTATTCCCTTAAAACAGAGAAATATATCACACAAAATAGTTAAGAAATAACATTTCCCACATGTCTACTTTACATCAGCACAATTTTGGAACCAAAATTTTTTTTTGTTAGGAAGTTATAAGGGTTAAAAGTTGACCAGCGATTTCTCATTTTTACAACATGATTTACAAAGCCATTTTTTTTAGGGACCACCTCACATTTGAAGTCACTTTGAGGGATCTATATGGCAGAAAATACCCAAAAGTGACACCATTCTAAAAACTGCACCCCTCAAGGTACTCAAAACCACATTCAAGAAGTTTATTAACCCTTCAGGTGCTTCACAGTAACTAAAGCAACGTGGAAGGAAAAAATGAATATTTTACTTTTTAGCCACAAAAATTATCTTTTACAAACTTTTTTTTTATTTTCACAAGGGTAAAAGGAGAAAATGGACAGATAAGGTTGTTATGCAATTTCTCCTGAGTACGCCAATACCCAATATGTGGGGGAAAACCACTGTTTGGGCACACGGCAGAGCTCGTAAGGGAAGGAGCGACGTTTGACTTTTTCAAACTAAAATTGGCTGGAATTTAGATTGGATGCCATGTCGCGTTTGGAGAGCCCCTGATGCGCCTAAACAGTGGAAACCCCCCACAAGTGACACCATTTTGGAAACTATACCCCCTAAGGTAGTTATCTAGATCTGTTGTGAGCACTTTGAACCCTCAAGTGTTTCACAAAAGTTTATAAAGCCTGGGTGTGGAAAAAAAAAATCAATTTTCCACAAAAATGATTTTTTAGTCCCAAATTTTTGAATTTTCCCAAGGAAATTGGACCCCAAAAGTTGTTGTCCAATTTGTCCTGAGTACGCTGATACCCCATATGTGGGGGGGGGAAACTGTTTGGGCGCACGGCAGGGCTTGGAAAGGAAGTAGTAACGTTTTGGAATGCAGACGTTAATGGGGGTCATGTTCCGTTTGCAGTGCCCCAGATGAGCCTAAACAGTGGAAACCCCCCACAACTGACCCCATTTAGGAAACTAGACCCCTAAGGAACTTATCTAGATCTTTGGTGAGCACTTTGAACCCCCAAGTGCTTCACACAAGTTTATAATGCCCGGGCATGAAAATAAAAAATCCTATTTTTTTCCCACAAAAATTATCTTTTAGTCACTAATTTTTTATTTTCCCAAGGGTAACAGGAGAAATTGGACCACATAAGTTGTTGTACAATTTGTCCTGAGTACGCTGATACCCCATATGTGGGGGGAACCACTGTTTGGGCGCACGGCAGAGCTCGGAATGGAAGGAGCACCATTTGACTTTTTCCAACCAAAATTGGCTGGAATTGAGTTTGGATGCCATGTTGCATTTGGAGAGCCCCTGATGTGCCTAAACAGTGGAAACCCCCCACAAATGACCCCATTTGGGAAACTAGACCCCCTAAGGAACTTATCTAGATTTTTGATGAGCAATTTGAACCCCCAAGTGCTTCACACAAGTTTATAACGTAGAGCCGTAAAATTTAAAAATCATATTTTTTCCACAAAAATGATATTTTCACCCCAATTTTTATTTTTCCAAGGGTAACAAGACTCCAAAAGTTATTGTGCAATTTGTCCTGAGTGCGCTAATACCCCATATGTGGGGGTAAACCACTGTTTGGGTGCATGGCAGAGTTTGGAAGGGAAGGAGCGCCGTCTGACTTTTTCAACGCAGAATTGGCTGGACGCCATGTCGTGTTTGGAGAGCTCCTGATCTGCCTAAACAGTGGAAACCCCCATAAATGACACCATTTTGGAAACTAGACCCCTCAAGGAACTTATCTAGATGTGTGGTGAGAACTTTGAACCCCCAGGTGTTTCACTAAAGTTTATAACGTACAGCCGTAAAATAAAAAATCTTTTTTTTTTTTACAAAAATGATTTTTTTCGCCCCCAATATTTTATTTTCACAAGGGTAACAGAAGAAATTGGAACGCAAAAGTTGTTGTCCAATTTGTCCTGAGTACACTGATACCCAATATGTGGGCGAAAACTACTGTATGGGCACACGTCGGGGCTCGGAAGGGAAGTAGTGACGTTTTGGATTGCAGACTTTGATGGAATGGTCTGGGGGCGTCATGTCACATTTGGAGAGCCCCTGATGCACCTAAACAGTGGAAACCCCCCACAAGTGACCCCATTTTGGCAAATAGACCCCACAAGGAACTTATCTAGATGTGTGGTGAGCACTTTGAACCCCGAAGTGCTTCACAGAAGTTTATAACGCACAGCCGTAAAAATAAAAAATCTTTTTTTTTTTACAAAAATGATTTTTTCGCCCCCAATATTTTATTTTCACAAGGGTAACAGGAGAAATTGGACCCCAAAAGTTGTTGTCCAATTTGTCCTGAGTACGCTGATACCCAATATGTGGGAGAAAACTACTGTATGGGCGCACGTCAGGTTTCGGAAGGGAAGTAGTGACGTTTTGGATTGCAGACTTTGATGGAATGGTCTGGGTGCGTCATGTCGCATTTGGAGAGCCCCTGATGCGCCTAAACAGTGGAAACCCCCACAAGTGACCCCATTTTGGAAAATAGACCCCACAAGGAACTTATCTAGATGTGTGGTGAGCACTTTGAACCCGAAGTGCTTCACAGAAGTTTATAACGCACAGCCGTAAAAATAAAAAATCTTTTTTTTTTTTTGCAAAAATGATTTTTTCGCCCCAATATTTTATTTTTACAAGGGTAACAGGAGAAATTGGACCCCAAAAGTTGTTGCCCAATTTGTCCTGAGTACGCTGATACCCAATATGTGGGAGAAAACTACTGTATGGGTACACGTTGGGGCTCGGAAGGGAAGTAGTGACGTTTTGGATTGCAGACTTTGATGGAATGGTCTGGGGGCGTCATGTCGCATTTGGAGAGCCCCTGATGCGCCTAAACAGTGGAAATCCCCAACAAGTGACCCCATTTTGGAAAATAGACCCACAAGGAACTTATCTAGGTGTGTGGTGAGCGCTATGAAGCCCCAAGTGCTTCACAGAAGTTTATAATGTACAGCCGTAAAAACAAAAAAATAATTTTTTTTGTACAAAAATGATATTTTCGCCCCCAGCTTTTTATTTTCCCAAGGGTAACAGAAGAAATAGGACAAATTGCACAATAACTGTTGGGGTCCAGAGTACGCTGATACCCCATATGTGGGGATAAACTACTGTTTGGACGCATGGCAGAGCTCAGAAGTGAAGGAGCACCGTTTGACTTTTTCAACGCAGAATTGGCTGGAATTGAGATCAGACGCCATGTCACATTTGGAGAGCCCCTGATGTGCCTAAACAGCGGAAACCCCCCAATTCTAACTCCAACCCTAACCCCAACACACCCCTAACCCTAGTCCCAACCCTAACCACAAACCTAACCGTAACACACCCCTAATCCCAACCCTAACCCTAATCCTAACTTTAGCGCCAACCCTAACCCTAACTTTAGCCGCAACCCTAACCCTAACCCTAATGGGAAAATGGAAATAAATACATTTTTTTAATTTTATTATTTTTCCCTAACTAAGGGGGTGATAAAGGGGGGTTTGATTTACTATTTATAGCGGGTTTTTATGATTGGCAGCTGTCACGCTAAAAGACGCTTTTTATTGCAAAAATAGTTTTTTGCATCGCCACATTTTGAGAGCTATAATTTTTGCATATTTTGGCCCACAGAGTCATGTGAGGTCTTATTTTTTGCGGTACGAGTTGACGTTTTTATTTGTACCATTTTTGAGCAGGTGACATTTTTTGATCGCTTTTTATTTCGATTTTTGGGAGGTTAGAATGAACAAAAATCAGCAATTCATGAATTTCTTTTGGGGGAGGCGTTTTTATTGTTCCGCGTGTGGTAAAATTGATAAAGCAGTTTTATTCTTCGGGTCAGTACGATTATGGCGATATCTCATTTATATCATTTTTTTATGTTTTGGCGCTTTTATAGAATAAAAACAATTTTATATAAAAAATAATTATTTTTGCATCGCTTTATTCTGCGAGCTATAACTTTTTTATTTTTGCGCTGATGATGCTGTATGGTGGCTCGTTTTTTGCGGGACAAGATGTCATTTTCAGCGGTACCATGTTTATTTATATCGGTCTTTTTGATCGCGCGTTATTCCACTTTTTGTTCGGCGGTATGATGATAAAGCATTGATTTTTTGCTTCGTTTTTTTTTTTTTTCTTAAGGGGTTCACTAAAGGGGTTAACTAGTGGGACAGTTTTATAGGGGGGGTCGTTACGGACGCGGCGATACCAAATATGTGTACTTTTATTGTTTTGTTTTTTTTATTTACAGGAAGAAATGAATTTATTGGGGAATATTTTTTTTTTTTTTTTTTATTTTGGATTTTTTTTTATAACATGTTTATTTTTATTTTTTTTAACTTTTTTACTTTGTCCCAGGGTGGGACATCACTGTATTTTATCAAATCGCTGGTGTGACAGTGTGCACAGCACTCTGTCACACCAGCGATCGCTCAGGCATAGCTGCAGGCTTCTCAGTGCCTGCTCTCAGCAGGTACTGAGGAAGCCGCCTCCCTCCAGGACCCGGCGCCATCTTGGATCCGGGTCCTGGGAGGGAGGAAGCCCTCAGAACAGCGCGATCACATCGCGCTGGTCTGAGGGTCTCAGGGGGGCACGCAGGGAGCCCCCACCCTGCGCGATCCTCCCCTATGCCCCCAGTACACTGCGATCATGTTTGATCGCGGTGTGCTAGGGGTTAATGTGCCGGGAGCGGTCCGTGACCACTCCTGACACACAGTCACGGGTGTCAGCTGTGATAATCAGCTGACACCCGGCGGCGATTAGCTGCGCTCCCCTCAGGAGCGCAGCTGATCGCCTATGACGTACTATCCCGTCCATGGGCAGAATGGCACGGGTTTTATGGACGGGATAG